>CM060884.1:25010000-25610000 GCA_030762935.1 Hymenopus coronatus
TTTCCCAGAAAATTCAAGACACCTTTTATTTGTTATTTAAATATCTTTAGTATACGATATATTAATCAATATCGTTAGAACCATTTTATGGGGAAAATTAAAATTATCCAATTTTTTCCATGAAAACATCATTGGGGGTGGAGAGTTTATCTTGAAAATATCGGAAATGTGTTGCATACTTGGAAGATACTGAGATACTGATACATAAATACTAAGTTAGATAACTAACGCACTTCTAATTTTTGAGCTATGCTGTCCACAGGTAAGCTCACACATACACTGACAGACAGACACACGGGCATTTTTCTAAAAAATTTTCTTTGGATTCAAGGGGGTCTCAAAACATGTGTTTCTGGTGAAATTTTGATATCGAAATTTTGGGTGGAGTACTGTATCTTCGCTATACACTATGTATATAGTACATGTAGAAACATTAAAAATAGCGTTTCATGTACATAGTGTAAAGAGAATGTATTGCACTCCACCAAAGAATTTGATATCGAGATTTCGCCGGAAATATATATTTTAGGGTCCTCTGTATTCAAAAAAGTATTTTCAGAAAAAGATCCGTGTGTATGTGTGTGTGTCCCCGTGTATCCCCGTGTGTCTGTGAACACGATAACTCAAAAACGAAAAGTCGGTAAGATACCAAACTTGGTATTTAAGTTTAGTATCTTCCGGGAATGCAACAAGAAGATTTTGAGAAAAATCCCCCCACTCCAAACTACCCTTTACATGGAACATTTTTCGATAATTGTCATTTTCTAAAAAATGGCTCTAAAGATTTTGTTTAAAATATCGTATATTAAAGATATTTACCTGACAAATAAAATGTATAGTTTGAATTTTCGCCTGTAACAGAAGTTGCTGGGGCTTGGAAATTGTCCCAAGGTCGCGGGGTCAAACCCGGCGGAGGACGATGAATTTTTTCGGGCGTAAAAATCCTTAGAATGGCTTCCTTTGGAAGGGAAGTAAAGCTGTTGGCCCCGTGTCGTAGACTTACGGCACGTAAAAGTACCTCAAGCCTGATAGAGAGGCCTCTGAGCCAAATTAAACGGTCTTTAACGACCAGGATAGAATGGGACGCTGAGAACCACAGTGGTTAAAGAATGTCTGTAAATAACACGCCATTTTTTCCATTGAAAATTGCGCCTGTGTCGGCTGGATCCAAAGAAAGCACAAGGCACTTGGTCAAAATGTTCACACAATACTACATCCAAGATCCTCAGCGAGTAATCATCGTAAAATTTGGAAGGGGCAGACCAGTGGTTTACATAAACAACACGACTAGGAGCTTTCAGTAGAACCTTCGTAGGGCGGAGATGAATTCATTTGAAATATCGTATTCGTTTCTTATGGATTAACAAACACCGTGAAGGGCATGATCCAAGGTTTCAACTGGCTAACGGATGAAACCATTGGTCCGTAACCACAAGAGAAAGTTTTCCAAACTGGATACCGCTAGGCCAGAGTTTTTGGTAGAAGTCCATAAATTGATTGCATTACTGTACTGGCTTTCTGCAGCTCATACATTTTTAACAACATGAGGTTAACTTTCTCCCCTGCTAAAAGAAAAAAATTATGTGTTCCATTCTAATGACTTTCTATACATACCTGAAAAAATATTATGAAAAAGCTTATGCTTCTATTTACTTCATGATAATCAAGAAAAAATTAGCAGAAATAGTCTTATCACTTGCTTCCTTGTAAGTAGAAGCATAATAATGGTTAAAGTGACAGTCAAACGCTGATTGCTATGTAATTTAAGTTCCTCTGCTTGTATAAACAGGAGTTGACAAGTTCCTGTATGAGAAAAGTATGCTTTTCAAAGCTGAAACCAAAAACAAGGAATATCTAAAAAAAACAATCCACTCCACGAAAAAAATGTATATAACATAAATTGTGTATTTTAATGTGCTCTACATTTTCTGTGAGGGAAGCTTTTGTCCATCTCTTACGGTTTAGCAGTCATGCAAAATTCCGTAAAATTCATCCAGAATAAAGTACTCTTCAGAGGCTATTCCCAGAAAGTTCAAGATATACAGTTTATTTGTGAGGTAAATATCTTTAATTTACGGAATTTTAATCAAAATCGTTAGAGCCATTTTTAAGAAAATCAATTTTTTTTAAAAAAGTTCAATGTAAACGGTAGTTGGGGATGGGGGATTTTTCTCAAAATATTTATGTCGCAACCCTGGAAGATACTAAACTTAAATACCAAGTTTGGTATTTTACCGACTTTTCATTTTTGAGTTATCGTGTTCAAAGGCACACGGACACACACACGCGGACCTTTTTTCCAAAAATGATTTTTTTAGTTAAAGGGGGCCCTAAAACATATATTTCCGGGAAATCTCGGTATCGAATTTTGGGTGGAGTGCAATACCTTCTCTATACACTAAGTACATAGTGCGTATAGAGAAAGTAAAAACTAACATTTTGAAAACATATCATTCCATGGATTGTATGGTTTCATTTACCATGATTCCCATATTGTAATCAGGCATGTATGATTTCTTAGTACACAGGCTCCAAGTAGAATGTTCTTAATCTACTCTCATTGGACATTCTCAAGAAACCGCTTTAAGGCTGAATGTTTTACCATATTGAGTGGAATTGCTGCTTATGTAAGAGCTGCACACAAATCCACGTTTAATTCTTTAAAATATTAGCTTTTTGAACAACTCTGTTAATGCGCAATTCGTATTAGAGGTAATCGCCATTTGTTTGCTTTGCATCATGCATTTGATGCTTGGAGCTGGAAATGTGTTGTTTGATACGATCTCGCTGGTGTTTATTATCTAACATATTCGCAACATCGCGTAACAGTTCCATCAGTGCCTATGAAACATTGTTTGAATTCCTGAGACAGAACAATAAACCGTCACTGGACTCCTTTGGCATGGTAAAACCTGGTACTACACTTCTTGTTTAGTAATGTATCAATGTGCTAAAATCAGTTCACTTTCTAACTCAATGCGACTGTCAAACAACTCACTCTTGCACCCGCTCGCTCACTTGCTCTCCATACTGTGTTATAACACCGCGACAATTACGAGAATGTTCTCATTTAAGCTGGAACTACAGTCTCAGCGATTTCTAGTAGCTTCTAGCAGATCCCAGTCTCTACTCTCGGAACTACACTGCTTCTGCGTGCCCAGCCTAACCTCCAAGTGAACAAATGACATCTCTCACAGTAACAATCACACACTCACAAGCAACACGTTATTGATTCTGGTAGGATAGAATCACTCATTGTCCATTGCATTATTGCGGGCTACTTTATAGTGGTGAAACGAGCACACAATTATTTTCCATTTTTGCAGGTGTGCTTTAAACTTCTGTGCGGTCTTTACTGAAAGAGGTAGGCTTACTATTCACATGTACATAGCGAGCTGAGGAGACGTTAACTGGAAGTTAAACACCTTATATTGATTAGAAATCTTATAGAAAGATATTGGATTGAAGCTTAAAATAAAAAATCTGATGTGTTACACTCACATGACTTTCTCTAGCTGCTCTACAAAACTCCTACAAAAGATTATTCTTCTTTGTACACAATGCTAATCAAGATAAATGTTAGCAGAATGTTATTACTTAGTTCCTTATAAGTAGAAGGGAATAAGGGAATGCACTATGCTAAAGTGATAGTGAAACGTTTTAAAAGCTATCGTTATGCGATGGTCATTGCAAATCACTTCTTTGCTTGGACAGGAGTAGAACAAAAGTAAAACAGACACTTCCTGTGTGATAAAAGTTTAAGTACTTCACAATTGAAACCAATAACAAGGAATGTCTTGAAAACGGTTACCTCCACAACAAAAACGTAAAGGATAAAAATTGTGTGTTTCGTCATGAAGTACATTTTTTGTGTAGTACGTTTTTTTCTATCTCTTACGGTTTAGCTGTTAAGCAAAATTCAGCAAAATTCATTAAGAATAAAGAGGTCTTCAGATGCTATTCCCAAAAAATTCGAATATACATTTTATTTCGGACATAAATAGCTTTAATATACAGGATTTTAATCAAAATCGTTAGAGCCATTTTTAAGAAAATAAAAATGTTGGAAATTTTTTCCATGTAAAGGGTAGTTTGTGGTGGGTGGGGGATTTTTTTAAAATCTTCGTGTCGCATCCTTGGAAGATATTAAACCTAAATACCAAGTTTGGTATTTAACGGTATTCTTGTTTTGGGGCTTACTGTCCACAGACACACACACAGACAGACACACACGGTCCTTTTTTTAAAAATGCTTTTTTTTGGACTCAGGGGACACCAAAACATATATTCCCGGTGAAATCTGGGTATCGCATTTTTGGGAGCATTACAATACCTTCTCTATCCCTATGTACTTTGTACATATGGGGTTAGAGAAAGTAAAAAGGGGGCAACGGGGTTATGTACATGGTTAGGGGACAACGAGATATAGGTACAAAAAAAGAAGGGGGGGGAAGGTACATAAAAGTGCCTCTAGAAACATAATTTTGCACGGAGATCTTTCTGAATTAATTTGCCTTAAAAAAAAAAGGCGCTCATCAAAATATTTTAACCCCGGTCATCGCGATAATTCTAAACCTAACAGTTGTTTAAATACCAAACTTCGGCACACTCTGAAGATACAACATGAAGATTTTCAAAAACTTCCCCCTCCCAAATTACCTTTTACATAAGAAAAGTTTCAAAAACTGTATTTTCCCAAATATGGCTGAAACGGTTATTATTATTAAAATATCGTATATTAAAGATACATACATGACAAATAAAATTTATATCCAGGTTTTTCTGGGAATAGTCCCCTGAAGACCTCTTCATTTTTGATGAATTTTGCATATTAGTAAATCCTAAGAAATAAACAACAAAAAAAGTGGATTTGGTTAAAACAATCATGTCATATGCATTTTTTGTAGAATTAACGTTCTCGAGATATTTATTAGTATTGGTTTCACTTTTGAACTACCTAAACTTTGCTCTAACGGCAAGTAGTCTATCGCTTTATCCCATGTTGTTTTACCTCAGGCCTTTCAAACAGAATCGAACTTCTCAGAACAACCAGCTTTTCAAGTGCTTGAAAATCCCAATAGTCTAACGTATTCTCTTATTTCCGTTCTGGTTAGAAGGAAGCAAGTAATATGGAAATTTCTGCTTATGATAACTTAATTGTTTTCTCACAGAAACCGTGTGTAGGACTGGACGTGATAGCTAATGTCAACTGAAAAATTCAATGCCATAGCCGGGATTTGAACCACGGATCTCCCGGTCTCTAGTCGGTTTCTCTACCACTGAGCTACCATCCCAACATGCCCATACGGCATTATATTTCTCAACAATTGTCATAGTAGTTGGCTATAATATGAATTCTGGGACTTACAACATTATACATTGCCATTGGGGTTTGTCATCTCAAAATAATGTGAGATCACCTTGTGGTTTAATGCTGTACCGGCATGTTGCCATGATAGCCAGGAGATATGTGGCCATTACATTGAAGTCTTCAGTCGGACTCTACCTATCCAGTTTCTGGTTATGTATATCTCGATTAGCATGATATGTTAGATAAAACTGTTGAAAGAATAATTTATTTGCAGAACATATAAAGTCATGTGACTGGAGCACATCAGACTTTTTATGAAGTTACACTCAACTAAAACCCATTGTTTGCTCTTATGACTCGCCCTTCGAACAGTTTCCTCCGTGGTGGAATGGTTAGTGACTTTTCACCTGGAGGTCCCAGGTTGGATTCCCGGCTGGGACGAGTGAGATTGAATGTGTGTGTGTTTGAGGAAAATAAACTGATTTAAACCCAACGTAAAGAACATCCAATCAACGAGTTGTTTCTAATGCAAACCCCATTCCTCTTGTCGAGTGGTTAGACCACTCGCCTCTCACATAGACAGCCGGGGTTCGATACCAAGCGACCGCATGTGAGATTTGTGGTGGACAAAGCGAGGCTGGGGCGTTTTTTCTCGGGGTACTCCGGTTTCCCCCACCCTCGCATTCCACCGGTGCTCCATCATCGTTCATGTATTATCAGTGTCACCGCCTGCTGTGCCATAAGTAGTTAAAGCGGGCATTAAACCCTAAAAAAAAAAACATTCTTCTCTAAGTCTTAGTATAATAATACACCATCAGAATTGCATTCTAATATCACGTCCTTAAAGGATTTTCAGGGTGTTTGTTTTACAGGAAATTTATCAATTTTTATAACTTTAACTTCTGCATGCTTTAAAGTATCAAATTTTGATTTATGACCATATGACATCTTTATGATCTTAGATGCTAAAGGAGGCTATATAAATGAAAACAATAATCACAAAACAAAGGAACTTGAAGGTCGCTCGTTGTCCCTTCTGTGGCTAAAAGCTTTTTCTAACTAAAAATGTTTTTGCTAACAGAGCATCACCATTTCACTACAACTGCATGAGAGATAACTTTAAATTACTCTTCTGTCATGAACATAACACGAGTGCAAAAAATAACTCTAAATAAATTTACCTTCAATTAGACTAAAAGCTAGTTATATGTTGGTTTGCATTGGAATCATGACTATTATTAATTACGTAATTGACAATAATTGCGTAAGACAAGCGTATAACCACACTTTATATTTCAGCGTGGCTTAGCGATCACAATCAGAGACAGCCAGAACGAGATATATCGATCACTTCACATGGCGATGACAGCTCTATCGCCGAGAATTTCATTAACTCCCAGAGAAATGTCATCAAAGTTTCCCGCTAAAAAGGCAACAATTTTCTTCCTTCGTAATAAATTCAACAAAGCCTAGATGCAATTTATTTCACTCACTACGTTTTACTTTCTCTATACGCACTATGTACATAGAGTATAGAGAATGTATTGCACTCCACCAAAAAATTCGATACTGAGATTTCACCGGAAATATATGTTTTAGGGTCCCTTTTATCTAAAAAAAAGCATTTTCGGAAAAAGGTCAGTGTGTGTGTCCGTGTATCTGTGAACACGATAACTCAAAAACGAAAAGTAGGTAAAATACCATAGTTTAGTAATTTTCCAGGGATGCGACCTGAAGATTTTGAGAAAAATTCCCACACCCTAAACTACACTTTACATGGAATATTTTTCGAAAATTTCTATTTTCATAAAAATGGCTCCAACGAGTTTGATTAAAAGTTCATACAAAAAGATATTCACCTGTCAAATAAAATGTATATCTTGAATTTTCTGGGAAAAGCCTCTCAAGATTACTTTATTTTTGATGAATTTTACGGGATTTTGCGTCACCGCTAAACTGTAAGGGATGGACAAAAACTTACCATACAAAAAATGTAGAGCACGTTAAAAAACACAGTTCACGTTATATAACTTTTTTCGTGGAGTTGCTAGTTTTGGAGATATTCCTTGTTTTTGGTTTCAGCTATAAAAACGTACTTTTCTCATACAGGAATTTGTCAACTCATGTCCATACAAACAAGGAACTTAAATCACACATCAACCAGCTTTTCACTTTAAACTAAGTTAGTGCCTTATTTCGCAAGTAATAAGACTATTTCTGCTAATTTTTTCTCGATTAGCATGAAGTAAATAGAAACATAAGCTTTTTAATAATAGTTTGTTGTACAGATGTAAAGAAAGTTATGTGAATGATTTTTTTGTTTCTATTTTCTGTTTTATTATGTGTTTATTTTCTCTAGAACGTATGCACATACAATTTACATAGAAGCTAAGGAATTTAGGTATTGTATTGAACCCAAAAATTCCATGTCGTGATTTCACCGCAAATGTATGTTTTAAATTCCCCTGATTCCGAATAAAGTACATTTACTTTCTCTGCGGATACTATGTCCATCGCGTAAAGAGAATATATTGCATTCCATTCAAAATTCGATACCAAGCTTTTAACGGAAAATATCCCCTGAGTCTAAAAAACATATTGAAAAAGGTCGGAGTGTGTGAGTCTGTGGACAGCATAGCTCAAAATCTCAAAGAGCGATAAACGCCAAGTTTATTATCTTCCAAGGATGCAACACAAAATGTTGTGAAAAGTTTCTCCTTTTTTCTCATAAATGTCTATCACGATTTTTTTAAAAATATTTTATTTACAACAAAAATCAAATATATATCTTGAATTTTCCGGCAATAACTTCCCAATTTCTAATAACTAGTAAATCGTAAGAACTAGACAAAAACCTTACCACTCGAAAAAGTATATCTCGTTAAACACACACAATTTATGTCGTATAATTTATGATGTAGAGGTGGCCGTTTCCAAGATATTCCTTGATATTGATTTCATTTTAAAAAAAAATCTGATGTGTTCCATTCACATAACTTTCTCTACATCTCTGCAACAAATTATTGTTAAAAAGCCTATGCTTCTACTTACTTCATGCTAATCGAGAAACAATTAGTACATATACCCTTATTACTTGCTTCCTTGTAAGTAGAATCGAAATAAGGGAGTACCTTAGGGTTAAAGAGATAGCTAAAAGCTGGTTGCTATGTGACTGAAGTTCCTTTGTTTGTATGGACAGGGATTGTTAAATTCCTGTATGTGAAAAGTATGTTTTGAAAGCTGAAACCAAAAACAAGATATATCTAAAAAACAATCACCTCCACCAAAAAAATGTATATAACCTAAATTGTGTGTTTCAAAGTGCTCTGCATTTGTTGTGTGGTAAGTTTTTGCCTGTCTCTTATGGTTTAGCAGTTATGCAAAATTCCGTAAAATTGACCCAGAATAAAGTAGTTTTAAGAGGCTATTCCTAGAGAATTCAAGATACACATTTTATTTGTCAGCCATTTTTGAGAAAATCAAAATTTTCGAAAAAAGTTCCTTGTAAAGGGTAGTTTGGGATGGGGTGATTTTTCTCAAAATCTTCGTGTCGCATCCCTAGAAGATACTAAACATAAATACCAAGTTTGGTATTTTACCGACTTTTCATTTTTGAGTTATCCTGTTCACAGACACACGGACACACACACACGGACATTTTTCTGAAAATACTTTTTTTTTATACAGGGGACCCTAAAACATATATTTCCGGTGAAATCTCGATATCGGATTTTTTGGTGGAGTGCAATACCTTCTCTATACACTATGTAGATAGTACGTATAGAGAAAGTAAAAATTATCAGACTGGCAGTGTACGTTTTTCTTTTGCTCTACTCCTGGTCTAGTAAGCAAGCGAATTTCAATAGCAACTGAATAACGATAAATTTAATTTATTTGACTATCGCTTTAGCATAGCGCATTTCCTTAGTTCTCTTCTACTAATAAGTATATTCTGATAACACTTATCTTGATTAGCATGTTTGTAGAACAGTTAGAGAAAGTCATGTGAGTTTATGACATCAGATTTTTAGAAAAATATCCATGTGTGTCTATGTGTGTGTGAGTGTAGACAGCATAGTCCAAAAACGTAAACATCATTAAAAACCAAACTTCGTATTAATGTGTAGTATGTTTCAATGTAGCGACACGAAGTTTTTCAAAAAAAAAAAAATCCCCTAATCACAAACTACCCTTACATTAAAAAAAAATTGAAAACTTTATTATTCTTAAAATTACTAACGATTTTAATCAAAATATCGTGTAATTAAGATATTTATATCAAAATTAAAATGTGTATTTTGAACTTTCTGAGAATAGCCTCTAAAGACCTTTTTATTCTGAATGAGTTTTGTAGAATTATGAATAACGGTTAAACCGTAAACGATAGATAAAAAGTTACTCACAAAAAAATGTAAATCTCGTTAAAACATATAATCTCTCATAAACGTTTTTCTTGTACAGTCAACCGTTTTTAGATATTCTTTGTTATTGGTTTCAGTTTTAAGCTATGTAACTTTTCTCAAACGGACCATACAAACTGAACTGAATCTAAATTGTTTCACATAGTGACCAGTTTACTCCCTTATTTCCCTCCCATTTTCAATGAAGAAAGTAATGAGACCAATTCAATGTTTATCTCGATTAGCATAATGTAAATAAAAGAGTAATCTTGTGTAAGAATAGTTTGTATTTAGAACAGCTAGAGAAAGCTATGTGAATAGAACACATCAGATTTTTTCAGACACCTGCTTATTACTTTCTCTAGCACGTATGTACAATGTACATAGTAGATAGAGAAGGTATTGTATGCAACCGAAAAATTCGAAATCGAGGTTTCACTGGGTGCCCCTGGATCCAAAAAAAACCATTTTTGAAAAAAGGTCCATGTGTGTTTGTCTGTGGACAGCATAGCTCCAAAACCAAAAGACCATTAAATAGCAAACTTGGTATTTAAGTTAGGTATCTCTCAATGATGTGACAGGCCGATTTTCAAGAAAATCCCCTCACTTCCAACTACCCTTTATATGGAACTTTTTTCGAAAATTTTGATTTTCTCAAAAATGGCTCTAACGATTTTGATTAAAATGTCATATATTAAGGATATTTACCTGACAAATAAAATGTATATCTTCAATTTTCTGGGAATAGCATCTGAAGACTACTTTATTCTGAATGAATTTTACGGAATTTTTCATAACTTCTAAACCGTAAGAGATAAACAAAAACTTACTGCTATAAAACCGCAGAGCACCCAAAAAAAAAAAAAAAGCACAATTAACTTTTTCGTGGAGTAGATCGTTTTTAAGATATTCCCTGTTTTCGGTTTCAGCTATGAAAACCTTATATTTTTCTCATACAGAAATTTGCCAACTCCTGTCCATACAAATAAATGCACTTCAGTCACATAGCAACCAGCTTTTGATTATCACTTTAACCGATGGTACTCTCTTATTTTCGTTCTACTTACAAGGAAGTAAATAATAAGACTATATCTGCTATTTTTTTCTCGATTAGCATGAAGTAAATAGAGGCATAAGCTTTTTAACAATAATTTGTTGCAGAGATGTAGAGAAATGCATATGATTGGCACACATGAGATTTTTTCAGATACTACCGTTCATTAATTTCTCTAGCACGTATGTACAATGGATATAGTAGATACAGAAGGTATTGTATTCCCCCAAATTTCTGTAGCGAGATTTCAGCGCAAATACATATTTTAGGTTGGTCTGAATGCAAAAAAAAAAAAAGTTTTTAGAAAATAGTCCGTGTGTTTGTGTAACGAAAAGTCAGTTGAATACCAAACTTGGTAATTAAATTCAGTATTTTCCAAGGATGCGATGCTGAAGAAATTTCCCCTACACACAATTCATCTAGCATGGATCATTTTTCGAAATTTTAAAAAGTGTATCCAGCGATTTTATCAAAATATCATATATTTAAGACTTTTTTCTCAAAGGAAATGCATATCCTGAATTTTCTGGGAATAGCCTCTTAATACCTCTTTATTCTAGATATCTTTTGTATACGTTTTGTAAACGTAAGAGATAGGTAAAAACTTACTACACAAAATATAAATCTTATTAAAATACAAATTTATGTAACGTACGTTTGTTTTGGTACACTTAACTGCTTTCGAGATATTCCATGTCATTGGTTTTAATTTTTAGGTGCTTAACTTTTCTTAAACTAGGTTATCTTTGGTTTTGCTTGTCTTAAGTTTATTTCTGGCAAGCAAAACGAAGATAATTTCAATTGTATCACATAGAGACTGGCTTTAAAGAATTTGACTATCCTTTTAGTCTAGTGCATTCACTTACTTCTTTCTATTTACTAAGAAACAAGTAATAAATCCAATTCTGGTAATGTTTATCGCAATTAATGTGATGTGGATTAAAGAATAATCTTTTTTAAGAAAAAAATATACTTGCGGAATGGAACACATTAGATTGTACTTTTTATCTGTATTTAGAGAAACTAACTATTATTTTATATTTCACAACAGGAAGTTAACTGCTCAAATTATTTTATAAAGTATTTTTTGAGATTAGGACAGTAGATAATGGATGTATTCAGTAACAATAACTTTTTTGATGAAAAGCAGTTCTACTTTCGTAACATATTAAACATATACAGGTATATTAAACACAACAATATATATATATATATATATATATATATATATATATATATATATATATTTTCTACAGTCAAATGTTATCCAGAGAAATGCTGAATTTCCATATTTTCTCAGTTGCCATACGAGAATCCTTATTTGGTTTTCCTTAGAAAGCAAGGTCAGCTAATCTTATTAAGTAACTCTAAATGAACTATCTGCTGATGAAGTAGTAATGAAATTATCCAAGTTGTAGCAATCTACAGATGCGCTACATTAGCTAATGATGCTTTATAGGATATTACTTTAGCAGTTTTAATTAATAATAAAAATATGTTTTGTAGCTACGTAACAGAAATTTCCCATTTTTCTTTTTAGTTTAAAACTACCCAAACTATTTTACCAGCTGATCAACGCAAAGCAATCAACACAAGTAACGATAAGTACATTTTCGCATTATGAACATCTTTCCTCAATGAATATTTCTCAAAATAATTTTGTATGGAAGTTTTTGAGTGAGTGTTTTCTTAGATAATAACTTCATGTATGTATTAAACTTCTATTTATAAGCATATTCGGAAACAGTCGTGTTATTCTGTGATGAAGATATGCAGTTCTTCCTAAGGAATACTACTGGGAGTTAATTTAAAATGTCTATATCTCTGTATACATTTTTCTGAATGTTTTACTGTGATTGTATTGCATTGCTGGAAATGCTTTAAAATTGAAGAAACGTTTTACAATATATAAATTATTTCCTAAAATGCATTATATAAATATATTGTATAAACAAAATATCCCACGCGCCAAGAAATTTAGGAAAATTTTGCTGCAGTTTTCTGAATTGGAGTCTTGCATCACACAAAAATAGTTTAAAATTGGATATTTGAATACTTTGATTATTGTACTTCATTATTATATTTTTAAACTGCTTAGAAATTTTAATCAATATAATTAAATATTTTTTCATAATATTACAATGATAACTTCTGTACGTTCTTGGAAATTTAATTGTATTTAAACAAAACCTGAGGCACATGGAACCTTTTGAATGTGTCAAACGTTAGTTTCGAGAAAAGCGCATTTGTATGAAATAGTAGTCTAGGAAATAGGTGAATTGTATGATATTTAAATAGCTTCAGAGCCGAAGCAAGGGGAGGAAGCTATTTTTTTTTCCATAGATGCCCAAAGGTTACAATTTTTTACTATAAAAATGCAATTTTCGATTTTTTGAGTGATTGCAGTCAAAATTTCATTTTCAGTGTCCCTGTATAGTTTTGTGCAGATAAGTCCAGTGCGACCCGCTCAACAACCGCCCCCTCTCCCACAACCAAAATGGGGAAGAGGAAGGCTACTAGTGGAAGACTCTAACCGGCCCCAAAGCTATACTGGATGTACATCGGACACCTGGACGGGGAAACCACAGAAGATGACATCATGGTCTACTTGGCACGAAAGGGCCTCACTGCCGTGAAAGTATGCTTTACTCTCCTAACAAGAAGAAGGAACAAAGACATCAAAATTTCAGACCTGGAAGAAGACAAACACACGATAGACAGTGAAAACTTTTGGCCTGAAGGGGTTTCTTTTCGCCCCTAGATTAAAGCCCGGGACTCTGCAATGACTGCCGTCGCAAGAGGACACACGAACCACAGATGACACAACCAAAAAGACAGTAATAACACGAAGTTCATCAAGTTAACAACATGGAACATAGAAGAAGAAGGTGGTACATTCAAAGAGAATGACATACTCCTCCTCATAGAAACCTTTACCACAGAAGAACTGGGCATTAATAGCTTTTACGGTATTCACCCCTAGCTAAGACTGCTACATAAAGTCACACCTGCAACCCATAAGCTTAATTAATCAACACCCTAAAGTAATCACCAGTAAAATAAACATAGTAAGATACAGAATCAGAGGTCATCATTGAGAGCTGGAGAAGGCTCTGGAAGACACAGAACTGTCGCATAGATAAATGGGACCCCAAAACCGAAGTGGTCACAAATTTTCTACTAGATCATCAGCAAAGACTGCTAAACAGAAGGAAGGATTACACGTATATAGCGCCAAATGGAAGGAGCACAATCGATTTAGTCTTCACTAATGCACGAAGACACGCACAGGTGAAAACAAAACAAATTACAATCAGAAAACGTCTTCCATTAGTAGCGGAAATCCAACTAAGAATTGAAACACAGTAACCTCTGATGAAACTCTTAAACAAAAATTGTCAGGTGGAGATGAGTTTTTTTTGTAGTGTTTAACGCCCGCTTTACTACTGTTGCACCGCAGGCGATGGCATTGATGATACATGGAATGAAGATGGCGCGCCGGTGGAATGCGATGGCGAGGGAAACCGGAAAACCCGGAGAAAGCCCGCCCCTGCACCGCTTTGTCCCCCACAAACCTCACATGCGGTCACTTGGATCGAACCCGGACCGTCTACATGAGAGGCGAGCAGTCTAACCACTCGGCCACGGCATGGCCACATAGTTGAGGTGAGATGGCAAACACTTATAGGACAATCATGAATATGATGTGGCAGGGGGAATTAGAGAAAGCGACAGTAGCCCCAAATGACTCAATTATACGCGCCACCACTAAACTACCTACCATAATTGCATTGAACGCCATGATTCGACGAGGAGCGTTACGTCACGAGACAAAGGATACAACTATTCCAAAACAATGGGCTACATGAAGGGGACGCACTAGCGAGATACGGCGAAGAGCGCCGGATATAAAAAAGTTGCTGAAACAAAAGAAGATAAAAATACGAACTATCGATAGAAAACAGAGATTAATAGCCAAAACAGAAGCAAATCCTTTCAAAATCTTGAGGTACTCAGGGAACCAACATGGAGGAATGGGAGGCACATTTCAGTAATCTCCTCGGAGAAAAGAACAAAACTTCAAACTGCTTTGCACTGCATGTGGTAATCAAGCAGGACGTGGGCCAAATTATAACAGAACAAGCCATACGACTTATAAGAAACAGAAAAAAAAAAAATAGTAAAACGGCTGAACCGCGCGGGGTATATGTAGAATATTTAAAAGGCACACTCCAAGATCTGCTAGAACCTTTAACATATCTGTATAACGAATGACTAAAAGAAAACTCAATTCCAGAAGAATGATCTTCTAAGGGAACGGAAGGAAAGATGAATGAAATTCATACAGGGAATCGCCCTGGAAAACGTCATGTTCAAGAATCTCTCCAAGATACTATTACGACTATGTGAAAAGACTACGTAACCGTATTCCATTAAACCGATACGGCTTCAACCTATATGCCACGAAAGAATTTAAGCATGAAGTAACAACACCCAGTCAAAATCCGTCATTCCATTGTATGTTTTTTTTTTTTTTTTTTTTGGTTGTGTTTAACGCCCGCTTTAACTACTAATGGCATCGCAGGCGGTATCCATTGTATGTGATCTATAATATTACTAAAGGCATTTGGCAGCATTAACGGTCTTTATCGCCGCGAACTACGAGTCAATCTCCAACGGCTCCTGTAAGGGGACTCAGTGAGCCCATTTTTCTTCAATATAATGACCTCAGATATCACCCAAACCACAGATACAAGAAATGTTGGGCTTATTATGTATGCAGACAACATGGTCAACCTCTCCAGGAACCGAACAAATCTGTAGGCTATCATGGAGAATGTCAGGGCATGATCGCAAGAAAATTATATGGAACTAATAGTACCAAAACAAACGCAATGAAATTTAGAAGGGCAGGAAGGATAGTTAGAGAGACCAACCACCTCACGTGCAGAGAGGACATTTTAGAGTTCATACCCACTTTCAAATATGCTTGTCAACTGCAAAAAAGCTCTGCAAACTTAAAGTTATGCCGGCAGCCATATATGGCATCCAATTAGTATGGCCCTACCTAATGTAAACAACCTCAGAAAGTTAGAGAATGCCAAGCGAGATTCTTAAAAAGAGCTCTCTCAATCTCAAAATATACGAGAAACAGCTACGCTAATAAAATAGCGCTGTAGCTCTGCTTCATAGATGACATAAGACACACCTTCGGTTTATCGGAAAGCCAAACATATAAAACCGTCCTCGAAGAGAGGAAAAAGCTGACGAGATACCGGAGGAAATAATGGACACCGAAGCTATGAAGACACAAACTTCAAGCTTCGCCACCCATGGGTTCCACGGGAGTATCTGCCAGATCGAGTTATACCATGAACCCAAGGAGGAAGGTGTCTGGAAGAATTATAATAAATAATGCCCTAAGTACCATTTAACGAAGTGTGAAAGCAGATTTCAATTACTAGCTATGATAATGAAGGACTGGTAAAAAATTTAAAAATTAAATTGTACATATTGTATTTAATTAATAGGTCCAAAATTCAAATTTACAATAACGGATAACTTGGAAATGGCCAATGTCATACAAAAGGCACATTTCAAAATAATATCTACATTTTCTGTATACAAATTTTAGTCCATATCTTGTAGTACGTCAGTTAAACAAAATTAATTTCGAATCAAGCGGACTTCCCTAACTTATCCTAGAGAATCAAAGAAACACATTTTTTTTGTTATGTAAATCCAAAATATTTATAATTTTAGCTCTAGTTGTTACAATCATCTCAGTAAAATAAAATAAATGCAACATTTTTCCATACAAGCAGTTATTTGAAGCAAATAAATATTATCTCTTGGAATTAATATTTGGAAATAGAAATGATCTTCCTAACTCAGAACGTTAACGAATTCAACACTTTTACGTTTTGGTCTTCAAAGTCATATAAATCAACGCAATGGGTTTAAAACTTCAACTGAATTTGTATCAAATAAGCGAAAAACTTCATCCAATTTTGCATATGAATACCTGATAAGTGAGGTGAATCTGCCGTTGGAAACTTCTTAGTTATTTGTAATTAAATAAATATGCTGATGAAGAGCTTACCATGGGTGCGAAATGTTTGTGACATTTATTTATATAATATTTTCAGGGAAATTTTAAGTAAAGCATAAAAATGCGTAGCCCGTTGAAAATTATAGATGAATGAAAAAACATCCATGAAGTAATAATCTTCTTCTTCTCTTGAGGTTTAAATCATTGTTTGTTCGTTCTTGCTCACAGTATATAATGATTTATTAAAATAAACTGCCCCCAGTTGAGGTTGATCAGAGCGGTCCAGAAACGGCACACAAAATTTTAATGTAAGCTGGCAAACACTTTAATAGAAATATACGAACATCTAAGTGCAAATAAGCAAATATAATATTAATACATTTCCATCAATTTCAAGTAAAATAAGAACAACATAACTACGTTTTAATAGCTATGTACATATAAATGGTAGTGTAATATTTGTATACCAGTTTTACTTTCTCCATACGCACTATGTACTTAGTGTATACAGAAAGTATTGCACTCCACCAAAAAATTCGATACCGAGATTTCACCGGAAATATATGTTTTAGGGTCCCCAATATCCAAAAAAAGCACTTTCACAAAAAGGTCCGTGTGTGTGTGTGTGTGTGTGTCCGTGTGTCCGTGTGTCTGTGACCACGATAACTCAAAAACGAAAAGTCGGTAAAATACCAAACTTGGTATTTAAGTTTAATATCTTCCAGGGATGCGACACGAAGATTTTGAAAAAATCCCCCCAACCCCAACTACCCTTTATATGGAACTTTTTTCGAACATTTTGATTTGCTCAAAAATTGCTCTAACGATTTTGATTAAAATTTCGTATATTAAACATATTTACCTGACAAATAAAATGTTAATCTTTAATTTTCTGGGAATAGCCTCTGAAGAGTAGTTTACTCTGGATGAATTGTACTAAATTTTGAATAACTGCTAAACCGTAAGAGATGGACAAAAGTTTACTACACAAAAAATGTAGAGCACATTAAAACACACAATTTAAGTTATATACATTTTTTCGTGGAGTTGGTCGTTTTTGTGACATTCCTTATTTTTGGTTTCTGCTATGAAAAACGTATACTTTTCTCATACAGGAACTTGTCAACTCCTATCCATATAGACAAAGGAACTTCATTGACATAGCAACCAGCTTTTGACTATCACTTTAACCTACAGTTGTCCCTTATTTCGCTTCTACTTACAAGGAAGCGAATATTTAGACTATTTCTGCTATTTTTTTCTGATTAGTATAAAGTAAATAAAAGTATAAGCTTTTTAAGAATTATTTGTTGCAGGGATATGGAGAAAGTCATGTGAATGGTACACATCAGATTTTTAAGTTAAGGTGTTCACAGACACACGGACCCCTCTCTACAGACGCTTTTTTACTTTCTCTATACGTGCTATGTACATAGTGTATAGAGAAGGTATTGCACTCCACCAAAAAATTCGATACCGAGATTGCACCGGAAATATATGTCTTAGGGTCCGCTTTATCTAAAAAAAGCATTTTCACAAAAAGTTCCCGTGTGTGTGTGTGTGTGTGTGTGTGTGTGTGTGTGTCCGTGTGTCTGTGAACACGATAACTCAAAAACGAAAAGTCGGTAAAATACCAAACTGGGAATAGCATCTGAAGACTACTTTATTCTGGATGAATTTTGCATAACTACTAAATCGTAAGTGATGGACCAAAACTTAACACACAAAAAATGTAGAGCTCGTTAAAACACACAATTTATGTTACATACATTTTTTTCGTGGAATTAATCGTTTTTGAGATATTCCTTTTTCTTGGTTTCAGCTTTGAAAAACTTATACTTTTCTCATACAGGAATTTGTCAACTGCTGACCACACAAACAAAGGAACATCAGTCACATAGCAACCAGCTTTTGGCTTTCACTTTAACCTATGGTACTCCCTTATTTCGTTTGTATTTACAATAAAGCGAGGAATATGACTATTTCTGCTAATTTTCCTCGATTAACATGAAATAAATAAAAGATAAATTTATTAGCAATAATTTTTATAGAGAGATAGAGAAAGTCATGTGAATGGAACACATCAGATTTTTCAGTAAGTGTTCAGTATACTGGTAATTTTAAAATTTGCTACAATAAGCTCCCATGATGGCAAGTGAAAAAGTGGGCATAGTACCAAAAAATATCTCTTGAACAGAACAGTTGGTAATGGGAGTGTTGTAACACTTTCCCAGAAAAGGAGCCCACAAGTAGTAAACACTTTTTTTTTCTTTCTTTTACCTGTGTAGCCAGGTTGGAATCTCTCTCAAATCAAATTATCGGTTCTACGTAAAACCGTTTTCTTTAGATGTTTTCTGTCGATAGCCACTATATTGACATGTCTGATGTATTCTTGTTGGGAGAATTCTCATTAATTTCTCACCCTCGTTGACGCAAGCTATCGCAGAACTTCTCTGACTGTGGCGAAGTAATTTTCCCTTGTTGCAGAAACCCAGATCATGTCGAATAGTTTCTGTCACGTTGCAACCTAGTTGATGTCAGCGGGCTATAAAAGATTCTGCCTGGAAGAGATCGGTGTGCTGGCACATTGCATGCTATCTTGATGGCATTCATATATTCACATCATATGTTTTTCTTATTACTGAAGCAAGTTGGTGTTTAGGTAGACTGCATATAGGTCACACTTTTGCCTTAGAATGGCAACCGACATCAATCTTCCGTAAAATTTCCCTAAACGTCTTTCCTTTGATGTTGTGGGCATAGTATCACTAGAAATATGAAGTATTTCTTGTGCGGAATCTTCTTCTCTATTCAGTTGCCTCACGTGATATAGGTGGACATTGTCAACTGCTGGGAGAAGTTGATGGATACTAAAATGCTGATGATTAGATTTCTATTTCGCTCTGATAAGCCATATTCCCCACCATTCTCTAGGAGAATATAATAATGTATGAAGTATGTAATCAGGAAGCTACTCTGCGCCTCTTACTGTGCTTCGTTTATTTTATTGATGTTCCTTAGGAATGTATCAGAGAACTGATTTAATGAAGTTTACTACAGCGGATGATAGTATATTATGCAACGAGACTATAATGATCGTAATTATAGTCAAGTTTGATACGACTGTTTATGCTCGACCATGTATCTAAATTAAAGGTTTCATAAGTATTCGTTTATGGTTTAAGTGATGTGTAACTGTCGTTATTCCTTTATCTATGGTTACAATACAACAAATTGAATTTAATGAAATATCATTTAAAATTATTGTTAGTGAAAATATGAACAGAACTGATTTTATTTCGAATATAGGTTATTTATTGTACAATTAGTGAAGTGAATTTGAGAGAATTAGCTTTTTTGGGTAGTTGAAGTTGAAGGTGAATTGATGTTAATTTGTGTCTTTTATTTTTCTACTGATTTTAGTATTATGGCAAAAAGTTATTGGCAACATTGAGTACTTTTGTCGTAATTTCTGGGGGTGTAAGTCACTGTTACTAGTGTCAGTAATTTTGATTTTTTTTCTAAACTCGCGCCAGTACCGTTGTCGATCAAAACGAGAATAATCGATATTTGCGGTTCCACGATGTTACGTGGCCGCTTCTAATTGGTCGAATACCAATACTTTAATGAGGCCCATTAAAGTACTGTTACCAGCCGTATATTGCGGCATGGTCGAGCATAAAATAGTTTAAGCCAGATGTATTGGTCCATAATCTTAAGCTTCTGCTCTGGTTTACCTTACGTTCAAGTAAATTGAGATCTGTTAGCTTCTTCTTGACAAAATAAATTTGGTAATTAAGTCCACTCTTAAATGTCTTATGCACTCCGATCTAACGCTACTAGCTGTTATAACAGCTTCTTGTAGAGAAACAAGCTGTCTTTGTTAGATTCCTCTTGTTGAGAGTTATGCACTTACTTTTATTCGCAATAATTCGTATTCCTATAATTGCGGGTCAAAACTGAGCTTGACCAATCAAAGTTAAAGCCTCATTTTCAAGTTTGCTTACCAATTCTATGTCGTCAGCAAAAGTTAATGCAGATAAATTTGTCAATGAGTCATGGAGAGAATGGCTGCTATACCCATATCTTTCCTGGATTTAAAGTAGATGATTGAACACGCATTACTTAACACTTAGGGCTTTTCAGTGATATATAGTGTCACCTGACTGCATTACAAGCGCCACGCAAGGGTAATCGGGTAATTGGGCTGCTATCTTCCAATTCTAGGACCGCGAATTAAAGCGAAGAAGTATTATATATGACATAAATGTCGTCTGAAATGTGTATTTTAATGTATCCTGAACCACAAAGAAAAAAGAAGCATCTAAGCTGTACATGTATGAAAGAAAAATTCCACCAAATGTAAAAGTGTTGGATTTACGTATCTGTATTTTCTTTCTTCAAAACAGGTCATACCCAAATTTTACTTGAAAAACATTGGTTTTGATACGGACATGAAAAACGTAAATTATGTCCTGTGCTTTCTTTCAATAAATGAGAAGGTATATGATGACATCTAACTTCATTCTACTAAATCTCATTAAAATATTTTAATTTTAACTTTTTCTGAATTGCACACATATGCATTTAAAATATCATGATTTTTTTTCCTGCAATAGATTTTGGGTAATATTCATTTATTTAACAAACTAAGGAATGTTGTTTCAGCCTTCTGTGCTTAAAATCCTCTTTGATTTGGCTAATTTATAGCGTCTAAATAAACTCTTTGTAGGTATTTTGGAATCTCTCTGAACCATCTGCTTTAGGTAGCCTTTTAATGATAACATTTGGATGTATAATACCTACCAGAAAAAGGAGAATTGAAGTTTTAGAACAGACATTATCATCGAGCACAAGTGATGCATTCAGACGAATAAACGTTAATGCTTCTTATGTTTATCTAATACATCGAGGATGAATTCTATTCTGAACAAAACTATTTTAAACAAAATGAATCCAAAGAAAGGTCTTCTTAAAAAAAATTCAGTGCCTGCGTGTGTGACTGTGGATATATAACTAAAACTGAAATGTCGAATAAATAAACATTTTGGTATTTAACTTCAGTATCTTTAAAAAATACTCTACGAAGATAAAAAGAAGCTAACTTTGTTTATTAAAATAACTTATGCTTAAGATATTCGCATGACAAATGAAATGTTTATCTTGAAATCTTGGGAATAGTTTCAGTTTTCCAATACTTCATTTTCGTTATCTCTATAAGTCTGTTTATAAGTAATTCATAGCTTTAGAACTCCAATATATAGGGAACGGCTTTTAAAGCATTTGACTATTGTGTTCTCTTTGTATCTATAATGATAAGTGAAATGAAAATATTCATGTCAACATGACGTAAATATAAAATGAAGGTATTAGAAAAATAGCTTGTAGACGCAAATAAAACAAAAAGTGATGTGTACCATTCACATTACTTTCTCTATGGCCCTGCAACAAATTATTCTTAAAAACCTTATACTTCTATTTACTTTATGCTAATCACAAAAAATATCAGAAATAGTCTTATTACTTGCTTCCTTGTAGGTAGAAGCGAAATCAGGCACTTCCATAGGCTAAAGTGATAGTCAAAAGCTGGTTGCTATGTCAATGAAGTTCCTTTGTTTATATGGATCGGAATTGGCAAGTTCCTGTATGCGAAAAATATAAGTTTTTCAAAGCAGAAACCAAAAATAAGGACTTTCTCAAAAACGAAGAACTCCACGTAAAAGATGTATGTAACATAAATTTTGTGTTTTAACGTGCTCTACATTTTTTGTGTAGTAAGTTTTTGTCCATCTCTTACGGTTTAGCAGTTATTCAAAATTTAGTAAAATTCATCCAGAATAAACTACTCTTCAGAGGCTATTCCTAGAAAATTCAAGAAATACATTTTATTCATAAGATAAATATGTTTAATATACGAAATTTTAATCAAAATCGTTAGAGCCATTTTTGAGAAAATCAAAATTTTCGAAAAAAGTTCCATGTAAAGGTAGCTGGGGGTGAGGGGATTTTTCTCAAAATCTTCGTGTCTCATCCCTGGAAGACAATAAACTTAAATACCAAGTTTGGTATTTTACCGACTTTTCGTTTTTGAGTTATCGTGTTTACAGACACACGGACACACACACACACACACGGACCTTTTTGTGAAAAGCTTTTTTTGGATATTGGTGACCCTAAAATATATATTTCCGGTAAAATCTCGGTATCTAATTTTCGGGTGGAGTGCAATACCTTCTCTATACACTATGTACATAGTGCGTATAGAGAAAGTAATAAACGATTATGGAGCAGAGAAAGTCGGAGGATGTAATCTGCCTAAATTCTATGCCAAGTCTATGTGTGGATTATTGAGCTTTAAGTATTCCATTCTACATTTTTCAAACATGTGACCTGACGAAATCTTAACCCAGAGGCCTTAGATTAAAATCCCAGTATCATCCGCAGATTCTGGAGGTATGCATGAATGCGAATTTTATATTACTGATTAAGAAAACCAGCTTTACAACTTATAGCTAACACAGTAATAGCAGTATTGATTGTTTTTCTAGCTAAAAACTAATATGACATTAAGATTTAAAGGCGACTATACAAATGAAAGGATAAAGCAGCACTAGTATTTTATTTAGAACGTAGAAGGAAATCTAAGGCGTTTACCAAAGAAAGCAAATCAATCAATCAATCTTGACTTTGTCCCAAACTTTTACTATTCTTATGACCGAAGTTGATTACAATTTATGTTTTCACGATGCGTTCTAGATTATTGTAGTTTTAAAGTTTAAAATTATATGTCTATTTTTACTTTCTCTATACGCACTATGTACATTGTGTATAGAGAAGGTATTGCACTCCACCAAAAAATTCGATCCCGAGATTTCACCGGTAATATATGTTTTAGGGTTCCCTGTATCCAAAAAGAGTATTTTCAGAATAAGGTCAGTGTGTCCGTATGTCTGTGAGCACGATAACTCGAAAACGAAAAGTCGGTAAAATACCAAACTTGTTATTTAAGTTTAATATCTTCTACGAAGATTTTGAGAAAAATCCCCTCACCCCCAACTACCCTTTATGTGGAACTTTTTCTTGATTTTATTATCTCAAAAATGGCTCTAACGATTTTGATTAAAATATCGTATACTAAATATATTTACCTGACAAATAAAATGTATATTTTAAATTTTCTGGGAATAGCCTCCGAAGATTACTTTATTCTGAATGAATTGTACGGAAATTTACGGAACTGCTAAACCATAAGAGATAGACAAAAACTTACCACACACAAAATGTAGAGCACGTTAAAGCATACACTTTATGTAATATACATATTTTTCATGAAGTTGATTGCTTTTAAATATTCCTAGGTTTTTGTTTCAGCTTTTATTAAACTTATATTTTTCTAATACAGGAGTTTGCCCATTCCATGAAGTAAATAGAAGTATAAGATTTTTAACAATAATTTGTGGCAGAGATTTAGAGAAATTCAAGTGTAGGATTTTTTTAGGAAATGTTTCTGTGTGTAACAGCCAGAGAAAGTTCATAAATAAACCACATCAGATGTTTTAATGTAAACTGTGATTTATTTTCTGCATAAATGTAGTATAAATTTCATATGTTACATGTTTTACATGTTGTTATGCCAGTAAACTGAAACTGGATCAAACTGGAGCCTGTGTTATTGATTAAATATCATACGTTATATTTCACTGTTGTGTTTATCAACCAACTAAAGGCTTTCAACAAAATAAACACGGTCTTTTTGTGGTTACCACAATAGGGGAACCCGGTGGTTCATTGTACGGTCTAGAATGTGTACATATGTATGCGGCCTTTATGTTGGTCTGATTACCAGAATGAATTCCAATTCGTTGTACTCACAGAAAAGGGGGAATAATTGTAAGCGGCGTGGGGGGAACAAAAATCTTGGAAGAGAATTTGCGAATGTTTGAGGTTAACATTCCACAAGCTTCCAGTGCGCTTGATTCTAATACCAAAACATACACGTGCTCACTTAGTTCCTCAAGGAACCTCATATTTTTACTTTCTCTATACGTACTAAGTACATAGTGTATAGAGAACGTATTGCACTCCACCAAAAATTCGATACCAAGATTTCACCGGAAATATATGTTTTAGGACCCCCTGAATCCAAAAAAAGAATTTCCAGTAAAAGATCCGTGTGTGTGTGTGTCCGTGTGTCAGTGTGTCCGTGAACACGATAACTCAAAAACGAAAAGTCGGTAAAATACCAAACTTGGTACTTAAGTTTAGCATCTTCCAGGGATACGATACGAAGATTTTCAGAAAAATTCCCCCACCCCAAACTACCCTTTACATGGAACTTTTTTCGAAAATTTTTATTTTCTAAAAATGGCTCTAATGATTTTGATTAAAATCTTTTATATTAAAGTTATTTATCTGACAAATAAAATGTATGTTTTGAATTTTCTGGGAATAGCCTCTGAAGACTACTTTATTCTGGATGACTTTTTCGTAAGAGATGGACAAGAACTTAACCCACAAAAAATGTAGAGCATGCTAAAACACACACTTTATGTTATATACATTTTTTTCGTGGAGTTGATCGTTTTTGAGATATTTCTTTTTCTTGGTTTCAGCTTTGAAAAAAAAACTTATACTTTTCTCATACAGGAATTTGTCAACTCCTGTCCATACAAACAAAGGAACATCAGTCACATAGCAACCAGCTTTTGGCTTTCACTTTAACCTATGGTACTCCCTTATTTCGCTTCTACTTACAATGAAGCAAGAAATAATACTATTTCTGCTAATTTATCTCGATTAGCATGAAATAAATAAAGGATAAACTTATTAACAATAATAATTTACAGAAATATAGAGAAAGGCATGTGAGTGGAACACATCAGATTTTTACTTTCTCTACACGTACTATGTATCTACATAGTGTATAGAGAAGGCATTGTTATACACCGAAAAACTCGATACCGAGATTTTACTGGAAATACTTGTTTTGGATCCCCGTGGATCCGGAAAAAGCATTTTTGGAAAAAGGTTCATGTGTGTGTGTCTCTGGACAGCATAGCTCTAAAATACCGTTAAATACCAAACTTGGTATTTAAGTTTGGTATTTTCCAAGCATGCGACACGAATATTTTCAAGAGAACTCCCCCTAGCCCCAACTACCCATTGCATGGAACTTTTTTTATGAAAAATTTTATTTTGATTAAAATATCGTACATTAAGATATTTACCTGACAAATAAAATGTATATCTGGAATTTTCTGGGAATAGCGTCTGAAGATTACTTTATCCGTAAGAGATAAACAAAAACCTACTTAACAAAAAGTTATTACACACAATTTATGTTATATACATTTTTTTCGTACTGGGGATCGTTTTTGAGATATTCCATTGTTATTGGTTTAAGCTTTAAAAGCTTATAATTTTCTCTTAGGGGAATTTGTCACCTCCGATCTGTAGAAACAAAGGAACTTCAGTCAGATAGCAACCAGCTTTGGATTAATACTTTAACCTATGGTACTCGCTTATTTCCCTTCTACTTACATGGAGGCAATTAATAGGACTATTTCTGCTAATTTTTGCTCGATTAGCATGCAGTAAAAAGAAAAATAATAATTTGTTGCACAGATATAGAGAAACTTAAGATTTTGAAATTTAGAGGTCCTCAAAACATGTATTTTCGACGAATTTTCAGTATCGAATTTTTTGTGTATTACAGTACTTTTTCTACTATGGAAGTTGTATACAGTGCTATCAGTTTATGCATTTTTAGAGCTATATAGCTTTATTGACTTGATTTTTGTGCCATGGGGACCAAGGCCTACCATCCGGCTGCTGCTTCCCCCATTTCCGCCCGAGGGCGTCATGAATGGGATGCAGTGCTGGAGAGTGAGACGTGATCAACGCCTCGAGTCCCTCCTGGCGGTTGATGCGGTCTTCTCGATCTGGAGCCGCTACTTCTCAATCAAGTAACTCCTCAATTGGCGTCCCAGGGACCTTACGAGCCTGAGTGCACCCAAATCTCCCGGGGAAAATTCCCCACGCCGGTACTGGGAATCGACCCAGATCTCCCGCTTGGCAAGCAGCCGCGCTACCACCGCACTAAGGAGACGACCTATAGCTATATTAACGTATATAATTTTCCGTTTCTACATTCCTTCATGCGATACTGAAGTAAAATGTTGTGAACATCCAGGGAGAGATGAATTTCGCACAAAACATTCGTTAACCTTTGACTTGTTCCTTACTTATGTCAAAAGCAATATTTATGAGGGGACAAATGTTTCCGTTGGCACTGATTCAATGCTTATGAGGCCATCCAGAAAGTAACGAGCGCTTTGGCATAACTAACATGAAATATATCACACAAAAGCTTATTTATAAGTTACAGTACATTACTCTATTTCGCAACGTAACCTCTATTGCTATCAAGGCATTTATTGTCATGTAGTACTGTATCACCGCTAAAGATGTCGCTACCACTTTGACGTCTTCATCTGCTGGAAAATCATTTACACCCAAAAGTGTCTAAAGTGAAACACTGGTTTTCTGAATTCTTTTATCAATAACAGTTGATCAGTGTCACTCCGGTCTTTGTCGGCACATTTTTTGCTCGTTAGTAATTCGTAAATATGCGTTATTTCTTCAGTAAAGGCTCGTTCATTGCATTATCACCACACTTGCGTTATTTGCCCATAAAATTCGATTGGCCGAAAATGTTATACATTCAAAGAAACGTCCTCAGTGAGCCGCGCCGTGGCCGAGTGGTCAAACCACTCGCCTCTCACCTAGACGGCCCGGGTTCAATCCCAAGCGACCGCATGTGAGATTTGTGGTGGACAAAGTGGCTCAGGGTTCTCCGGTTTCCCCCGCCATTACATTCCACCGGGGCTCCATCTTCATGTAGCATCAGTATCATCGCCTGCGGTGCCAGAACAGTAAAAGCGGGCGTTAAATACTAAAAAAAAAAAAAAAAAGAAAGAAAAAACGCCCTCAGTGAAGACTCGTTCATTGCATTATCACCACACTCTTGCATTATTTGCCGATGAAATTCGATTGGCCGAAAAGAAACGAATAAATTCTTTGGTGTTAGAAAATTGAAAATCTGGCACCACCTCACAATAAATGTCCTCACAGAATGTAGATTACCTTGATAACTTTGTAGCTAAAGTTTTGTGTTGATATCCTTTGCCATTATTCAGTTATGTGAAATTGTTCGTTACTTTCAGGATGGCCACCAGTCAAGATCATTCATGCAGTACTGTGATGTGCTGAGAAACATTAGGTTTGAATTTGAGAATATCGGTTCGGACTTGTTGGCTTGTTAGAAATTATGCATTCGGTCTACCAAGGTTCTCCTAAGGATTCTGGAAATTTACAAATAATAATTTACTTAAGAAATCCTAGTGGTAAACCATATCCGTCAACATTCTCAGAAACGTTCATGTAAACATATTTTTGTGAATTAGATGACGCACATTATTAAACTAAGCATAGCTAAATTCGTAGAATACACCGAAATTGAACTAGTATTTAATAAGGGCCACTTGAGTCATATACGCGGATGTATGTTGAGGTGTTAAGGTTTGCTTTCCTCCAATCTGAAAACTGAACTGAGCTGAACTAGAACTTAAAACTGAAAAGCGGTATTCAGTTAAGTTTTCAGTTCAGTTCAGTGCAGTTGTGCTTTCCTAGAAAACTGAACCAAAAACACATTAAAATGGCTGAAATGGTTGCATGGTAGTGAAGAAAGTGAGTTGGAGTTGGATACTTTTTTCTTTGCCGATGAATTAACAGATAGTACTGATGGTGAACAAAATTACTACACGATGAGGTTAACCCGCCATAATGCCAGTCTGTTGTACTGCACTTTATTCCAGTATCTCTGAACTTAGTTAAGATCTAAAACTGACTGAAAATTATTAAACATTATACAGATAATCTTATTTACTAACTTGATTTTCCCAATTCCTCTTCATCTCCTTCTAAAGTCTCTGTTTCTTCTCTATGTTTCTATACTCGACATGATATACGTTATATAAAAGTTCGTTATGACGACAAAGTGAATTATTCTCTCTTCCTCAGTTTGTGAAAACTTTCGTTTTCCACTCATTATGTACAAATATATAAACCAAATTACAAACAAATACTGCAACTATAACCTCACTTATGTTATCTCGTCTTCCAAAGCTCAACTGAACTGAACTGAAAACATCTGGTGTGTTCCATTCACATGACTTTCTCTACATCTCTGCAACAAATTATTGTTAAAAAGCTTAGACTTCTATTTACTTCATGCTATTTGAGAAATCATTAGCAGAAATGGTCTCTTGACTGGCTTCCATGTAAGTAGAAGGGAATAAAGGGAATACCATAGGTTAAAGAGATAGTCAAAAGCTGGTTGCTATGTGACTAAAGTTCATTTGTTTGTATGGACAGGAGTTGACAAATTCCTGTATGAGAAAAGTATAAGTTTTATCAATCCGGAAACCAAAAACAAGGAGTATCATAAAAACGATAAACTCCACGAAAAAAATGTATAAAACATAAATTGCGCGTTTTAAGGTATTCTATATTTTTTTGTGTGGTAAGTTTTTGTCCACCTCTTACGGTTTAGCAGTTATGCAAAATTCCGTAAAATTAACTCAGAATAAAGTAGTCTTCAGAGGCTATTCCCAGAAAATTCAAAATATACATTTTTTAGCAGGTAAATATCTTTAATATTTAATATTTTAATCAAAATCGTTATGGCCATTTTATAGAAAATAACAATTTTCGAAAAAAGTTCCATGTAAAGGGTAGTTTGGGGTGAGGGGATTTTTCTCAAAATCTTTGTGTTGTATGCCTGGAAGATACTAGACTTAAATACCAAATTTGGTATTTTAGGGACTTTTCGTTTTTGAGTTATCGTGTTCACAGGCATACGGACACACTAACTCATGGACACACACACGGACCTTTTTCTGAGAGTACTTTTTTTGGATACAGGGGACCCTAAAACATATATTTTCGGTGAAATCTCGGTGTCGAATTTTTTGGTGGAGTGCAATACCTTCGCAATACACTATGTACATAGTACGTGTAGAGAAAGTAAAAACGACTTCCACCGTAATTTTCGTCGCCTATATTTCTAGTGGAGAACTTAAAGTTTCTAATGGCAAACGAGAAAGGAGAGATTCAGCTGTCTTCAGTTCTCGGCCGGAGGAAAGCACTTCCATAATAAACAATGGCACAGTTCGTGATCACGTGATCCGAACTAAAAAAATATTAAGTTCAGTTTAGTTTTCGCCGTTATGGCGAATCCACGTCGCTCTTCCGCCCGATCGAGCGACCATTACTTTTTATTATTATTATTATTAGTATTATTATTATTATTATATAATACATTTCCGGAGGCTTGTCAGAATTCCGGCGCTGTATTCCTTTTTTCTCCCGTTTCCTATATTTCCTTAGTAGACCTCATTATTCTTAACGTTTTCCTTTTACACATACATACACAAACATTGACACATTTACAAACACAGAAACACCCATGCCCAAGGCGGGACTCGAACCCACGATTCTGTGCACCACGAAGCGCCAAAGCGAGACACTTTAGCGAGCGCGGCCACCGGGATCGGCATTACTCAACTCACCACATCGTCCTGAAATGAGAGAATACTTTCTATTATTAAAATGGACTTAATAATGAATCCATAATTTGTTAATGACTTAAAGGTGCCAGCTGTATCCCTCCACCATTTCCTTCGTCCCAACTCACTACTTAGTCGAGACAGTACCATAACGGCTTGCAGAATATATTATGTGCCAACGCGCATCAAACTATTTTGAAACTGTGTTAGATATGCCATAGAAAGCCCATAACTCGGTCTCCTGATCGCTTGACTTGCTTGTGGGAAATAATCAAGCAAACTGAGCAGCTGCTTTGACAAGATAAACCGGCTTGCGCCAAAATCTGATCGTACGCAAGACAGCATAAACATTGCTCAGCTAATAGCTGTCTAAAAGCTTTCTTATATGCACATGGTTTGTAAAATGCATTCACTTATTATTTTAAGTACATAGAATATGGAAAGTAATAAGTACACAAGAAAGAAGCTCTTAGAATGTATGTTAAACAACTTTTGTATAAGATAGCTTAAAATATTGAAAACTTTGACAATGGTAACATCTTTTATTAGAGAAAGCAGCTGCTTATCAATTATTATTATTATTATTATTATTATTATTATTAAGTATAAAACAGTGTTATTAATGAAACCAATGTTTTCATTTGTTCTCAAAATTTTGAATTTTGGGTGAATTGGATTAATTGAGAGGGGTGAATTGGATTGATTGATGAGGGGTGAATTAAGTAAAATTAAACAAACGCCCTTCCTCCCCCCAAAAAAAGAATTTTCAGCCTAATTATTATTATTATTATTATTATTATTATTATTATTATTATTATTATTATTATTATTATTATTATTATTATTATTATTATTTGGGTATCTATTGTGATTATGTAGTCCGATAAATTACAATTTGATGCACTTGGATATTCATTATTATATTTTTAAGTGATCGGAATACAAAATATTACATATATTGGATAGGTAGAGTGAGACTAAAAATCCAATGCCTTAGCCGGGATTTCAACCACGGCTCGCCCAATCTCTAGCCGGTCGCTTTACCACTGAGGTACTATGGCAACATGCAAAGATAGCATTGATTTCTCGCATGTTTCCCGGTAAACCACAAGGTGATCTCAAATTACTTTGATATGACATACCCCAAATGGTGTATGAAGTTTAATGCTATGCCGATATGTTGCCATGGTCGCTCAGTGGTAGAGCAACCGGCTAGAGACCGGGAGATCCGCAGTTGAAACAGTTAAATGCCAAAATATTAAGGAATAATCAGTCAAAATGACATCTCTACCTTCTTTCTAAACTTCAATATAAATATTGACTATGAGAAATGCTCTGAAATTTAAATTAAAGGCTTATGCTAACGCGCTAGGCTACTTAACTCTCATGTAATATGGAGGAAATAATACTAAAAATCTGATGTGTACCATTCAAATGACTTTCTCCATATCCATGCAACAAATAATTCTTAAAAAGCTTATACTTCTATTTACTTTATGCTAATCAGAAAAAAATAGCAGAAATAGTCTAATTACTCGCTTCCTTGTCAGTAGGAGCGAAATAAGGGACAACTGTAGGTTAAAGTGATAGTCAAAAGCTGGTTGCTATGTCAATGAAGTTCCTTTGTCTATATGGATAGGAGTTGACAAGTTCCTGTATGAGAAAAGTATACGTTTTTCGTAGCAGAAACTAAAAATAATGAATGTCACAAAAACGACGAACTCCACGAAAAAATGTATATAACATAAATTGTGTGTTTTAATGTGCTCTACATTGTTTGTGTAGTAAGCTCTTGTCCATCTCTTGCGGTTTAGCAGTTATTCAAAATTTAGTACAATTCATCCAGAATAAACTACTCTTCAGAGGCTATTCTCAGAAAATTCAAGATAAACATTTTATTTGTCAGGTAAATATGTTTAATATACGAAATTTTAATCAAAATCTTTAGAGCCATTTTTGAGAAAATCAAAATTTTCGAAAAAAATTCCGTGTAAAGGGTAGTTGGGGTGGGGGTATTTTTCTCAAAATCTTCGTGTCGCACCCCTGGATAATACTAAACTTAAATACCAAGTTAGGTATTTTTCGTTTTTGAGCTATCGTGTTCACAGACACACGGACACACGGATACACACACACACGGACCTTTTTCTGAAAATGCTTTTTTTGGATATTGGGGACCCTAAAACATATATTTCCGGTGAAATCTCGGTATCGAATTTTTTGGTGCAGTGCAATACTTTCTCTATACACTATGTACATGGTGCGTATGGAGAAAGTAAAAAGCGGTGGGATAAATGGAGGAGTAAGGGAATATGACAATTCGATATAACACCATTCTCGCCAGCAGCCCTCCAACTTAGCCGGTCCCCGTGTCCGTGCTCGCCTAGCTTTGGTGTTTCGTGGCGCAAAGGATCGTGGGTTCGAGTTCCGCCCTGGGCATGGCTATTTGTCTGTTTGTAAATGTGTGTGCGGCCGCGCTCGCTAAAGTGCCTAAGCTTTGGTGCTTCGTGGCGCAAGGTATCGTGGATTCGAATCCCGCCCTGGGCATGGGTGTTTGTTTGTAAATGTGATGTGTGTATTTGTAATAAAAATTGTAAATAAAGGAAATTTAGGGGAAAAAAAACTCGGATGAATCTGGCGGCCTTAAAAAAAACTTCACTTACCCACTCGTTTTGCGTGATTACTTGAAATAAACACATAAATTCAATTACCCCAATATATCTGTTACCACTACGCTAGAAACTAACATTATAATAATCTGAATAAACTATGAATATGATAATTTAAATAAACTCCTAAGACTATAATAATGTATAACAACTGAACAAACATTAAAAATTCTAAATTAAACTGTGAAACATTTAGAACTAAGGACACTAAATATAGATCAATCACGCTACAAAATGTACCGAGAGCATTTCAGAATATCAAAATATAATTTTGTATCCCCGCAAATCCATTAAACATTCAGAGCCTAGGAGAAAAGAATGGCTAATTTCAAAGAGTAAAACCCTAGCAGGCGGGCAGATATGCCTACGAAGATAATATCGGCGGTTTTCGCCATAACAGGAAATATTCAAGTACCCTGGCCACAGAAATCAACCAGAGTGCAAGAAGGCACGCGACATTGTGGCCAGGCGTGGCAAATAGGCACACACCAATGGGTGGAAGGGTGCATTCTTATTAATAGGCACTCCAAACTCAACTTTAAACCCTTAATTTTTCAGATACACTTTTCCAACTTTATTAAATACCCAAAACGCTCCACACGTTGCACTTTCTCACTAATTTCTTTTCAAAATTTCATAGTACCGCTCAAATATACAATTAAGAAAATTATCATATACGTTTTAGAAATTGGGCTCCAATTTTGAAAAATTAGCAGTTTTGGAAAGTATGAAAAAAAAGCCTAATCTACACTACTTATAAAATGTAGGTAATGCGACAGAGCTATTTATAAATTTATTTGCTGTAAAACTGGATTTTATACGAATATTTAAATAATGCAGTTAAATAAGAATAATGAATTTAGAAAGTAAATTTTATTATTTAATTAACAATGCAAGCTAGAATTTTGAACATGGCAACATGAACACTATTATTGTGTATAAAAAGTGTCATAAAGTTCAATAAGTGATGTTACACACCGTGGATTGTCACACTTCACAGTCACCTTAAGAAAAGAGAGTAACAGGTTCAAAAAAAAAAAAAATCATTCAACAAACCAAAAGACCTTCTCTGACCGGTAAAACATAAAAAATATGATTGATAAAAATAAATAACTATTCATCTGTGGGATATTTCTTTCCTTCAGATATAATTTGATTTTTTAAGATGATAAACTCATAAAGCTGTTCCCCATGAAAATGTTGATGCTAAGGGCCTTTTACTTTCTCTATACGCACTATGTACATAAGGTATAGAGAAGGTATTGCACTCCACCAAAAAATTCGATACCGAGATGTTACCGAAAATATATGCTTTAAGGCCCCTGTATCCAAAAAAGTATTTTCAGAAAAAGGCTCGTGTGTGTGTGTGTGTCCGTGTGTCCGTGTATCCGTGAACACGATAACTCAAAAACGAAAAGTCGGTAAACTACCAAACTTGGTATTTAATTATAGTATCTTCCAGGGATGTGACACGAAGGTTTTGAGAAAAATCCCCCCACCCCAAACTACACTTTACATGGAACTTTTTTCGAAAATTTTGATTTTCTAAAAAATAGCTCTAACAATTTTGATTAAAATATCGTATATTAAAGATATCTACCTGACAAATAAAATGCATATTTTGAATTTTCTGGGAATAGCCTCTGAAGAATACTTTATTCTGGGTCAATTTTACGGAATTTTGTATAACTTCTAAACCGTAGGAAATGGACAAAAACTTACCACACAACAAATGTAGAGTACTTTAAAACACACAATTTATATTATATACATTTTTTTCATGTAGTTGACTGTTTTTTTTTTTTTTTTTTTAGATATTCCTTGTTTTTGGTTTCAGCTATAAAACATATTTTTTTCATACAGGACTTTGTGAACTCGTGTCCATAGAAACAAAGGAACTTCAGTCACATAGCAACCAGCTTTTGACCATCACTTTAACCTATGGTACTCCCTTATTTCGCTTCTACTTACAAGGAAGCAAGTAATAAGACTATTTCTGCTATTTTTTTCTCGACAAGCAGGATGTAAATAGAAGCAGATTTCTCTAAAAGTGATCCAAAGCGTATGATATAATTCAGTCTAAGCTCCTGTGACAAACTGCATGTCAGCATATCGGACATAATTCTGCAGGGTTAGGTACATCAAGCATGTATGGATAACATCCGTGTATTAATGGTGACAGGCACTATAAGATTATAGTTTAGTAATAGATGCTAGACTCCATTGTTTATCAGGCTCATAACCATATAGCAGCCATTGTACATCAAGATAATACGTTTGATGCCATGCCATCCGAGAATGCCACCTGATCGCATCAAAATGCCGCTAGCATCATACTAGCTTCAACGACAAAAAGAATTATCCCAGTGGGACAATAATAGCTTTATCATTATGCAACTATTGTTATTAATGGAATAATGCTATTCAAACACACTCCTACCTGAAAAAAAATTGATGTAATCCATTCACATGATTTTCTCTATATCTCTGCAACATATTTTTGTGAAAAAGTTTATGCTTCTATTTACTTCATGCTAAGTTAGAAAAAAATTAGCAAAAATAGTGTTATTACTTGCTTCCCTGTAAGTAGAAGCGAAAAAAGGGAGTAACATAGGTTAAAGTGATAGCAAAATATGGTTGCTATGTGACTGAAATTCCTTTGTTTATATGGACAGGAGTTGACAAATTCCTCTATGAGAAAAGTATAAGATTTTTAAGGCTGAAACAGAAAACAAGGAATATCTAAAAAACGACCAACTCCACGAAAAAAAATATATAACATAAATTGTGTGTTTTAATGTGCTCTACATTTTTGTGTGGTAAGTTTTTGGCTATCTCTTACGGTTTACCAGTTACACAAAATTTAGTAAAATTCATCCAGGATAAGGTAGTCTTCAGAGGCTTTCCCAGAAAATTCAAGATATACATATTATTTGTCAAGTATATATCTTTAATATGTGATATTTTTATCAAAAGTTTATAGTCATTTTTTAGAAAATCAAAATTTTCGAAATTTTTTCCATGTGAAGGGTAGTTAGGGGTAAGGGACTTTCTTGAACATCTTCGTGTCATATCCTTGGAAGATACTGAACTTAAATACCAAGTTTGGTTATTAATGGTATTTTCCCTTTTGAGCTATGCTGCCCACAGACACACAGCCACACATACATACGCACAGACCACAGACACACACATGGACATTTGGATTCAGGTGGTCTAAAATATATATTTCCGGTCAACTTTCCGTATCGAATTTTTGGGTACAATACAATACCTTCTCTATACACTATGTACATAGTACGTATAGAGAAAGTAAAAATAAAATTAATAACGATTGACCAAACAAATACACTAAATTCCTACTTCAATGAGACATGATTAAGACTGCAAACAAAATGATGTGATGAGTTACTTATATTCAAACCATTTCTTTAATGGAAACATCGTCGTATTTATTTTAATTTCTGATAATGTTTAATTTGTTTAATTAAAATAGTTTACCATTGAGACATTCACGTGATGAATCAGCTGTAAAGTTAGAATTTTCTGCAAGTATCAATGACATCCTACTCATTGAGTTAGATTATTACGAAATCTTAAAAATAAGCATTAGTGCAGTACATATATCGATGTATGCATCATTGTTAAAATGCAACATTATTCGTAGAATTTGCGATTTATAGAACTATCACAATAGGAGACTTAATTTGTACTTTTATGGTAGTGCATGAAACATATAATCTATTAGAAACTAGTCTAAAGAAAATAAATTTTATAACAATTTTGAATCGTTATAAAGTGCTTATGATTAGGAACTTAATTTAAATGTTTATATTGCACTCTAAGAAAAGAGTGCGCGCGCGCGCACACATACACACGCACACACACATAAACTTATGACTTCTTGCAAAAATATTCTGAGAAAATAACGCATCCAAATTCATTGGTGTATCAGATAATTGATATTAAATTAGATTTTAATGCGCACAGACCTAAACTTAGAAGAGTCATAGGATAAGAAATATTTAATGTTCTGCTATGAAGTGTGTAAAATAACTCAAAACCTCTAAGTAAGAACAGCTTTGTAAGATGTTGCTGATTTTAGAACTGTAAATTCAATGCTGAACGTACATTATATTCATTTCACATTTCCACCAATGGGTTTTCAAAAATATTCTATGTATTCAGGAAGCTTCGAAAGGCTTTCAACAGCAAATATTGTCCATAATCATGTACCATTTCATAATATTATTACTGCATAACAAAATTACATTCTGGAATATACATTAAACGTATTTTTCATATCTATTCTCGTATTAGGGATTTAGATCAGAATTACAGCAGCGCAGACCATCTTCATATGAAATATTTTGCATTTTTTATTCTGGGAGATGACTCGTGCATGTTATTGGGTATCTGGTAAAATGAAGGCATATGCAGTGGCCCATTTAGTGCCTTTTGGTTAATATATCGGCTTTTTGTTTATTAAAATTGTTCGCTTGATTTTTTTTTCTCGCTTAGTTAAATGAAATGTTCTAAAAATAACAAAACATGCGTTAATTGTGAAAATATATTTGGATTCAATTTCAGAAAATACAGTATATTTAAAAACAAATCTGATGTGTTACACTCACATCACTTTTTCTAGCTGTTCTACAAACTTCTTACAAAAGATTCTTCTTTTTTTTTTTATTCTTTATTTAGGTCTTATAGCGACCACATTAAAAATCTTATGTACAGTTTTATATCCGGAATACAATTAAAATTTTGAACATTATAAGTGAATCATATGTAACAGGGATTAAAATATACCTCTAATGCTTATTGACATATGAAAACAGTAGTTAAAGTATAAAAATATAACAATATTAAAATTATATTAAAACAAACATTAACATACAGTATAACATGTTAGTAATTATAATTCTGAGAGTAATATGCAGTTATATAGATTTATTTATTTATGGTATATTAATACATTGACTAAACTTTTTGTGTTTGTTAATGCAAAGTTTTTTTGAAACTGTATGCCGTTTTCTGGGCACTGAAATATAATAAGCTTAATTGTAAGAGGACTTACACACAGATCACAATACGGTGGTGCTTCTTTTGACAGTAAATACGAATGTGTGAGTTTTGTATGGCCTATTCTTAATCTTAGTATTTTAACGTGATCTTTTCTATGGAATTTTTTGTAGAGAACACCTTGGTTGTTTTTTGACCTTATTTCATGTAGTTTGTGGGAGGATGTGTCACTGCAATGACTTACCCATGCTGCTTTGAGTTTGGTGACTATGACTGATGAAAGGTCTGGATGAGGAGCAGGGATGAGAGGTAGAAACTAGATGCTTTGCTATTGTTTTGGCCTCCTTGTCAGCTTCCTCACTACCAGCTATACCCCTGTGAGAGGATATCCATATGAAAATAATTTCCGTACCCTGGATTTTCAATTTATAGTGTAGAATTTGTATGTCTTGAATAATTTATCTGTAGTCCATGGGTTATATATTGCCTTTAGAGAACTCATACAATCAGAAAGATATTCTTCTTTCTACACCATACTAATCGAGATAAACATTAGCAGAACGCTCTTATTACTTAGTTGATTTTAAGTAGAAGGGAACTAAAGGAAAATGCTACGGTAAAGTGATAGTCAAATGTTTTAAAAGCTGTCGTTCGGCGATTGCCATTGCAAATTGTTTCTTTGCTTGGCCAGGAGTATAACAAAAATGTGAAAAAAGTATAAGTGCTTTACAACTGAAACTAACAACAAGGAATATCTCTAAAACTGTAAACTCCAAGGGAAAATAATAACATGTCATAAATTGTTCATTTTTACAAATATACATTTTGTGTGTAGAAAGTTTTTGTCTATCTCTTACAGTTTACTAGTTATGCAAAATTCAGCAAAATTCATCCAGAAGAAACACATCTTCAGAAGCTATTCCCAGAAAATTAAAGATATAAATTTTATTTGTGATGGAAATGGCTTTAATATGTGGTATTTTAATCAAAATAGTTAGAGCCATTTTTAAGAAAAACAAAATTTTCGAAAATATTTCCATGTATATGGTAGTTAGGGGTGGAGGGATTTTCTTTAAAATCTTAGGGTCGCAACCTCGGAAAATACCAAAATTAAATACCAACTTTGGTATTTAACCGTCTTTTCATTTTTGAGCTAAGCCGTCCACAGGCACACACCCGCGGACCTTTTTCTGAAAATGCTTTCTTTTTTTGGATTTAGGGGGTCCTAAAACATGTATTTCCGGTGAAATCTCGACATTGAATTTTTGGATGGAATGCAATACCTTCTCTCTACTGTGTACATTGTACATACGGGGCTAGAGAAAGTAATAAATACACAAGAAAGAAGCACTTAGAATATATGTTAAACAAATTGTGTATAAGATACCTTAAAATGTTGAAAACTTTGACAATGCTAACATCTTTTAATAAATAAAGCGTAACAATTATTAATAATAGTTAATAACAACTCAATGAAATGACACCTTAATTTTGAAATACGCATTCTTAAAATTCCTTCGAATAACTGCGGAAAGTGTTAAATACCCATGCTAGGATTTTGAAACACAGCGCTTCTCTAATCCGAATAAATTGTCATGTTCGCTGTATATCCATAATGGACTTCGAACAGTTGAAGCAGAACATACCAGGAGTTAAACCTATAACCCTGAAATCTAAAGTAATGATCGACGGACCGATGTTTGGTTGACTCGGTGTGGGTCTTGGGAAATTCCGAGTTTACTTAGATACCGCATAAAGCTCGTCAGTGTGTCAACATAGATAAATTCCGCATTAACACTTTAATTTCATAGTATATAATAATAATAATAATAATAATAATAATAATAATAATAATAATAATAATAACGATAGCATCAAGAAGAACAACAAGAACAAGAAGAAGAACAACAACAAGAGCAAAAATAACAACAAAAACAATAACAACAAGAAGAACAACAAGGATGATAATAATAATATTATTAATAATAATAATAATAATAATAACGATAACAACAAGAATAAGAAGAAGAACAACAACAACAAAAACAAGAACAACAATAACAACAATAACAAAAAGAACAAGGATAATAATAATAGTAATAATAATAACGATAACAATAACAACAAGAACAAAACAACAAGAACAAGAAGAAGAACAACAACAAGAACAAGGATAATAATAATAATATTAATAATATAATAATAATAATAATAATAATAAAGATAACGATAACAACAAGAACAAGAACAACAACAAAAAGAAGAACAACAAGAACAAGGATGATAATAATAATAATAGTAATAATAATAATAACTATAACGATAACAACAAGAACAACACAAGAGCAATAAGAACAACAACAAAAACAACAAGAACAAGGATAATAATAATAGTAATAATAATAATAATAATAATAATAATAATAATAATAATAATAATAATAATAATAATAATAGCAATAACGTACAATTCGGGTAGACAGTCTTATCTGTTCCGAAACCAAGTAATTCACTTGTCACGCCATCTCTCTCTAGGACGTCCGATGTCTTTTCTCCCTTGAGATTTGTATTCACAATTTTCTTTAGGAACGCAAACATCATCCATTAATAATAATAATAATAATAATAAATATGCAAGTTGCACGAAAGGTTGAACAGCTCAGTGACCGAGTGACATTTTCCTCCCATATTGTCCAAACTTAATTATATCTCGTAATAAGAAACTGGGATTAGCTTCTTTCTCAGAACAGAATAAGTTGCTTTCGTTTTACCAGTTTTCAAATCCATAGTTTCCAATGTTCTTATTACGTCCCTATATATTTCTGGCAAGGCAAGCTGTTTGTTTCGTCTTTCGCTGCAAATATTTTTTCGTCCACGAGCAGTAACTAACAGTCAATTTATCTAAACTGGCAGTACTTTATTCAATCGCTGTTTGAATTATTTTTATGGGCGTTGTGATATATTTCTCCTCTCTCTCTCACTCTCTCTCTCTCTCTCTCTCGCATAATGTGGCACCTCTTCTTTTGGCTAAGGACAGGTTTACCTCACTAAAGCACGTGTCATATAGTAACATCAAATATATATTTGAGAGAATATATTTTCACGTAAAATCAAATTTTTTGACCTAGTCATTTTATTATTCTACTTGCATCTGTATTATTCTTCTATTTAATCCATGTATTATTACCCTTCACAATGAATAGAAAGGCACTTATTAATCTGGAAGCGGACCATGAAAGCCTTTCTTACACACAGGTAAGAAAGAAATAATCATATTATTTGTCCTTTATTACTGTTTAAATAAGCCTGCCTAATATATACATTCGTATCGTAATCAGCTTATTCTCCCCATATTTGTAGGACTGACAGCCCCCCCCCTAGGACTTACAAGCCAATGCCTAGGGGTAGAAGCCTCAGGGAGCCAACGGCACGAAACCACAGGATGGAGAATATGTTACAAGGGGTCTTTAGAGGACATACCCAGAAAATTCAAGATACATATATTATTTATGATGCAAATATCTTTAATGTACAATATTTTATTCAAAATCCTAGTAGTCATTTTTGAGAAAATCAAGTCTTTCAATAATGTTTCCATGTAAAGGGTATTTGGGTGGAGGGATTTTCTTGAAAATCCTTGTGTCGTATTCTTGTGAGATATTACATTTAAATACCTTGTTTGGTATTTAACAAACTTTTCCTTTTTGTGTTTTGTTGCCAACAGGCGCACACAGATGCGCGCGCGAACCTTTTCTTAATTTTTTTTTTCGGACTCAGGGGAACGCAAAACGTCCTTGAAATCTCGACGTCGAACTTTTGGGTGAAATACAATACGTTCCTTAACCATTATGTACAAAGGGGCTACAGAAAGTAAAAACAAAATTTTTCAGAATAAATTGTGCGTCTTGACACAGTTATAGATTTTCTGTGTAGTAAATTTTCATGTATCGTTTAACGTTTGTCAGTTATGCAACGTCAACATATTTCAACTCAACTCTTCTGAGCCAGGGCACATGCGGGTTCTCAATCACAATAATTGGAGCAGAGGAAGGTGAGCGTGGTAGCCAATGTCACCGGACCACAATATTTGCTCCTGGCACTTCGTTTCCAACTGTTGATTCAACCATGTTGATAGCCTGCCCTACACGCTGTACAGCTACACTCCCGTGAGTAAACGAGTGGTTCTCTGCTCTTTTTGAGCTCGAACAGCTTGTACAACATTTCATCCGAATGAAAAGTAGGAAATTCTTAGGTTATTCCGAACAAATTCATATATAGTCTTCATGAATATACCAGGGTTGGGGCAAAAGTCATGCCAACTAGTTTTTTTCTGTAGATATGTGAACGGATCGCAAACGCATATGTGTCGTGTGGAAGTTCTGCAGGCATAGTGTGTATACAGAACAACAGATGGCTCTATGATAGCTCGTAGTAGCTCAGTGAGGGCTGTGAAAGCAGCCAGTTGGTGAGTATCGTGCAAGATGGATATAACTCGTGCTGAGCAGCGCGCTTAGATTAAAATAGCCGTTCTCCGAGGGAGAAATGCGAGGGAATGTCACAATGCCCTACCATACCGTACAGTAGCACGGTGGGTAGGAAAGTTTCAGCAAGGACGTGTGTCAACCAATGATGAGGAACGTTCGGGATGACCTGTCAGTGGCACGTGACCTCATCGAGGTGCTCCTGGATGAAGACAGACAATGGATGCTACTGGAGTTAAAGAGCCCAAGTGACATCGAGAAACGCACCGCCCACAGGATATTGCGTAATGAGCTGCAACTACGCAATAAAGCATTGCGGTGGGAATGTACTGAAGGAATTTCAAAGGTGGGTGCGCTATGCAATATGCTCCAACCACCTGGCAACAGGACGGCGATCAATTCTTGCCACGAATAATTGCCATCGATGAATTTTGGGCCAGGGCATACGAACCAGAACTGAAACGTCAGTCCACCGAGTGACGAAATGCTGGATCACCAAGGAGGCAGAAGTTCCATCAGAATCCTTCCCCAGTCAAATTAATGGTGATTGTCGCGTATGACGTCAGGGGTGTCATTGTTTGCCACTTTGTTCCCCATGGCAGAAGTGACCGCACAGTATTACAGGGACTTCCTGGTGCGACAGTTTTGACGTGGCATTCGGGAGAAACTACGGATCTTGTGGACAGTGCAAAAATCCTGCACAACAATGTAAAACCACATAAAGCAGAGTGTGTAGGGAGCTACTGCGACGTTGGGAACGGGAAGAATTGGAGCACTTATAATACTATCCCGACATTTCGCCATGTAACTTTGATCTCATTCAAAAGATTAAGGAACCACTACATGGTAGACGATTTGCAACACGAGAGAACATTACTAATGATGTGCGCTCGAATAGATGATCCGATTCACACATGGTGCGGCAAATGCTGCGGATGTTGTTATTCAGTGCCTCCCACACCATTGGCAGCGTATAGTGATACTATCAGGGGACTACTTTGAGGGTCTTTAGGCCCAGATGTGTCAGGTCAACTGTATGTGTACTGTGTTGTTATTCTTTTGCACCGTGAAGGTCATATTGCCCTGTATACTACCGTAATAAATTAGTGTGTTACGATATTCAGTGTTCTTCATTGTCAACACATGTAACTAACATCTTGTCCTTTCGTCTGTACATGTCACATTTTCCAACCGGATTGGTATTTTCAAGAAAACAAAACGTTGCCATGATATTTGCCCCAACCCTCGTATTTATATAAGTTTTTAAACACTATTATTAGAATTGTTTTTAAAAGATAAACATTTTCGATAAAAGTTCGATATAAATGTATTGGGGGTTTTATGGTTTTCATGAAAATACTTTTGTCTCATTTTTGGAAGACACTGAATTAAAATACGATATTGCTATTCCTCTGAATTTTACGTTTTGATATCTGCTGTTCACACATCCACACAAATACATACAAGGAACTTAGATTCATGTATTTCCGGTGAAATCTTGGTATTGAATTTTTGGATGCAAAAATACTTCCCGTCCGTTACGTAGCATAAAATGTAAAACGCATACATACTCCACGACAATCAAATCAGTCTTTCATTTAACCTACCTGAGTCTTCTGCAGTCAGTGTTCGGAGTTTAAAGGCTGTGTTTTTAGTTTCAGGGCAGGCATCGGTTATTTCACTAAACCCTAAAACTAAGAGAAGCATTTTATTTATATTATGTGTAGGTTGGTGGAAGCCACAGTGTCTCTAATGTGATTGCATTTACTACGAAGCTGCGTCTCTCTCTCTCTCACACTCTCTCTCTCTCTCCCTCTCTCTCTCCTGTTTCTGTTTTCCGTCTTGTTTGTTTTCCCCACTTTCTTTCATTTTATTCTAAAAGCCCTGTTCTCACCTTTTCCTCTCCTCTTCCCCCTCCTCTCTCTGTGTTCAATGTAATTGTCTTCCACCCCCCGCCACCCATGGTCAGGCTGTTGGCTTTGCTTCAGAAACAATTGCTGTAGTTTTGCTAGCTGAGCTGTAGGACTTCTAAACGCTTAGTTTTTCACTACTATACTATTAAAACACACACGCACACACACACATATTTACTTCCAAATTCATTCTTCCAGATTCTGTGTCGGAGAATGATTAATTCTAGCTAAAGAACCCGGAATCTAGTCCGGGAATCAAAACCGGACCTCTGAGTTGAGAAGCAAAATGGAAACATGATGTTTTAAGAGGGGTAAACATCCTTTAACCTGATTGGTAATAAAATAACTCCATGGCATGACAGCTCACAATGAACCTTGGCCTACCGCCCGGCCTCTGGGTCGCTATCTCGATCCATGACAAAGGTCATGGATGGGGTGCGGTATTGGAGGGTGAGACGTGATAATTACCTTCAACCCCCCTCCCGGGTTAATGCGATCCTCATAATCTTATCCATCAAGTAGCTCTTCAGTTGGCTTTCCAGGGACCTCATGAGGCTGAGTGCACCCCGAACCAGGTCTCTCAGTGGGGGAAAAATCCCCACGCCGATACCGGGAATCGAACCCAGGTTTCTCACTTGTTAAGCAACTGCGCTACCACCGCGCTAAGGAGACGACCCTGATTGGTAAATTTGGATAAGTTGGAAAGTAGTGGATATGGGGAAATGTGGAGAAGAAGCGGAAATAATGTGAATAATTTCTGGAACTTGGCAAGGAACAGATTTGAAGATGAAGAAATACAAAAAATGTTTAGTGAGATAACTGAAAAGAGATCTTTAGTTTTCTATATATCAATGAAAGACTCATAGGGAAGGGAAAGGTACCTATATAGATGTGACAAATAAAGAGGAGGAAGAAGGTATTGCATGGCTGCAAGCAAGAGTGTGGAGGCTAAAAGGTTTAAGGAAAGGTATCCCACAAAACTTACAAGGAAGCAAGTAATAAGACTATTTCTGCTAATTATTTCTCGATTAGCATGAAGTAAATAGCATAAGCTTATTAACAATAATATTTTCCAGAGATATAGAGAAAGGCATGTGAATGGAACACATTAGATTTTTTCCACTGTTTTCCGTTTGTGTTTGTGTACTAATATAGGTACAGATGTTTACAAGCTGTGTCTTAAGGCGTGTATTGTTTGAACCGAATATAAACATTTCATTACGCTGTGTAAATTATTGCTGAAAAAGCATATAATATAAAATAAATATACACAGTTTATGCTTTAAAATGTATTTATATAAACAAAATGAAAATAATATTTTATGGGGGTTAAATCAATAGAGTAAATCATGAGCAAAGTAAATACAAGGTGAATAATTCTCTTACATTATATAAATCTAAAACAAATTTATAAAGTAAAGACACTAGATAACCAGTTCTACACAATGTTTTATATGCAAGTTTGAGTTTTGTTCGACATTATTTAGTATATTTTAGTAGTCAAGCTTTTGAGACGCAATCGTAGCAGCATATAAATACATGCCTGCTATTCAGGGATTAATGTATTTTACCCATAAATTACCTGCTTTGAGACCACCTGAATAAAAAAAAAAAAAATTAGAAAAATGTCCGCGCGCGCGTGTGTGTGTTTGTGTATATGGGTGGGTGGGGGACAGCATAGCTCAAAAACGAAAAGTCGGTTAAATACCAAACTCAGTATTTAAGTCCATTATCTTCCAAGAATGTAACACGGAGATTTTAAAGAAAATGCCCCAACTCGAAACCCCTTTGCAAGTAACATTTCTCGAATATTTTGATTTTCTCACAAATGATTCCAAAGGTTTTGATTAAAATGCAATGTGCTTGAGTTATTACTTTCTCCACACGTACTATGCACATAGTGTATAGAGAAGGTATTGTATTCCACCCAAAAATTCGATACCGAGATTTCACCGGGAATAGATGTTTTGGGTCCCCCTGAATCCAAAAGCATTTTTGGAAAAAGGTCCGTGTGTGTGTGCGTGTGTGTGTCCATGGACAGCATAGTTCAAAAACGAAAAGATCGTTAAATACCAAACTTGGTATTTAAGTTTGGTATCTTCCAAGAATGCGACACGAAGGTTTTCAAGAAAATCCCCCCAACCCCAACTTCCCTTTACAAGGAACTTTTTTCGAAAATTTTGATTTTCTCAAAAATGGTTCTAACGATTTTTATTAAAATATCGTATATTAAAGATAATATATCTGACAAATAATATGTATATCTTGAATTTTCTGGGAATAGCCTCTGAAGACTACTTTATTCTGGATGAATTTTACATAACTGCCAAACCGTAAGAAAGAGACAAAAAGTTACCACACAAAAAATGTAGAGCACAATTTATGTTATATAATTTTTTTTCGTTGAGTTGATCGTTTTTGAGATATTCCTTGTTTTTGGTTTCAGCGTTGAAAAACTTGTAATTTTCTCATACAAGAATTTGTCAACTTGTGTCCACACAAACAAAGGAACTTCAGTCACCTAGTTACCAGCTTTTGACTTCACTTCAACCTATGATACTCTCATATTTTGCTTCTACTTACAAGGAATCAAGTAATAAGACTATTTCTGCTAATTTTTTCTCGATTAGCATGAAGTAAATAGAAGAATAAGCTTATTAACAAAAATTTGTTGCAGAGATGTAGAGAAAATCATGTGAATGGATCACCTCAGGTTTTTTTATGACAAATGAGATGTATATCTTTAAATATATAAACAAAATGAAAATAATATTATTATTCAGGTTTAAACTGTACAGTAATTCATGAGCAAAATAAATGCAAGGTGAATAATTCTCTTACATCAAATAAATCTAAAACAAATTTATAAAGTTAATAAAGACACTACAATAACCAGTTTTGCACAATGTTTTATATGCAAATATGAGTCCTTTTTGACATTATTTTGTATATATTAGTAGTCGAGTGTTTGGATCACAATCGTAGCAGCATGTAAGATACATATTTGCTACTCATCACTTCACAAAGTTCATTTTTACTTTCTCTAGTACGTACGTACAATATTAGACGGATAGGTTACTGTATTTCACCCAAAAATTCGATACCGAGATTTCACCGAAACACATGTTTTGAGACCTCCTGAATCCAAAAAGAAATTAGCAAAATGTCAGTGTGTGTGTGTGTGTGTGGGGTGGAGGAGGAGGCGCAGCACTGCTCAAAAACTAAGCTTAGTATTTAAGATCAGTATCTTCCATGGATGCAACACGGAGATTTTCAAGAAAATCCCCCGCCTCGAACTCCATTTGCATGTGACTTGTCTCGAATATTTTGATTTTCTCAAAAATTAGTCAAACGATTTTGTTTAAAAGGCAATATTTTGAATCATTTTCATCACAAACGAAATGTATCGCTGAAGAGCAAGACTACTTTTGTATAACTCAGAAACCAAAAACTTAGTACACAAAAATGTAGACCTCATTAAAAATTGCTTAAACTTTTCTTAATCGGCATTAAACGTTTGTTTCATCTCTTTTTTTTTTTTTTTTTTTTTTTTTACTTCCGGGAATGTAAGGAAGAACTGAATTTCAATTGTTTCACATAGCTTTGAAAACTTTGACTATCGTTTAGCAAATTGGCCTTATTACTTACTTTCTTATAAGTAGGAGTAAAATAAGGGAGTACACTAGACTAAAGCGATAGATTGTTAAATCTTTTACAAGCTGGTCATTATGTGAAACTATTAAATTACCTTCTGTTTGCTTGAGCAGGAGTAAAACAAAAATGTATATGAAACGAAAATGGCCTCCCGTTTGAGAAAACTTTAAGTAGTTTAAAACTGAAACAAATAAAAGCGAATAGCTCAAAAACAGTGAACTTACGAAAAAATATATATGCCATGGACTGTGTGTTTTGACGAAATCTAACATTTTTGTGTAGTAATTTTAATTTTCTATCTCTTACGGCTTACTACTTATACAAAACCCAACCAGAATGGAAAGTTCTTCTGGAGGTATTCCCAGAAAATTCAAGATGTGCCTACATTGGTTTCTAATACAAATATTTTCAATGTGTGTTATTAATCAAAATCGTTAGAGCCAATTATAAAAAATACAATTTTTGAAAACTGCTACATTTAAGAGAAGTTGAGGTAGGGAAGATATTCCTGAAAATCTTCGTGTCGCATACATAGAAAATACTCAAATTAAATAGAAAGTTTGGTATTTAATCGATTTTTATTTTTGGCTTTTGCTATTCACACACATACACACACACACACAATATTACACTCACAAGGACCTTTTTCTAAAAATTCTATGGTATCCATTCACATAGATTTCTTCACCTATTCTGCAAATAAACTATTCTTTAAAATATTATTATTTTATCTACACCACGCTAATTCAGACAAATGATAACATATTTTGTTGTATTACTTCTTCCTTGTAAGCAGTAGGGAAATATGGGAATACACTAGGCTAAGACAATGCTGAGATGTTTGTAAAAGCTAGTGGATGTGTGATAATTGAATTTCGGCTCGCTTAGCATTGTAATTTAAACAAAAGAGAGATGAAACGAAAGGTGACCCCGTTTGAAAAAGTTATGTAGTTTAAATAGAAAGAAATAACAAGGAATATCTTGGAAACAGTCAACTCTACAACAAATGTTTATGACAAATGGTGTGTTTTAGCGAGATGTACATTTTTTGAAGGTATAATAAGTTTTTGTCCATTTTATACGATTTACCAGTTATGCAAAATCCATCCAGAATGAAAAAGTTCATCAGAAGTTATTCCCAGAAAATATAATATCTACATTTTATTTCTGATGTAAATATCCTAATGTATTCAGTGTTTTAATCAAAATCGTTAGAGCCGTTTGTGAGAAAACCTAATTTTCAAAAAAGGTTTCCATGTAAAGGGAAATTTTGAGTGGGAGGATTTTCCTCAAAATCGTCGTGTTGTATCATTGGAAGATACTAAACTTATATACCGAGTTTGGTATTTAACGATCTTTTAGTTTTTGAGTTATGTTGTCCACACACACACACACACAAACACACTCATACGGGCCTGTTTTAAAATCTGTTTTATGGACTCAGATCAAAGCGTATATAACCCGCAAAATTTCGACAGATAGGATACTATATTTTCTTTTTTATAGTGTTCAACTCCTGCTTTTACTACACCGTATGCGACGACACTGCGATGGCCCCTGAGGCGCTTTGTCCACCACAAATCCCACATGCGATTGCCTTGGAATCGAACCCGGGCCGCCTAGTTGATAGCCTTCTCTGGACACTATGCACATAGTACGTGTAGAAAATATAAAAACTTCTTTATTCAAAGACTCTTAAACATATATTTCCGGTAAAATCTCGGTATTGAAGTTTTGAGTGAAATACAATACTCTTTGTACCTTCTATGTACATTGTACACCCATGGACAGAAAAAAAATATGGGTTATGTCTGAAACACCAAACTCGTCTAAGTTCTAAACGGCAATGCGCCTTGCGAACATCATCGACAACTTAGTTATATGACACAAGTTTCAAATCTTAAAATTATTGAACCATATGTTCAATAATCATAATCAAATTCCAAACGTATGCTTTTTCAACAAATATAATATTAACTAAAAATATTAATGGTTCAAAGCATGATACAATATGTAGTATACGGCATTGCGTAAGTTATTAGGTTATAAAGGAATCTGGTGAGGGTCGCAGGTCGCAGGTTAGCTTTACGCATGGTGCAAATATTTTTTAATGATGAATCAACACATAGCGTCTATTTACTTTAGACCTACTTTTCCATACACGGCATTTGGCACAATTAATAATGTGAAAGTTATTATGATGCTTCCCTAAGAGTGTGTTCTAAGGAACAGCAATATGCTGCACATGAAGGCATGTGCTGCGCACAATGGTGCGCAAACGCATCAATAACGAACAGTTCTCTCTGGAATCTGTATGGTATGAAAAAATACTGGAAGTATTGTTCAGAAAGCTAATGATTTGAAATATGTTTAAGAATCCAATTTCGGGCAATTTTGATTTTTTTAACCTTGTGTTTTGTTTTGTTTTTTGTTTTGCTTTTGTTAGTCAACACATCCTTCATAAACCTATCCAAATAACGCGATATTCTCAGACGAGGTGACATTTTCTTTCTTAGGTGAGAGAAAGGTGACTGTCATACGTCCAAAGGGGTTCCAATATGATTCAAAATACGTGACTTTACAATTCCATCACGATCGCGTATTTGTATCTTGTTGGGGATGGATATAAAGGGGCGGTCTAAGCGATCTAGCTGTGTGCTTGGGGATACCCAGACGTGTGCAGTATACGGTAATACTGGATACTATTTTAATTCCCGCTGTGAGGATTAGATATCCAAATGGAATTGTTCAATTTGTACAGGATAATTATCCTGTCTACACATCTGGAATGGATTCAAATTGTTTTCAAAGAGACGATAAATCATAGTGGTAGACTGGCTTTCCTGTTCACAAGATTTGAACGCCATTTAGAATGCATGGGCTGAGGTAAAAAGGAGCGGCGCTCCAATTTAGCTGTAGATGGGCGAAGGACAAAAGTGCTTATGGGCACAAATTTAAGAAACCTTGTAGCTTCTCATCCACATTGCTGCAGACATTTAATTTTGTCTATGTTCCGAAGATTGAGGGCAGTTAAATGGGCTGAGGATTCATACACTTTGCATTATGTTTATTTTTTGTTTTTTAGTTTTAGAAGATAATAGTTTATTTAGTTGTTTTACTGTTATTTAACACAAGTGTTAGTAGAATTATTTTTTTAGTGCATAGATAGGCCCTAACTTCAAATACAAAATTATGTTGATGCAATATTATGTTCTATATAACAAACTTATAAGAAATAAGCAGCGGAAGATTTTAACCTAGCAAATTATGAGTGAAGGCAACTCCTTCTTAACCTCACAGCCACCGTAACGTTGTTCAGAGATTCTATTTTCAGTAATCATAAACAAACCATTGCACTGTCAATCACAGACCATTGTACAGTTATTTCGTGTGCATTGTGAACACAGCTTTTATGAAGATACACAAAGCTCTTTGATCGTACATATGTGCTCGAGGAAATAAAAAGGGACCTCGAACTAACACCAGGACATACGACCATAGCGCCTGAGGACGATTGAACTTCCTTTCTTATAAGACGGATGTTTGCCCGGCGACTTCTGCCTCTTTTTCTACTTTGAAGGATAGTATACTAGACATGCGCGTTAGTCATTTGCCTGCTGCGTCTGCTTAGGGCGTGTTATCCGTAGGGACATTGCATAATTGTCCATAGTGACAAAGTAACTTTCAGTGCCTTGAGAGTTTTTGCGGATTTTCCGTGTAACTTTTGGATTCGCATTAAAGATGTAACTTCAAGAAAGAATCGTTTTCATACATATAATACGAGCCTATAAAGGCAATGTTCACAAATTATACGGTTTTAATGGTGTAGATATGGATACTTTGATAAATAGTAACTTACTATATATCCACTTCGGTGTGATAGTTTCCTCACAAGCCAAACGCATAATTTACTATCTGATGCTGTTTACATGCAACGAAATAAACAATGTCTGACAAGAAAATCTATACTATTCGTTTTGAATCTACGTTTTCACACATCAAAGCATTGCCTGCTGGACCACGTGTCTTTTGAACTCATTTGTTACCGCGAGACCTGCCCACTTAACATTGTGCCTTTTCACCCACCGTTTCGGGGAAAATAAGCAGGTATAGTTTGGTGTACCACGCCTACTTGAAGGTACTAAGCAACCAAAAAACATACCATTCTTAATAAATAAATTTATTAGTCCGCAAATGCTATGAATATTGATATAAATTTGGTAATTACACTGTTTTCAAACACCAATGCAAATATCTGTCACTTAGGTATACCTATCCTAACAGTCCGTAAGACTACTTAGCCAGTGTTACTTTAAAATGACAGTGCTTGTGTGCCATTCCTTTTTTAAATAACAAAATATATTCCGCCATCAGGTACAGATGATCTGAGTGCAATCGCCTATCAAAGCTAATTATACTGGCAACAATGACATAATCTGTACCACAAAAAAAAAAAAAACAAAAAAAAAAACAGCCAGTTAGACCATATAACGTAGAATATTATACAGGTTGGCCACAAAGTCCCGTTACCTCTTTATAAATGTTTAAGTAAATTATTACTTTTTCTATATATAATATGTACATAGTGTATAGAGATCTTGCATTGTACCCACAGGAGATTTCACAGGAAATACATGTTTTGAGATCACCTGAATCCAAAAAAAGCACTTTTAGAAAAATGTCCGTGTGTGTGTCTGTCTGTCTGTCTCTGTATACATGTGTGTGTGCCTGTGGGCAGCAGAGCCCAAAAACGAAAAGACCGTTAAATACCAAACTTGGTATTTAAGTTCAGTATCTTCCAAGGATGCGACACGATGATTTTCAAGAAAATCCCCCCATCCCCAACTACCCTTCTCATGGAAAAATTTTCGAAAACTTTGATTTTCTAAAAAATGGCTCGAACGATTTTGATTAAAATATCGTATATTAAAGATATATACCTGACAAATAATATGTATAGCTTGAATTTTCTATGAATATCCTCCGAAGGCTACTTTATTCTGAATGAATTTTACCGAATTTTGTGTAACTACTAAACCATAAGAGATGAACAAAAACTTACCACACAAAAGATGTAGATTGCATTAAAACTCACATTATGTTGTATACATTTTTTTCTTGGAGTTAATTGTTTTTGAGTTTTTCCTTGTTATTGGTTTCAGCTTTGAAAAACTTTTCTCGTATAGGAATTTGTCAACTCCTGTTCACACAAACAAAGGAACTTCAGTCACGTAGCAACCAGCTTTTGACTATCACTTTAACCTATGGTACTTCCTTTTTTCGCTTCTACTTACAAGGAAGCAAGTAATAAGTCTATTTCTGCTAGTTTTTTCTCACTTAGCATGCAGTAAATATAAGAATAAGCTTATTAACAATAATTTGTTGCAGAGATGTAGAGAAAGTCATGTGAATGGAACACATCATATTTTTTTTAGTACATGTGTTACATGTGTTACATGACGGTAGATACGTCCAATTTGAGGTATTAAGATCGTGTTATTGCTAGTTGTTGTGTGCAATAGAGAAATCAAGCAGAGAAAAGAATTACAGAAGTTTGTGATGAGTTTTGGTGGCGGATCCAACGAGATTCTTCTCCGAAACAAACACTTTAAGATGTGGGCGTAAACTCTTTGCCATGGAATGTTTGAAAAATAAGGAAAAAGGTGGCAGACTTTCCTCAAGAAGAGAAACATATGACTTCTTGAGGAGTCTGTGGAGGGATCACCGCAAGAGTCGATGAGCTATGAGAGTTCATAAAGGGCTTACTTTCACAAAACTATTACCATACCGCTGACACATGATGGTAGACAAGCTTTCACTCAAGTTTCCGGCGGTTCCCGAATACAGGGATACCGGGTTCGTATTCCGCGTACAGGTTTATTCTTCTCTCTGATTCATGCTAATTGACATAAACATCAGTATAAATGTATTACTTATTTCCAGTAATTAAAACAATAATAGAAATAATAGAACACACTAAGCTAAAGCTTTAATCATATCTTATAAAAGCTAATGCCGTGCCATGACATTGGTATTCCGCTATTTTTACCTGGCCAGGAGTGAAACAAAAGAAATACAAAATGATCTCATTGAAAAATGTATTAGTATTTTAAATATTGAGACTTTTCTCAAATGGGAGCTTGTCATTTACTTTGTTCAACCTGTTCCTCAAATAGAGCGGAATTGCAACTGTAACACATAACCACAGTTGTTAAAAATTTGACTATCGCTTTAGCCCTGCCTATTCCCTTATTACCAAGGAACTAAATTATAGAAATATTTCTGCTAATGTTAATTTCGCTAATGTTTGATTAGCATCAAGTAGGTAGAAGATTAAGTTTTTGTAAGAATAGTTTGTTAGAGAATAGATAGAGAATATTATCTGAATGAAAAACATCAGATTTTTGATTACAGAAACCACAAAACAAGTATTTCCGGTGAAATCATGGTATCAAGTTTCTGAATGGAATACAATACCTCCTCTACCTAATATGTACTTTTTACATGGTACAGAAAGTGAAAGAGTTTGTTCAATTATAAGGTTGCTCTCAATCGGCAAGCGCTGCTGGACAATATGAACTTATCTTCCTCGTCTCTCAAATTTGGCAATATGGCGACCAAGCGTGCCCCAATCCGAAAACCTTTTATTTTATCCTTTCTTGTACAAATCCTAGAATTATTAACGTGGCTTTTGGAGTAACTTGCATTGTTTTATTGCTTATGTTAACTGCAACACGGAATTTCTGCACCGCTCAACGAAGCAGGCCAAATGTATCTTTGAATTGTAAAAATAGCAAACTTGGCCAGCGCTATTTTATTTTGTGTATCATAACATAGGTAAAAATCTGATGTGTTCCATTCACATGACTTTCTCTACATCTCTGTAACAAATTATTGTTAAAAAACTTATGCTTCTATTTACTTCATGCTAATTGAGAAAAAATTAGCAGAGATAGACTTATTACTTACTTTCTTGTAAGTAGAAGCGAAATAGGGGAGTAGCATAGGTTAAAGTGATAGTCAAAACCTGGTTGCTATGTGACTTAAGTTCCTTTGTTTATCTGGACAGAAATTGACAAATTCCTGTATTAGAAAAATACAAGTTTCTTAAAGCTATATCAAAAACAAGGAATATCTAAAAATATATATATAAAACATAACTTGTGTGTTTTAATGTCCTCTACGTTTATTGTGTGGTAAGTTTATGTCCATCTCTTACGGTTTAGCAGTTATGCAAAGTTCCGTAAAATTCATCAAGAACAAAGTAGTCTTCAGAGGCTATTCCAAGAAAATCCAAAATATATATTTTATTTGTCAGGTAAATATCTTTAATATACGATATTTTAATCAAAATCCTTAGAGCCATTTAAAGAAAAACAAAATGTTCGAAAGAAATTCCATGTAAAGGGTAGTTGGGTTGGGAGGATTTTTTTGAAAATCTTCGTGTTGCACCCTTGAAAGATACCAAACTTAAATACCAAGTTTGGTATTCAACGATTTTTTCGTTTTTGAGCTATGCTGTCCACAGACACACACACAGACACACGCTCGCACACGCATACGCCCAACGGACTTTTTTCCAAAAATGCTTTTTTTTTTTATTCAGGGGTACCCAAAACATGTATTTCTCGGTATCGAATTTTTGGGTGCAAAACAATACCTTCTCTATACATTATGTATATAGTACGTGTACAGAAAATAAAAATGTGTATAACATTGTGTGTTTTAACGAGGTCTACCAGTTTACCAGTAATGCCTATTTCACTAATATTCCTCCAGACTGAAGAGCTCTTTATAGGCTAACCCCTAAAATTCAGAATATACAGTTTATTTGTCATGGAAATAATTTAATGTACGGCATTTTAATCAAAATCATTATAAGCATTTTGTAAAAATCAACATTTTCGAAAATGTTTCCATGTAAAGGGTAGTTTGGAGAGGGACGATTTTCCCCAAAAACTTCGTGTTGTATCCTTAACCTTAAATCCTAATATTTTACCAACTTTTGGTTTTTGAGTTATCGTGACACGCGAACACACACAGGCACAGGGATCGTTTTCTAATTTTTTTTTTTGATATAGGGGGCCCTTAAACATGTATTTCATAATTTTTTGGATGGAGTGCACTACCTGTCTACCTATGTACCATTTAGTATGTAGGAAATATAAAAATATAGCACTAAGCATTCATAACCTGTTAGAAAAGAGCGATTTTAAATTCTGATATTTATTGCATGTTTACTCTTTGGATACATTTAATCACTATTCTAAAAAATTAAATATTAGTATAATATTAGCAATAATAATAATAATAATACCTCCATGGCCCGAAAGCTCTCAAGGAACTTTGGCCTACTGCCCAATGGATGGGGTGCAGTATAGGAAGGTGAGGAAACGTGGTCAGTGCCTCGAACCCTCCGGCCGGTTAATGCGGTCCTCATGACCTGGAGCCGCTACTTCTCCATCAAGTAGCTTCTCAATTGGTCCCCCAGGAACCTCATGAGGCTGAGTGCACTCCGGACCGGGTCTTCCAGCTGGGGAAAAATCCCCACGCCGTTACCGGGAATCGAACCCAGATCTCCCGCTTGGTAAGCAGTTGCGCTACCACCGCGCTATGGAGACGATCAAAATTATGTGTGTATATACATTGTGTGTGTATTTTAATGCTCAAAATACCTACTTTGAACATGAGCGTTTATTGCATACTATTGGATTTTGCACTCAGAGCTCCTTAAAGCCTCAACCGCGACCATTTTAATGCCAATGAGTAGTCTGTATGTGTTTACAGTTCTTTTAGATATTGCATTTGGAGGTGACTCAGCACTGTCCAATGAGGAAATTGTACCCTCGCCCCTGGAAGAGGAGCCCCGGAAGAGATTAAATGAAAGAGACACCGGGCGGTGGTACCAGATGTAATGACACCGCATTACAGCCTCCTTACTGTATTCCAGATTGAAACTCCCTTGAAGTCGAATAGAAAAACCGGAGACACTCGCCCTGTCCAGAGAGTCAAACGTTCCATAAGAGGAGGGTCAGTAAATCTCAGAAACAGCCCGAAGTCCTAGTGATAGAACATTTCCACAGTGAGCATGCCACTCTGCACCGAAACGTCATCGCCGACGCTTCTAATGCGAAATAGATCAACCGGGAGAAGGATTAATTAAATAATAAGCATTCATCTGACTGGAGAACCCCCGAAAGAATTCATGGGTCAGAGTGGGTGGTCACTGAGAATCGATCCCAACATCTGCCGATTGCAAGTCAAACGTATTACTGTGGCTCCACCTTACTCAAAAGGTTGATTTCTCTCATAAAAATGTTCCATATTGGTGTAGTTTGTGACCGATCTTATCAAGTTTTTTTTGGCAGAAGCTTAAAGACATGAATAAAAATTAGCGTATATTTTCCCTAAATTTTTATATTGCTCAAGATAATATTATACACTTAGTGTGACTACTGATGATAAATTTCTTTCATCTAAAATGTTTTTTTCTAAAACAACATGAAGAGATAAAAATGTCTGCGTCAATTTTTATTTATTAGAAAACGTATGAATATTTTTTTTTCTTCTTCTTCTTCTTCTTCTTCTTCTTCTTCAGAATTACAGTTTCTTGTCCTATGGGCTGTAACTGAAACACAGGAGAGTAAAAGCTAAAACAAAATGTTTTACCAAATCTTATTAAAGGTATAGAAGGCTTCTAATTATTGGTCATGTTTAATGTATATTTGCACATAAAGGAACTTCATGCCTTGAAAGAAAAGGTCCCTGGGCTAAATTCACTATACTTCACGTCCGCAAGCCGCGATTATAGTGAGATGAGTTGATCCCTCTTCACCATGTTCACATAGAAGCGAGCTCGCGAACTAAAAATTCCCTGATCACGAAAACACCGTAAAAGTGGCCCAATATGCGCTGACGTGGCGTGATGGAGCTTGAGAACATTAAGGGTATCCACATGAAATTTAAAACGCATAATGTGACAAAAAATATATGACAACATTTTGAACACATTTGGATGAGAACTGCTTATTTAAAATACCTTTAGAGTGCCCTTAATAAACTACCACTTGTAGATGTTTATATAGGTCAGGATTACTAGGTAACTGGGGCAGGGCACTGCATATTGACCCTTAGTGCCCTTTGCGACTTACATGGGAGGTTAGGAGGAATGGGTCTTTCCACTCATTGGATAACGACGAGCGTAAGAATGAATGGGGACCCTAACGGTTTCAGACTGAACACCTTCAATGTCACGTGGGCCCAACACAAAACTGTGAGCCTGACTCAGAATTTAACCTTGAAGTAATCTAGGCAACTAAAAATAAAACTATATTGCCCTAAAACAGTTTTAAAAAGCATAAAATAATATTGTTTGGCACGCAAAAGCCAAAGAAATGTATGTGAAGAAATTGCAACGTGACGTCACTATACGCAGAAAGACTTCTTAAAATGGCATGTTTAACGAAAGTATAACTCGTCATTGTTAAGTATAACATAGTTAAGCATTGGTATTTATGAAAGTATATTAAGTATACAAAACCTAAATAAACACAATAAAGGAGGAGAAGAAGGAGAACAAAAGACATTACGATATACTGGATTCTGTAATTTGTTTAAGAATGTAAGAAACGAGAAACACAAAGCTTAACAAATTACTCAATTAAGAACATTTCATAATCATACGAACATTATTATGTAAAGTATTTAAATTTATTAATTGTAATTACTAGCAGCATATAAAAATGTATATTGTATATGTATTTCACGAAAAGCGGGAACAAGGAAATGTGTCGTCCCTATGGTGACGTGCAGATTACAATGCTAAAAAAACAATGCTCTTCAACTTTATGAGAGAAGTGAAAAGTTCATAAATTTCTGGTACATAGTCTCCGGATAGTAAAGACGTAGCCACAGACCCTATAAGTTCATCTCAGAAATCGAGAATAATATTATAGTAAGTGTATATAAAACCATGTGTTGCATTAACTATCATCAATAATTTATATAAGTACCCACCATAAGTCAAGATACAAGATACAATTTCTGTAAAGGAAATCAGTTCAAGTCGCGTGCCTTGGTACGCCACATTGTTATAACAATTTCCACAAATAGAGGTTTTAACTACCAAATTACTTCTAAATTTATTCTACCTAAAAGATCCTACAAACCAAGCAAGGGGATTGAGATTCTTATACTCACCGACAATATAGCTAGCAATTTCTTGAGTTGAGCCCGAGTTACGAAAAACAAACAGCTTCATCGTCGAGAATAAGCTTAAAACCGTCTCAACAATTGCTTCGGCGCTAAACAGAAATTCCAGTTTCGCCAACTGTAAGCGTGACCAACGTTACAGATTCAGCGGCAAATTCAAACTTATAAAACACGTCTGAGCATAGCTACCACACCGAGGAACCAGAAACTGAGGTTTCAGCACCATCCTGCTGAGGTTCCCCAAGGGGCCATTAATGATAAGCCCTCGAGTTTTCTCTAAGTTATTCGATTTCACTCACCATTCATTCCACCAATTGCTCCACAATCAGCTTTCCTGTAATCCATTTCACTGTCACTACATATCAATCACTTTATACCCAACAGGTATCAGCTGACACCGTCCTGACTTCTCTCTGATCCATAGTCTATGCTCAAAAGGAGTATTCTGATCCTAGGCGCTGAGTTGTAAGTACTGGGCAGTGTAAGTCCTTTATACGAAGAGGATAAAGAGAGAAAGAAATTGAGAGGGTGTAATGAACTTTCTAGCATTCACTTGGAAGCCCCCGAAAATAATCCCATGGGTCAAGAAGGCCGAAATTGGGAATGGAACCGATGATCTCCCTAATGTAAATCACACACGTAGCCGTGGTGACATCTGTTTAACGTTTGACCAACTGAATGCTGTGTGTCTTTCCTTAAACCATATTTAGATAGTGTTAAAAAGGTAGAGGTACGGTTTCCAATGTCAAGAAGAAACAGGACTGAAGAAGAAATCTTTTACTCCCCAGAAAACAGTTTTCCTTAGAACGAAGACATGGGGAAAAGTTGAGCCGTCCGTCGGCTGCTAAGGAAATAACAAACTTACTCAAGTGGCCTTATTACGGTGATGAAAACTGCCTCCACTTTACTTGAGTGCATGTTACAAACAGAGAGGAAGGGGGGGGGGGGTGTGCCAGTCAGAGGCCTAGCTTCACATAAACACGTCAAGCAGGTAATTTTGGCTTTCCTAAACTTGTGTTTTATGGAGATGGCTTAAAGCGTTTGGCACGTGGTTAAGTTTGGAATTCAACAAGAAGGCCTCATCTGTTCACAATTACGGCTCAGTGCTACCTTCTAGTTGGTAGAAATAGGTTTCCTATCAAACGTAATGCTCTAGCGTTTGTGGATCGCATTCGGTGTTTATGGGGTTTATTTATTTGAACAAATATCCTAAATATAACCCTAATTACAACAATATAATAAAGTAGTGATTCATTAAAAGGTTCGATTCCGGGTACCGGCGTGGGGATTTTTTTCCCGCTGGTCTTCCGCACCTTGTCCGGGGTGCACTCAGCCTCGTCAGACCCCTAGCGGTGGGGGCAAATTAAGGATCTACTTGAGTAGCGGCTCCAGGTTGCGTAGACCGCATTCATAGTGCGAATCACCATCTAATTGTGATACAACAATCAAACGGTTTAGATCTTCACAGCAGGAAAGCCTGGGTACTTTCTACATCAAAGCTATAGGGAAATATTTTCTGAAGTGTTTTAGAGCTTATCTTTACACTCCAAAGCGCTAGATTAGCTCCAAATTTAATTTCTCTAGCCTGTATTTGTTAATGTTCAATGAAAATTGGCATCCTGTAGCAAAAAGTTTGAACCGAGCAGGAAATAAAAGCTGCTTATTAGAAGAAAGCGATATTGAATGTTTAGACCTTGATGAAAGCATTTCTGACATCGATGTAAGAGAGAAGGATATATATTTTAACTTCAGTGATGAAAATGCCTCCGATAACAAAGGCCCTTTATACGCATGCAAGTAATTAGTGTACTTATCAAAAGGATTTACGTACATGTAACCAGACGATGTGAATCAACCATTCAGCTACGCAGGAACAAAAGAAATATCTATACTTTCGTTTCATTAGTCTGAACTGACTGTGTAATAAGGTTTTTGTATGCTTAATTATTCATTATTTGGAGTATATTATATTCCAAATTTTCTTATGTTTTAATAGACAAAAGGGTTTATTAAAAATAAAAATAAAAGTTCAGCTCTCTATAATTTAGTACTAAATTTATTACTGATAATTTAAAACCCTGCATTCTACTCTAAAATTGATTGCCACTTTTCAGTCCCATTTTGTTATTTGGGCTGGCACTAAAAGTGTTAACCGGCCGAGAGGGATCGGGGCGCTAGCATGTCCAACCCTCCAGTGCTGCACCCCATCTATGACGCCTGTACTGGGCAGAGATGAGGGACCCAGTGATGGGCGGTAAGACTTTTGGCCTGACTTTGGGCTGTTGTGCTATGGAGTTCTAGTGATTTAATATCCCACAAACGAGCGGGATGCGTATGCAGTTTTTTCAGTGACCCGTATTTAGGAGTTCGAGGGATCACTTCTCGTGGTTACCTGACTCATTGGTTTTTCAGGGGTTTCCCGGGGCGCCAAACGGTTGTTGGGTGCATAGGTTTCTCTCATCCTTCGAATCTTATGTTTCTCTAAGTATTTTCCATTCTCATTTCATTCCTTCTTCATCCCGCTGGTTCCTTTCAGGATTGCGTATGTGGCGATGGTATTTAGTGTGTCGTGATAGAGAAAAAGAATGCTCAAAGTGCTAATATCAGTCCTGTGACCTCGCCTGGTTTTCGAAATGATGAGCACTCCTAGCGGAGGCGTTAGACCCTATGTGAGGAGGGGCCCCAGGCTGTCTGTCCGGCTATCGGGGTATTTTAATCTGTAAACTGTAGGAACTATCATTGCTGTGTGTTGCTCCTGGTTCCGGCGGCCCGGTGTTTGCTTTAACCTCATCCAAGCCTCCTTGTGAGACGCAAGTACAATAACCTCAGGTTCGATGCCGGGTCTCGTCTGAGCGTATCCTAAGTCATTTCTAGAGCTCGGTCCGTGTTGATCACGAAATTGTCGGATTGAGGTACGGTGCACACATTGTATAACTATATCGTGATGCAGCAGGAGTGGTATCTGCAGCCCGTTTCGAAACGTGTTGCAATATCTAGCATTGCTCACTACCTTGCCTCGTGGAATTCCTGCTAGTAGATAAACCAATGAACACCTAAAGAGAGCGCAGATTGAAAAATGTCGAAAATTCGAAAGGGTCACTGAACAAACTTGTGAATGATTAAAAAATACTTTGAGTAACAGGAGGAGGGACTTTTCTTTCGATAGAGTAAAGATGTATCTTGTAGTTCCCTGTAATGAATTCTGGGGAGGTTTGGCTGATTTCTGTTCAATTGTTTCTTTTTTTCAAAGTTCTGTACATTATTATCCCGAATTATGAAGCTCTATACTTCTATTTGTAAAAGCACAAGGCGTTTTTATATTATGAAATAATAAAAAAATGTGTTACTATGAATTATAATTATGTATATAATGTCAGCACATTATACTCTCTGTTCACCACTGACTGCTATGTGTGTAGGCAACTGCGTAAGCTTCGTCACCCAAAATCGAAATCTAGTAATCACAATAGATATAAGTGCACTTACATAAATGTAAAGCAAATACACATTAAGGTGATGCATCAGTGAAATGTTAATAAAAATAAACAAAACTAAAATATAAGAGAATATATAGCTATCCCTATGGGTGCATTTTACTGCCATTAAATGAAGCTATTAATAAAGAAGCTCCTATTTATTAATAAATGCACCCAAATATGAACTTTGTTTCCTTGCAATCTTCTTTCAACTATTCTGCATGTTTAAAATTCTCCATGTGAACAATTTTTTACCGATTTGTTTAATAAATTATGAAGTCTTCTAAAAGGTATATTACACAACATGTTCATGTACTTTATAGAAATCGTGTTCTAATTTTGAGAAATAAATGATTTAATGTTGAAAAATTAATGACTTTTCTATAATAATTGAAGTTAACATTTAAAAAAACTTGTTAATATATCTTTTAGTAAATTTCCTTATTATAAAACTTGAATTTCATGGGGATATTTTTAAAATTAAGTGGAGAATTTTTATATAACTAATAGATAGCAACATTTTATATTTTAAATAAAGAAAAAAAAACAAATATAGAAACATGGCAAAAAAGTCACTTTTAGTGTAATAACTGGTATAAATTTTAACAATATTTCCTATATATGTTGATTTTTCAAATAGCAACGATACAATAACTTAATAAAATATCATAATACGTAAAATGCAAGCTATCTTCTCAAAAATGAAACTGTTACTTTCTTCACATAAATCGTGGTAGGTAAGTAGAATGCATTGCACTCTCACAAAAATTCGATACCGATATTTTACCGGAAAAACTGTTCTGAGGTCCCCTGCATCCAAGAAAAGTATTTTTTAAAAAAGACCAAACGCGCGCATATGTGTGTGTGTGTGTGTTCGTATGACTGCGAGCACTCTAACTCAAAACGAAAAGACAGTAAAATATCAAACTTGGTATTTAAGTTTAGAAGAGACACAATGATTTTGAAGAAAATTCCTCCACCTCAAACTACTCTATACACGAAGGAAATTAGAACATTTTTATTATTTTAAAATTGCTATAACGATTTCTATTAAAGTATCGAACATTATAGACATTTATTTACATGACAAAATGTATATCTTGAATTTTCTGGAAATAGACTCTGAAGACCATTTTAATTTGGATGGAGTTTGTTGAATTTTCATAACTGGTAAACCTTAAGGGATACACCTTAACCATGTAGATCTCCTTAAAACACGCAATGTATGTGATATACATTGTTCTTGCAGTTTATCATTTTAGAGATATTCCTTATTATTGGTTTTAGTTATAGATTACTTCAATTTTTCTCATACAGGAATTTGTCAACTCCTGCACACACACATCGTACAGATTTTAAAAATTTACACTACAGCTTTGGTTTAATATATTCCCTTAGTTCCCTTCTACTTACTTTTCTCCTAATAGTCGATTAACATGGAGCAGATAGAAGAACAAGCTTTTTAACAATAATTTTTACAGAGGTGTAGAGAAAGTCATGTGAATGGAGCACATCAGATTTTTTTCTCTTGTTCTACAATTTGGCCTCTTCATTATAGAACTACGCACACCAGAACTTACAAGACAATTAATACCTTAAACACTAGTCTATCTAAGAGCAAATCAAATTATGGATCATAGCATATCCAGGAAAGGAGATCACTCCAGTGTTCGGTATGCTGGTCAAAATTGAAATAAAATGTAGAGGTGAAGGATTGGTAACAAAATTCGGAAATCAAATTATCCAACCCAGAATCTGCTTAGTAAGCAAGGAAAGCCACTAAAAATATCTCGGTCAGTTTAGGCACCCTCGAGATTTGAACTGGGGACTTACCGAACTCAAACCGTCCACCAAACCGCGGCGTCACTTCGATCATTAGTAAACTTATTTTATATCTGAAGGAATAGATATTGACATTATATTATAATAAATATCACATAGTGAGAATCTTCCAGGTCTCTACGTAGAAATGACATGCCTAGCACCTGTTTGTGTTCTGCAGCGTTACATATTCAGAATAGCTCGTGGAGTCTTCGCGTTATGCTTTGGTCTCGATCCGGATCTATTATCTAAGTCTTTCTCCCTTAGAGTAATCGCAATAGAAGAAAAGGTAGCGAGTCTTCACCGCTGCCATACCTTGAGCATCCCAATACTTTGATTCCTTTTACTCTTCTAGTTCGCTTCACTTTTCTCTGAATTGTAAACATACAAGCGTTTCTAAGTCAGTAATCGAGTTTCGAAGGAACAATTCCATTACATTTCACGAGTTATGCGTGACAGATTTAGCTCTGGACCATGCATGTTGGGGCGGTTAAAAGGGTCCTCAGGTGCGTGCTGTATAGCTGTGAGGTTCTCAGAGCTGCTGCACGATTGATGTGCTGTGTTATTTTAAATCTGTTTTTAAATGTTTGAATTTGCCGCTGTTTAAAAGGAGTTGGTAGCTCTTACTGTTGGCGAAACTGTAACTGTCTAGTCGCGCCTGACTTAATTGTTAGAGCCGTTTAGTTTATTTATCGGCAGCAGATTTCTCATAGTGTACTGCTTTGCCACGTTTCCTGTATTTTCCAGCTAGCTTCAATCGGTTAGTACGAAATTTTTAACCTCCATGCTTGGAAGGTAGGATAGAGGATAAAGATTTCTTGATATATGTGAACTTTTATTCGTTAACTTTCGAAACCATGTGATGCGTTGAGGCACGCTATTTTAACAGAATCCTCTTTTCAGATAACTGTGTCACATATATACAGTATAATGTGTACTCACAATCACTCTCTTCTTGTAATACAATACAATGCTATAATGTTCACTTAACCGTCACATAAGAGGTCTCGATTGGCGAGATTAACTCTTTACTTCTTTATCCCTGGCGTCTCTCTCATTGACTGCGTCCCGGAAGCTTATTAAAATGTTTCACACATACACAATAGTTGTAGGTCAATGTTTTATATATTGTCATCTGTCGTCTCCATGGGAACAACAGATTTCCTTATTTACATTTCGTAAAATACTAATTTAAAATACATGTTTATACATCCATAATGATTTTGTTTCACTCTATTCTTGTGCGTTCTTACCGGTATAAACAAGTTATAGCATCTGGTATCTGTTCACTTTTTATTATTCTTCACCTTCTCCCATATTACTGCTTTTGATTCTATTTTATTATAATTGTGCTTTTCTAAGTACCATTTTATAGCTATATATTACGCATTATGATATGTTGTATACATTACATAACCTTGACTATGTTAATTTCCTAAAAGCACTCCATTTCAGGCTAATTTCGTGCGTATCGTGAGGCAATGACGTCACGCTGCCATTTTATACATACAATTATTTGTCTTACATTGCGAAACCTTATATTATATATTTTATAACATTCTTTTAGGGCGGTATTGTTCTGTTTTCTCTTGACTTGGTTTACTTAACACTAAATCCTGCGTCAATGTCCTAATTAAAGAAGACTGCCTCCCTGGTTGAGTAGTGACTTCTCACCTGGAGGTTGTACTATAAGGACAATACGATAGTGCCTCCCCATGTAGCTGAGACGGCTGGCTTCAAACATAGCAGCCAGAAATGACGCCTGCGAAGTTTCCAACGGCTACCAGTCATACGTTCCTGGTGGTACACTCATGAATTACAATACTAGTTCCAACTACAGTGGATAGATGGCACTGCTCTTACTACTCTAAGCAGCTTTGGTGGCTGGTGGTGAAGAATAGAACTATACGCTATCACAGCAGGGTTTATAAGGACATTGTAAGTGAGTTCCAGCTGTTGAACGCATGCCGGTCCCCATGGCCGCGCTCGCCAAAGCGTCTCGCTTTGGTGTTTCGTAGCGCAGAGGATCGTGGGTTCGAGTCCCGCCTTGGGCATGGGTGTTATGTTTGTGTATGTGTGTGTAAAAAGTAAAACAGAATCTCAGTAATCAAAGTCAACAAATTAGGTAAATAAAAAGTAGGGTACACAGCGCCGGAGTCCCGACCAGACTCCGGAACTGTATTTTAAAATAATAAAAAAAAAAAAAAAAAAAAAGCATCGGGGACGACATAGTGAGTGCATCGAAGGGGATACAATCTTATATGAGAGGTAACATTTTGGACATCAAAATTTTGGGGGGAAATTACTTATTTTGGCCATTCTAAGTTATTTCTTCTGATTTCTAACCAGCTCATTGACATTAGAGTTGAAATTTTGGTTAAATGGAGCGAGGCGACACACGAAAAAAAAATCTGATGTGTTGCTTTCACAAGACTTTCTCTATATCTCTGCAACACATTTTTGTTAAAAAGTTTATGCTTCGATTTAATGCATGCTAAGTTAGAAAAAAATAGCATAAATAGTCTTATTACTTGCTTCTATGTAAGTAGGAGTGAAATAAGAGAGTAACATAGGTTAAATTGATGCAAAGGATGGTTCCTATGTGACTGTAAATCCTTTGTTTGTATGGACAGGAGTTGACAATTCCAATATGAGAAAAGTATCTATAAGTTTTCAAAGGCTGAAACAAAAAACAAGGAATATCTAAAAAACGATCAACTCCACGAAAAAAGGTGTAGAACATAAATTGTGTGTTTTAATGTGCCCTACAATTTTTGTGTGGTAAGTTTTTGTCTATATCTTATGGTTTACCAGTTACACAAAACTCCGTAAAATTCATCCAGAATAAAGTAGACTTCAGAGGCTATTCCCAGAAAATTCAAGATATACATATTATTTGTCAAGTATATATCTTTAATATGTGATATTTTTATCAAAATATTGGCCATTTTTTAGAAAATCAAAATTTTCGAACATTTTTCCATGTGAAAGGTAGTTGGGGGTGGGGGGATTTTGTTGAAAATCTTCGTGTCACATCTTTGGAAGATACTGTACTTAAATACCAAGTTTGGTATTTAACGGTCTTTTCATTTTTGAGCTATACAGACACACACCGTACACACAGACAGACAGCAGACACACACGGACATTTTTCTAAAAATGCTTTTTTTGGATTCAGGTGTTCTCAAAACATGTATTTCCTGTGAATTCTCGGTATCGAATTTTTGGGTACAATGCAATACCTTCTCTATATACTATATACGTAGTACCTATAGAGAAAGTAATATGTGGTTTCTAATTACTAATGGTATTTAACAAAAGAGGTAATAGTCAGACATATATGTAAGCTAAATTCTAATAGTGAAATAAACAACACTGGAATGGAGTCATTTAATCTACTTTGTAATGGAAACTTTGAATTCCTGAGTTATTAGCAAGCTCAAACAATCCCACTTTTCCAGAACACCAAAAAGGATAAAACCCAGTACAAGTTTTCGGGATCAATTCTCGGCTGCGGCGGGGAAGTTTTCTTTAACCAGAATCATTCTCCATCCCCCACAGAGCTTGGAAGTATGTATGTGAATGTATGGTGGCGCCCTTCCGTATCGGTAAAATACACTTTGGTAACACAGCTCTCGATGCAAGGGTGGCAGTCGTCTGTAGGACTTCGAGTGTTCAGTCAGACCTAGAGTACGGACTCCTAGTGCTCCCGACGATGAGAACAAGAACTGCTTGGACTATGTTAGAGATCCACCTCGGTGGATTTCTCCACGAGGTCCGGTGAAGCCGCCCGTTGGATACCCTATCATTCTATCCTCCTGGAGTCTGACGCACAATAAACCCATTGTGCCAGTAGCGTGGAACCCCCTTTGAAATGTATCAACCATGTCGATATACACTATAGAAGTTATATGTCAAAATGCAACTTCAATGGTGGTATTAACTGTCTACAGTGAATTTCAAATTGGCTGAGGTTTGTCCTTGAGCGCTATTTTTGAGGATGATGTTTTTATTTTACCTGTTTATTCTTTCGCCTACAAAATGTAAACCGTTCAATGCTCCACTGACTTTTACTTAATAAACGTTTGCTTATTGTTCTGCTGTGACGCAACAGAAAATATTACAGAAAGAATAGCATTATTCTCCAAGCATATTTATTTTTCAATACACCATAAACAGGATTTTGGTTACATTTACTTATATTGACTTAGTTTGACTGATACATAATAGGTCTTATTATTGGCTGTAGGCGCTCCTTTTAAAGACAAACATTAATGCTAAATTGTTCTTTGTAATGACGATAACAATTTATTTCCTTTGAAGTTTTATAAGTAAGACTTAATTTTGGTTTGCAAGACCAATTTTTACTTTCTGTATACGCACTAGTACATAGTGTATAGAGAAGATATTGCACTCCTCCCAAACATTCGATACCGAGATTTCACCGGAAATATGTTTTAGGGTCCCAAATATCCAAAATAGGCATTTTCACAAAAAGGTCCATGTGTGTGTGTGTGTGTCCGTGTGTCCGTGTGTCTGTGAACATGATAACTCAAAAACGAAAAGTCGGTAAAATACCAAACTTGGTATTTAAGTTTAGTATCTTCTAGGGATGCGACACGAAGATTTTGAGAAAATCGCCCCACCCCCAACTACCCTTTACATGGAAGTTTTTTCGAAAATTTTGATTTTCTCAAAAATAGCTCTAACGATTTTGATTAAAATGTCGTATATTAAACATATTTACCTGACAAATAAAATGTATATCTTGAATTTTCTGGGAATAGCCTCTGAAGAGTAGTTTATTGTGAATGAATTCTACTGAATTTTGAATGACTGCTAAACCGTAATAGATGGACAAAAACTTACACACAAAAAATGTAGAGCACGTTAAAATACACAATTTATGTTATATACTTTTTTTTTTCGTGGAGTTGATCGTTTTTGAGCTATTCCTTGTTTTTGATTTCACCTTTAAAAAACTTACGGCTTTCTCACACAGGAATTTGTCAACTCCTGTCCATACAAACAAAGGAGCTTCAGCCACATAGCAACCAACTTTTGACTGTCACTTTAACATTTGGTACTCCCTTATTTCCCTTCTGCTTACAAGGAAGCGAGTAATAAGACTATTTCTCCTAATTTCTTCTCGATTAACATGATGAAAGTAGAAGCATAAGCTTTTTAACAATATGTTGTTGCAGAGCTATAGAGAAAGTCATGTGAATGGAGCACATCAGATTTTTATTCTTAAACTATTAAAACATCATTAGCTTTTAGCTTTGAATGCCATTCCAAAAGGCTGTAATTTTATTTCATCATTTATTGTCTTTCCCGCCTCAGAGCCTAGTGGCCTTTGGGAAATATTGTCAAGTGAACCATACACCAAAAAACATCTTGAATGTTTATAAAATGTCATACTAATTTACATTTATCTTGTTACAGGTGTTCAGGAAACGCATCGCGCGGGAAGAATAGCAAGTCTGATTGGTGTGGAGGGAGGCCATTCGCTCGGAAATTCTTTGGCCGTCCTGAGGACCTTCTACAGCCTCGGTGCTCGCTATATGACCATCACACATACCTGTAACACAGCCTGGTGAGTCCTCTTATCTTATTAGTCTCTTAGACCATTTTTCGACACTAAGTATGATATTTCCATTTTAAAACAATCCCTAAAATTACATATGTGTAGCGGGATGTACAAGGATGTCGGAATGTGTCTGGAAGCCCATAAACTTAATTTTGCACAAGGACATACTCTCTTTAATTCTGAATGTTAGAACAGAAGGGAGCTCTTCTAAAATGAGAAACCCTGAAATAAATTCCAAAGTAACTACCTCACTCATTCTGAAATAATTTAACATTATTGCTGAAGGGAGTTGCACACTCAGATTAAACGCTCTTTTCTGGCAATTACTTGTGGTACAACTTTAACTACTCAACTTGAATAAATTTACTCAGATGAGCAGAACAGTTTATCCGATTAGTATTTGAAGAGAGCGCATTAGTTACCTTACCATCTTATTGAAGTTAAAGGAGAACCTATACTTCATCTTATACTGCATTTTATGTACTGTCGTTATCCTAAGCAAATAGCTAAGGCACAAAACCCAGAGTGAATCCTAAAAAACACAAGTTTCCTTAAACGCCTAGAGCTAAAATTACCAGGAAACTGCAGAAAGAACACTGGCAGTGTTTAACTATTTATTAACTTGAACTTTTAACAAGTAGCTAATTGCTTATTTTACTGTTAATACATTTTTCTTCAAATTGTTACATTTGTAAGTCACAGACATTGATTTAACATTTTGAAAACTAAACCTTGCGATCAAAGAAACGCCTGTTTGTCCCGACTAGCTAAGTGGGTTTTTAAAATAACAATAACAATAATAATAATTTAGACTCACTAAAACATATTTAACACCAAAAGTTTGGCCAAGCCGAAAGAAATCCCACTTTTGCATGACTTTGACGGCTATTGTGCTCTTAAAGACAGTCTGTCCCTCGGCGAATTTCCAGCTAGACAGCCGCAGAGCGGAAGAAATTAGTAGTTAAAACTTTTCGCAGCTGAATCTCGTCGCATACTCACTATGAAGAAGGATGGGAAGATTTTGATTATTCTATAACTGCGTGATGTCAGTGAAGGTAACCATAATTGGCGCACAACTTGTGAAAGGGGCTAGACAAACAGTTTAACACCCACCCCCCGAAGAAAGCTGCGATCCCTGGAACTCTGGGTGACGTCTCCGCTCCTCAAACAACATGAAAGTAAAGTGCAAGCGTAACCCAGAGTGGACAAAAAAACGAAAAGGTAAAACATCTGAAACCCAAGGTCGGGAAAACATAGACATTTCATATACACTAGAGTGACGCTAGAATATGATGAACTATTCTTTGTCCATTCCAGTATAGCAAGATCTCCCTTTTCGAATACAATAAGAAGTCAGAAAGTTGGTAAGGTAGTTGATGTCCAATCTTCTGGTCCTGCCGGCTGCTTAAATTGCTTGTTGCTAGCCTGGCTAGAGACTGAGTGATCCGTGATCCAAATCCCGGCTATGACATTGAAATTTTCAGTCTGACTCTACCCATTCAATTCCTGTCCTTCATACGCCTCGTGTGAAACAGAAATTAAAATTGTCACAAATTGACTTAATAGTCGCTAACCTATGAGCCCCGGGACTTAAAGTTCTTACGATATTGTAAGTTGTCATTGCAAAATAATTTGAGATGATCTTGTGGTGTATTGGGAACATGCGAGTCAGTTGAATAATTGAATGCCATGGTAGCTCAGTAGTTAGATCGACCGGCTAGAGATCGCCCTCCATGATAGCTTCATAAGCCTTCCTTCGGAAGGGAAGTAAAGCCGTTGGTCCCGTGTCGTAGATATACTTCCCGAAAAACAACCTCAAGCCTGATAGAGCAAAATTAATCGGTCTTTCACACCCAATTTAGAATGGGACGCTGAGAACCACAGTAGTTGAAGAGCGTCTATAAATAACACGCTATTTATTTATTTTTCGACCTGCTAGCGACCGGGTGATACGCGGTTAAAATCCCGGCTATGGCACTGAATGTTTCAGTCTGAATCTACCTACTCAATAAATATAATGCTAATTAACTGATGTTTCCACACAAGTCGTGTTCAGGACCTGAGTTGGAGAGTGGAGTCAGATTAAAAAATGTAATGTCATAGTAGAGATTTGAGCCACAGACCTTCCGGTCTCTAGTCAGTTGCCCTAACAAATGAGCTACCACGTCAAAATGTCATCACTGCATTAAATTCCTCAACTAGCGTGCATGTTTCCCTGTAAACCACAAAGTGATCTCAAGTTATCTTGAAATGTCATATCCTAAAGGCAACTAATAATGTCGTAAGTACTTTAAGTTCAGGCTTTATAGTTTAACCAGCCATTAGGTCAATCTGTGTTAATTTTTAATTGTTTTCTACCTAAGCCGTGTCAGACTGAAAAATGAACCACGGATCTCCAGGTGCTCTAGCCACGAGCTACCATGACACATGATGACATACCAATAAATTCCTCAACTGACTCGCATGTTTTACGGTTGGATATCTCATCTCAAAATAATTTGAGATCACCTTATTGTTTGTCGGGAAACATGTGTTCAGGTTAGCTCGTTGATTAGAGCAACCGGATAGAAACCGGGAGATCTATGGTTAGATCTATGGCATTAAGTTCATCCGTCTTAATCTACCCATTAAACTATTACAGTATTCTCCCGAAGTCTTGAGTAATTTCCTTATCACTGGTATTGTTGGCGGCCACTAGGTTAGACTGCTCGTCTCTCATCTAGGAGGCCCTGGTTCGATTTCAAGCTCCCGTTTGTGGGATTCGTGGTGGACGAAGCGGCGTCTTGGCAGGTTTTCTCCGAGTTACTTCATTCCACCATCATCAGCTTACATCTCATATCATCCACTTTCTCATGTTCACGCTTGGCTATGAGCTCATCCCTCGTAACATGTTCTAAAATCTGTGGCTTCGTGCCGTAGGCTCCCCGACAGGCTTCTGACCCCTAGCCATCGGCTTGTAAGTCCTAGAGGGGTATCAGTACTACAATTACGAGATAAACTGATTACGAAACGAAACTTATTGCTTTGTCAAATCCCTGACTCCCAAGGTTCTCTAGGTACCTAGTGATTACCTCTCAGATGACGGACCACTTTTTATTTTAATAAAATACAGTTCCGGAGGCTTGTCAGGACTCCGGTGCTGTATTCCTTTTTCTCCTGTTTCCTACATTTCCTTAGTTGACCTTATTATACTTAACGTTTTCCTTTAACATATATATATATATATATATATATACAAACATAGATACATTTACAAACACAGAAACACCCATGCCCTAGGCGGGTCTCGCACCCACAATCATGTGCACCACGAAGCGCCAAAGCGAGACACTTTAGCGAGCGCGGCCGCCGAGATCCGCACCACTCAATTACATACTTCCAGCACACTGACATTTATAAGATCATTTATTACGTAAAAAAAGTAATATCACTTGATACACACTTGATATTATGTATACAAGAAAGGAAATTTGGAATATTTACACAACAATTTATATATTTGTTATTAACACTTGTAACAGGTTTATTATATTATAATTATTATTATTGTTGTTAAAATTGATAATTAATCATATCAGTGGCATTCAAGTATCAGCTAAATTTTAGTGTACTTTAAAAGTAATTTTCAAGGTACGAAATTACACCACTGAATTTATAAAAACGTTCAGAATATGTTCGTTGTTCTCAAGCTCAACCTGCATAAATCACTATAGAAAATGCTTTCTAAATGCTCAATCTCAGACTTTGTGAAATATTTTCATTACTTTCATACCACCATTGTACCAGCTGTATTCGAAAATTATGTGATGCTAATCCTATCTCATTAATAGTAAATCATTCATGGTTTATTATATAGTAGACCTGGTAGCAAAAACGAAATATTGTCTTTTTTAATTTCTCTGGCACGTATGTACAATGTACATAGTAGATAGAGAAAATATTGTATTCCACCAAAAAATTCGATACCGTGGACAGCATTATTCATAAACGATAAGTCCAACCTTGGTATTTATATTTAGTATCTCCCAAGGATGTGACACAATGATTTTCAGAAAATCCCCCATCCTTAGTTATCCTGTACATGGAAAAAGTTATGATTTTGTTTTCTCCAAAAATGATTGAAATTATTTTGATCAAAATACCAAGAATGAAACACATATTCGTTTCGTTTCGTAATCGGCTTACCTTCCCCGTAATTGTAGGACTGACAACCCCTAGAATTTACAAGCCAATGTCTGGGGGTCAGAAGTCTTTCGGGGAGCCTACGGCACGAAACCACAGAATGGAGAACCTTTTACGAGGCGTTGGCCCGTAGCCAGGCATGAACATGAGAAAGTGGACGATATGAAATGTAAGTGAAATTTATTAATGAAAAGGTAATGATGGAGCAATTGTGGAATGAGTGGTGGGGAAACCGAAGGACCCGGATGAATGACATATACATGAGAAATGAAATTATATCTTCAATTTCCTGAGAATAACCTCTGAACTACTCTTCATTCTGAATAGTTTTTGTATGATTAGTAAATCATAACAGGTAGCTAAAAACTTAGTACACAGAAAATGTGAATCTCGCTAGAGCACATATTCTATGTCCTTTATTACTTTCTCTATACGTACTATGTACATAGTATATAGAGAAGGTATTGTATTGCACCCAAAATTCGATACCGAGATTTCACCGGAAATGCATGTTTTGAGACCCCTGAATCCAAAAAAAAACATTTTTAGGAAAATGTCCGTGTGAGTGTCTTTGGGCAACAAAGCTCAAAAATGAAAATACCGTTAAAAACCAAATTTGGTATTTAAGTTTGGTATATACCAAGGATGCGAAACGAAGATTTTAAATAAAATCCCCTCACCCCAAACCACCCTTTCCATGGAAAAAAATTTGATTCTCTTAAAAATAGCTCTAAAATTTTGATTAAAATCTCGTATATTTAAGATATTTACTTGACAAATAATGTGTACATCTTGAATTTTGTGGGAATAGCCTCTGAAGACTACTTTATTCTGGATGAATTTTACAAATTTTTGCATAACTGCTAAACCGCAAGAGATGGACAAAAACTTGCCACATAGGAAATGTAGAGCACGTTAAAACACACAACTTATATTATATACATTTTTTCGTGGAGTTGATCCTCTTTAACATACTCCTTGTTTTTAGTTTCAGCTTTGAAAAACCTACCTTTCTCATACTGGAATTTATCAGCTCCTGTCCATACAAACAAAGTAACTTCAGTCACATACCAGCCAGCTTTTGACTATCACTTTAACTTATGGTACTCCCTTATTTCGCTTCTATTTAAGGAAGCAAGTCATAAGACTATTTCTGCTAATGTTTTCTCGATTAGATGAAGTAAATAAAATAATTTGTTGCAAAGATGAAGAAAAAGTCATGTGATTCAACATGAGATTTTATTTTTGTTGTGAAGCTATTCGTTTCCGGGATATCGCTTATTATTGATTTAAATTTTAAAATATTTACGCTTTCTTCAAAAAGAAAGTCATCCTTTTGTTTTACTGCTGGATAAGGAAAGAAGCGAATTTCAAAGACAATAAATTAGCGACAGTTTTTAAAACATTTGACTATCACTTTAGCATACTTGTTCACTTAGTTCCGTTCTACTTATCAGGAACTAAGTGATAAGACTATTTTGCTAATGCTTATTTCGATTAGTGTGGAGTTGAAGGAATATCAATCTTTAGTACGAAGTTAATTTTTAGTGGAGGTAGACCAGGTCACGTGAATGGAATATATGATATATGTTTTCTTAGCATTAATATTTTTACTTTCTCTACACGTACTATGTACATAGTGTATAGAGAAGGTATTGTAATGCACCCAAAAATTCGATACCGATATTTCACCGGAAATACATGTTTTGGGTCCCCCTGAATCCAAAAAAAGGATTTTTACAAAAAGGTCCATGTATGTGTGTGCATGTATGTCTGTTTGTGTGTCGGTGGGCAGCATAGCTCAAAAACGAAAAGACCGTTAAATATCAAACTTGGTATTTAAGTTTGGTATCTTTCAAGGATGCGATACGAAGATTTTCATGAAAATCTCCCCACCCCCAGCTACCATTTACATGGAAATTTATCCGAAAATTATGATTTTCCTAAAAATGGCCGTAATGATTTTGATTTAAATATCAAATATTAAAGATATTTACCTGGAAAATAAAATGTATATCTTGAATTTTCAGGGAATAGCCTCTGATGATAACTTTATTCTGGATGAATTTTAAGGAATTTTGCATAAGTGCTAAACCGTAAGAGATGGACAAAAACTTAAAACACAAAAAATGCACAGCATATTAAAACACACAAGTTATGTCATTTATATTTTTTTCGTGGCGTTGATGGTGTTTGACATATTCCTTGTTTTTGGTTTCAGCTTTCAAAAAATGATACTTTTCTCATACAAATTCCTGTCCATACAAACAAAGGAACTTCAGTCACATAGCTACCAGCTTATGGTTATCAGTTTAGCCTATAGTACTCCCTTAAATCCCTTCTACTTACAAGTAAAAATACTATTTCTGCTGTTTTTTCTCGACCAAAATGAAGTAAATAGAAGCATAAGCATTTTAACAATAACTTCTTGCAGAGATGTTAGTCGAGTAATGAAATTCACTATATATCGCGCCACAAAGAAATCACTGATTATACAGGTAATTACGGAATATAGAAATTACTTATTAAATTACTTAGATTAAGTCAGCATTAGATTTTGAGAAATCCTTGTGGTTTACCGGGAAACTTGCCCGACAGTTAACATTAGAGAAACATTTTCAATTATTAAATGTACATAGTGAATAGAGAAGCTATTGTATTGCACACAAAAATTGGATACCGACATTTCACAATACATGTTTAGACCACCTGAATCCAAAAAAAAAAAAGAATTTTTAGAATAATGTCCGTGAATATGTGTTTGTGTGTGTGGGGGCAGCATCGCTCAAAAACGAAAAGACCGTTAAATACCAAACATGGTTTGGTATCTTGCAAGGATGCTACACGAAGAGTTTTAAGAAAATCCCCGCGCCCCAACTGCCCTTTACATGGAACATTTTTCGAAAATGTTTATTTTCTCCAAAATGGCTTCAATGATTTTGATTAAGATAGTTTAATTGGAAACAAAATGTATATCTTACGTTCTCTGGGAATAGTCTCTGAAGTTCCCTTTATTCTGGATGACTTTTGTATAACAAAGATGTAAAATATTGTATTACACGAAAAATGTGGATCTCATTAATATACAGATTTTTACTTTCTCTACACGTACTATGTACGTAGTGTATAGAGAAGGTATTGTATTGCACCCAAAAATTCGATACCGAGATTTTACCGGAAATACATGTTTTGGGTCCCCCCTGAATCCAAAAAGAACATTTTTGGAAAAAAGATCCATGTGTGTGTGTGTGTGTGTGTGTGTGTGTGTGTGTGTGTGTGTGTGTGTGTGTGTCTGTCTGTGCGTCTGTGGACAACATAGTTCAAAAACGAAAAGACTGTTAAATACCAAACTTGGTGTTTAAGTTTAGTATCTTACAAGGTTGCGACACGAAAATTTTCAAGAAAATCCCCCACTCCCAACTACGCTTTACATGGAACTTCTTTCCAAAAATTTGATTTTCTCAAAAATGTTGCTAACGGTTTTGATTAAAATATCGTATATTAAAGATATTTACCTCACAAAAAAATATATATCTTGAATTTACTTGGAATAGGCTCTGAAGATTACTTTATTTGGATGAATTTTGCATAACTGCAAAACCGTAAGAAATGGATATAAATTTACCAGACAAAAAATGTAGAGCACATTAAAACACACAATTTATGTTATATAATTTGTTTTGAGGAGTTAATCGTTTTTGAGTTATTCCTTGTTTTTGGTTTCAGCTTTGAAAAACTTTTACTTTTCTCATACAGGAATTTTTCAAGTCGTGTTCATACAAACAAAGGAACTTCAGTCACATAGCAACCAGCTTTTGGCTTCACTTTAACGTATGGTACTCCCTTATTTCGCTTCTACTTACAAGGAAGCAAGTAATAAGACTATTTCTGCTAATTTTTTTCTCGATTAACATGAAATAAATAGAAGAATAAGATTATTAACAATAATTTGTTACACAGAAGTAGAGAAAGTCACGTGAATGGAATAGATATTACTTTTTTTTTTTTTTTTTTTTTTTTTTTTTTTTTTTTTTTGTGGAGTTCACCGTTTACTAAATATTATTAACTTCAGTTTTAGCTACTTAAAATTTCTCAAACGGGAATACATTTTTTTCGTTCTTGTTTACTCCTTGAAAGCAGAGATATTGGAATTTCAATTGTTTCACGTAGCGAATGGCTTTTAAAGGCGAGACTATCGCTTTATCCTGTGCATTTTCTTATTTCCCTTTTACTTACAAAGCGCTAGTAATAATACATATGTTTATCTTGATTAGCACGATGTAGATAACATATTAATCTTTGGAATAAAAGACTTGTTTGCCGAACAACAAGAAGACATCGTGTGATTTTTCTCTTCTACTTATAAGGACAATTTCTGCTAATGTTTATCATTAACATGATGTATATATAAGAATAAGCTTTAAGACAATAATTTGTTACAGAGTTGTAGAGAAACTCATGTGATTGTAATATGTAAGATTTTTTTTTTTTTTTTTTTTTCTATTAACTACGTAAAGCTCCGATTTCTGTCTACTGAAGAAAATGCGCCATAAATAGCGTAAACGTCTAGTTTCATATGTGTGTAACGTGATTTTTATTCGTTAATTCCCCACGTGTAATGAGGTTATATGGAACAATACTTTATATGATGGCGGTTTGTAGTTTACACCACATGTCGGACGGTAAGAGAAAATTTACGTTATTGAGTTTTATGCCTTAACATGGGTGCTTAGTTGCGGCGTACCGAACTGTCGCTTCAAATCAACTCCACTACACTCACGTACCTGGTACTGAAGCTCTTCTTGGATGGGCTGCCATGGCGTTGCTCAGTCTTGCACGATCATTGACTCTCTCTGGCGTGGATTTGGCAAGTGGGAGGAGTTGTAGGAGTGATCTTTTAATTGTGAAGAAAACACTTGTGAATTTTTACTGTTATTTATTCTATAAGGAGATTTCAAGACAAGCACTTTGCTGTACACTGTTATTCTGCTGACTGGTTCTCTTACCACTCTCTCACACGTACTCTCAATTACACTGTTTCTGCGTTAAGTACATGGCACAATTCACTCTCAAGTAATCACGAGCCGACTATTAAATAGGTGAGCGACGTTACTTTAATTCACTAACAGTTTCTTCTCATAACAATCTTAATTCATGGACAGAGTTTTACAGTTGCACTTCATTACTTCGCGAACAGAGTTTTTTACAGAACGACGACCTACAGCACCTCGTGGACAGATTCTTGACGAACGATGTTATCTCTCACTGGCAAATTCTTATCAAAAAACGACGTTGCCTCTCGCGGGTAAATTCTAAGCAAAACGACCACGATTGGTCGAACCCTATTTCTTTTGTACTAAAAACTGTATCAAGGTGGCTTCTTCCTGATTGGTTAGAAAGTCCGCCAAAATGACATCATCGTGACCCAAAAACCATTGCGAATCTCCCAGAATACGTCATAATAACCACGTGATACTACGAATATTAAGCAGAAGTCCCCTCGTGGGTTTTAAACTGGACTGCCCCTGTATAAGAAATTCGTACGTGACTTACACAAAAGAAGCAACTTCTCACCCCTATCTGCAGTCTGCCTGGCGTCAGGATTCTGTGTGGCTTTCAAGTCAACAATTGACTTCTTGGTTCCTATGTATAAAAATTAATAATATACATCTAGATAATTAATAGAATGATTGTCATTATTACGCCGAGGCTAATTAACTGTCTCATATGCTTTTTTACTTTCTCTACACGCACTATGTTTATAGTGTATAGAGAAGGTATTGCACTACACCCGAAAATTCTATACCTGGATTGCATCGGAAATACACGTATTTAGTTCCCCTGTATCCAAAAAATAAGGTATTTTCAGAATAAGGTCCATGTGTGTGTGTGTGTGTCTCCGTGTGCTAGTGTGTTCCTGTGCCCGTGTGTCTGTGAAAATGATGACTCATAAACGTAAAGCCGGTAAAATAACTAGCTATATGTTTAAGTTTGCTATCTTTCAGGGATGCGACACGAAAATATTGAGAAAAATCCCATCTCACCAATCTACGTTTTACATAGAAAAGTTTCGAAAATTTTAATTTTCTCAAAAATAACTCTAACGGTTTAGATTAAAATACTGTATATTAAAGATATTTATATGACAAATAAAATGTATATTTTGAACTTTCTAGGAATAACCTCTAAAGGCCTCCTTTTTCTGAATTAATTTTTCTGAATTTTACGTAACTGCTTAACCGTAAGAGATAGCCAAAAACTTACTTAACAAAAATTTAGATCACGTTCAACACACAATTAATGATACTAAATTTTTTTGTGGAGTTGGGAGCGTTTTTGAGATATTCCTTGTTATCAATTTCAGCTTTAAAATGCTTACACTTTTCTCATACGAGAATTTGTCAACTTCAGTCCATACATCAAGGGTACTTTAACCACATAGCAACCAGGTTTTAAAAGATTTTACTATCGATTTATACCTTTATTTCCCTTCTACTTACAAGGAAGCAGGTAATAATACCCTTTCTGCCCATCTTTTCTTGATTAGCATTATGCAAATAGAAGAATAAAATTTTTAACAATAATTTATTGCAACGCTGTACAGAAAGTTATGTGAATGGATCACATCAGATTTTTGGCACTCGTTTTCCACATTATTCTTTCTCTAGTGGAATTTAGGTTATAAAACTCAGCTTTCCGGACGAATTAATCCTCCTATGGTCATCTCATTAATTTCAAACAAACATGAAGGACTAACAGAATGAGCATTAAGTTCAAATGAATAATTAATTACGAATAATTATTCTGTTGTATAACTCAACCTGTGGTCTATCCAGAAATCCACAACAAATTTAGCCACACCACATTGCGATATTTTAACTACAGAATGATTAGTTTAGCTTTGAATAAATTTAACATCTGCAGTAATAGAAAGCCTGCATTCATTCCCAGGGCCTGGATTGTGTGTAAGTCTATAACTCGTTATCATGATTTCCAGATTACCAAAAACATATTTATTATCTTTATGTAATGTTTGATTTTTTTCTTGTATTGCTGAAGCAAATCGTAGAGGTGGAAAGTTCCTGAATGAGAAAGCTATAAGTGTTTTAAAGCTAAAACCAATAACAAGGAATATTTTAAAAAGAATTAACTCCACGAAAAAAATGTATTCGTATTTTTTTCGTGGAATTGGTCGTTTTTGGATATTCCTTGTTTTTGGTGGCATCTTTAAAATCTCGTACAGCAACTCCTGTCCATACAAACAAAGGAACTCCAGTCACATAGCAACCAGCTTTTGACTACCACTTTAACCTATGGTACTCCCTTATTTCGCTTCTACTTTCAAAGCAACAAGTAATAAGACTATTTCTGCCAATTTTTCTCCATTAGCATGAAGTAAATAGAAGCATAAGCTTTTTAACAATAACCTGCTACAGAGATGTAGAAAAAGTCATCTGAATGGAATACATCTGCTTTTTTTAATACTTGGACCTTAAAACGTCCATTTCCATTGAAATCTCGGTCTGGAAATGGCGTGTTATTTACGGACGGTCTTTAACTGCTATGGTTCTCAGCGTCCCATTCTAAATTCGGCGTGAAAGACCGCTTAATTTTGCTCAGAGGCCTCTCTATCAGGTTTTAGGTTCTTTTACGTGCCGCAAATCTACGACACGGGGCCAACGTCTTTACTTCCTTTCCGAAGGAAGCCAAGCTAAGGATTTTTACACCCGAAAAAATCCATCGTTCTCCGCCGGGTTTGAACCCGCAACTTTGAGTATATGAAATTAGCATGGTAACCATTACACCATGGAGGGCGACATCAAGTTTTGGGTGGAATGCAATACCTTCTCTATAGAATATGTAGACAGTACGTGTAGAGAAAGTAAAAATCAGCATTATTCAAGCTTAGCCACTCTTAAAGCAACAAGAATCAGAGACAATACTCTCAGTTTGAATGTTTACTGCGGTTTTATGGAGAGGTCCAGGTTAAGTCGATCGCAAGACTCTGTGAATGATTCATGGCACACGAGGGTGCAGTTATTGGACTACTATCATCAGAAGTTAGTTTCCAACTCCCTCAATCAAGGAAGTTCGCCCGAGGCTCACTTGTTCCACCACAAATAAGAATAACGACCGTCCTCGGCGGATCTCTGTGGATTTCCAAGACCATAAACCCACAGCTTCTACTTCCTGGGGGTCGCCCTGTGACACACAGTCTCGCGCAAATGTGGAGAGGTTCCATTATTGACAAGTAGTAACTGTGTCACATTAGGAGCGTTCGCTGCCATCAATAGCCCTGTATCCAACACTGGAACCAATATAACACGACGAATTAGAACACTAATAGTATTTTAACATACATTGGTTTTGTAATAAACAGAAAAATGTGATGTGTTTCATTCGCATGACTTTCTCTACATCTCTGCAACAAATTATTGTTAAAAAGCTTATGCTCCCATCTATTTTATTCCAATCTAAGAAAAATTAGCAGAAATAGTCATATTACTTGCTTCCTTGTAAATAGAAATGAAATAAGGGAGTAACATAGGTTAAACTGACAGTCAAAAACTGGTTGCTATGTGACTGAAGTTCCTTTGTTTGTATGGACAGAGTTAACAAATTCCTGTATGAGAAAGGTATAAATTTTATAAAGCTGAAACTAAAAACAAGAAATATCTCGAAAACGACTAACTCCAAGAAAAAAAAAATTACATAGCATAAATTGTGTGTTTTAACATGCATTACATTTTTTTGTGTGATAAGTTTTTGTCCATCTTGTCGCCCTCCGTGGTGTAATGGTTACCATGCTGACTTCAGATACCCAAGGTCGCGGGTTCAAACCCGGCGGAGGACGATGTATTTCTTCGGGTCTAAAAATCCTTAGCTTGGCTTCCTTCGGAAGGGAAGTAAAGCTGTGGGTCCCGTGTCGTAGATTTACGGCCCGTAAAAGAAGCTCAGGCCTGATAGAGAGGCCTCTGAGCAAAATTAAGCCGTATTTCACGCCCAACTAAAATGGGACGCTGAGAACCTCAGTAGTTAAAGAGCGTCCTAAAATAACACGCCATTTACATTTTTTTGTCCATCTCTTACGGTTTAGCAGTTATGTAAAATTCCGTAAAATTCATTCAAAATAAAGTAGTTCTCAGAGAATATGGCCAGAAAATTCCAGATATACATTTCAGTTTTAGTGCAAATATATCTAATGTACGATATTTTAATCAAAATCGTTAGAGCCTTTTTTGAGAACATCTAAATTTTCGAAAAAATGCCCATGTAAAGGGTAGTTAGTGTGGGGGCCGTTTCTGAAATTCTTCGAGTCGCATCCTTGGGAGATACCAAACTTAAATGCCAAGTTTGGTATTTAACGCTGTTTTCGTTTCTGAGCTATGCTATCCGCAGACACACACACACACACACACACACTCACACATGCATACACGCACCCACACGCACACTCACACAGATGTTTTTCAAATATGCTTTTGATGGATTCAGGGATACCTAAAACATGTATTTCCGGTAAAATCTCGGAACCGAAATTTTGGGTGCATTTCAATACCTTCTAATAGTACGTGTAGAGAAAGTAAAAATGTGTGGCTTTTATGTAAAAGTACCGGAATATAATTATACCTAATTGCTTAGAATTTATTTTAATTGATCGAGCATTTAGGTAAACTTAGGTAAGTCTAGAGCTAACATGCTAGTCTCTAGTTTCTAAGCTCAAGGGTTCAAACCCAGCGGAGCAATCGTGACTTCCTTTTCTATCTATATATATATATATATATATATATATATATATATATATATATATATATATATATATTACAAAATACAGTTCCGGCACAGTACTCCTTTTTCCTCTGTTTTTCATTTTTTCCCATTTTCTCAACATTTCGTTAGTTTTTCGATTTGTTTACTGTTTGCTTCTAATACTCACACAGATACACAACTTCCCATGTAAATATTTTTAATGAACTATGGTGTTTAAAATAAAATCGTCAGTCATTTTTGAGAGAATAACAAAATTAGTAACATTTTGCATGTAAAAGGTAGTTAACGTGACTTTCTTGAAAATCTTCGTAATTATGCAACTAACAACAATATGTAGAAATAATCTCTATTGTTCAACGATCTGTATTACCTATATTGATCATTAAACTTAATTAAATAGATAGCCTTTATATATATTAATGTATTATTAATCATAGTAAGTGGTAATGAGCTTTGCTTTAACCATTATTTTACTTATGGGTATTTGTATTTTTGTTAATATTTTACACGCTAAGACGACAAGGTTTGAAACGTGGCTTTAACTGTAAATGCTCAGTTTTCCGTTAGCAAGACCTTGATGAATTCTGAGTTGAGCTTTCAAAAGGAAACATTCTAAAATGTTATTGCCCTGTCTTTTGTATAACGTTGAGTGACTTTAGGGAATAGAGGCATAAGTACATACAACCAATAGCAAGAATGGACGCTATGTATACAGAAAGAAAGTCAAGTTTAAAATCACAACCGTTTTGGGCAGTTCTACGCCAGATTCCATGGACGACACTAGGTCAGTTGCTGAAGCAAAAATCGCGCCACATTGCTCACCGCGATTGAAACAAAGAATTCATGGTTTTGCTTTCCTCAGATTTGTAACCATCACCCACATGTTTGCAGGTGTCACTTTGTTGTCAGCGGTTAGGGTTTATGCCGTGTAATATTATACCATGTATAATTTCTCCAAGGTCGTCTCCTTAGCGCGGTGGTAGCGCAGCTGCCTACCAAGCGGGAGACCTGGGTTCGATTCCCAGTACTGGCGTGGGGATTTTTCCCCCGCTGGGAGACCTGGACCGGGGTGCACCCAGCCTCGTGAGGTCCCTGGGGGGCCAATTGAGGAGCTACTTGATGGAAAAGTAGCGGCTCCAGGTCGTGAGGACCGCATTAACCGGCCGGGAGGGGCTCGAGGCGCTGACCACGTCTCACCCTCCAATACTGCACCCCATCCATGACGTCTGTAGTGGACCGAGATGGGGGACGCAGCGGCCGGGCGGTAGGCCAAGGTTCCCCGTGAGCTGTCGTGCCATGGAGTTATAATTTCTCCAATAATACTCAAGAACCAGTGTTTAGTGTTGTTTATCTTCACTTCCTTTTTGTATTTCCTTCTGTACCACGCCCTGTGCCTAGTTATTCATGTTCACCGATGAAGAGGAACAACCTGAGCTAAAACCGGAGCAGCGAAGACATCAAAAGGTACGGAAATGTCACTAGGTTCCACCCTAACCGGACCAACTGACCCACACAATAATGCCGACGCTACTTTGTCATTTACTATTTAAGATAACAATCACGACAAAATCACAATGGCAGTTGCAACACACATGCAGACCTTTTCATAAAAATGCTTTTCTGGGTTCAGGCCTCCTCAAAACATAATTTTCTGATAAAATCTTGTCGCGAACAAGGTTTTGCGACCTGATGGATAGCTATTAGAGGGTGATAAAAGGAAGGCAAATGGTAGAGCAATGATAACAATGAGAATTAAATTAAGCTAATGTATTGAGGGAAATTAAATAATTTGTTGGTTGCGAGTGATTGGTTTCCAAAGGTGAGGGACTGCAATCTATTCTATTAGCCCTGACCAATAGCACTGATTACAGGGGTTACTAATACAAAGCCTTACCTTAAGGGATGTGTCAGTGGTGTGTCTGGGTGAAGTGAGACATGAAGTGGTTGAGCGGTTGAGCCTAGAGCGACACCCACAGACGCATCAACGAAGCAGAAGTTCCCCGACGGTCAAAACCTGGTGATCCACTCTGCAGTTCCTTAAATAGATTTAGTGGCATTTCAACATGATGACTGTACTCCTAATATGGGGAACCAACGCCCTGATAGTGAGTAGTCTTAGCCAATAGCATCAAATGTTTAAATGTTCTAGAATATCCAGTGTGACGTAAGAGCAAGAGTTTCTCATGACAATTTGCAAATGTGCACGTAGCCCAACGGAAGTGAGGGTCTAAAAGCCCACTAGTAGTGCTATCGGAAGAGGCTAGTTACTTCCATTCTGTTACTTGGTCAGTTTATAACAAAGTTTGTATGTTTCCAAGGATATGTAAGAATGAAATCCTATATAATTCAGGTTAATTAACTGTTGCCTAATTAATAAAGTATTACTATGTTAAACTATCGCCAATGACACACGTGACAATCTGGGTACCAAATGTTATATTGGAATGAAATGCCTTCTGTACGTATTGTGTAGATGGTAGAGAATATGCAAATACAATATGGTTACAGTCTAGCCAAAAGTGATTGATGCTCTCTGAAAGCTCGTTATCCAATACTATTATGCATTATATTAATACTACTCAACGTTTTGCACACTGTGCCATAGTCTCAACAAACCCTGCGCCTACACTTGCAGGAATGGAAGAGTAATTTCAGGACTGGAATGGTTGATGAGGACATGTGGGGTTGCAAGCGCAACTTAACGCTGTGAATACATCAGTGGTAGATGGCGAGTTGCCCGATTTGACCACTGGAAAAAATTGTGGCTTTCTATCTGTTTGTGCACGTTTTGACGTGTTGCATCACACCCCGGTGTTCGTTCGGGGCATTAGGTATCCATCCTGCATATAGCCACATCATTTTAGAGCAGCTTGTTGGTGTCCTTGGTATGAATTGGACACGAGCATCTGTGTAAAAGCAAAGCCATGGAAATGGCTTTTTGGCGTGAGGGTTTAATCTGTATGCAGACGTTATTTAGTACTTACATTTCCTGTAATTTAACATTTTATCTTATACTCGAAATCTATTTTCTTAGCAATTAAAACTTCTAAATGATGTTCTTGCTGTTACTTTAGTCACATTATTTGTAATTCGATATTCACTTGTTATCGAGCAATGGGAAGTGAGAGTTTGCACTTCGAAGCAGAATCTAGACCTCCCTTGGTATTTATGTTCAGTATCTTCCAAGAAAGTAACAAGTTATGAGGTAAATCCCAAGCTACCCTTCGCATGGAAAAAAATCGAAAATTGTAAATTTCCCATAAATGGCTCTAACGATTTTGATTAAAGCACCTTCACCAGTTTTTCAAAAATTTAGAAATATCTGTTATGTAAATAATTAGATTTTTATTCTCAAACCTTATATTTTATAGTGTTTTAGTTTATAACACCCACAAAATTATTTTTCTAATCATACGTACAAAAATAATTAGGAATTGTTAGTTACCTCCGCTGTCAATTGCCAGAGTCATATTACAATAACGATAGTATAAACTGTAGACATAGCGAAAAGAATTCACAAGACAATATTGAAGGCCACAAAAGTATACTGGTGTCATTCACCCCTGCTTTGATACCTGCATTACATGCTATCACGTACTCTGAAGGAAATTTCTGGTAGTTTAATATTTTGGTGAAATCGAGTGTAAATACTCTCTCTCAAAGTATCAGTATGCATATATATATATATATATAAACCAGGAATTTCAAATACCTCCAGGTGAGGAAATCCATTTATTTAAATCAGGATATCGAGCAGGCCATTTGATAAATCCCCTCAAGTAAATCATCTTCGATATGAAAATATATTTCAGGGATTCACTCCCAATAACAAACATTAAAACAGAAATTCATATTAAATTTATCTAAATTTATTTAAGAGAGTTATTAAGGAGTTTGCCTGTTCATTGACAGCAATGAAATGCACTTGAAATTAAATAACAACAAATAATTGACGAAATATACACTAACCGTTCTATTGTTGCTGACAATAGTGTACCCGTAACCCTTTGTCCTCTCATTTCCAAGCAGAAACGTGTAATGCATTCAAATGTGTGCCCTATAGTTTCTAATGATGTACTAGAAGAACGGTTGGCAGAACTGGACATGCATGTAAGAGTACACAATGGTTCCATCTTATAATATCTTGCTATTATCACATGTGTATATAGGGTGTTTCTATGAACATTTTACAAACAAGCAGGGGCATTGGTAAATGAATCCATTTGAGATAAGGAACCCCAGTTCTGAAATGTCTCCTTTGCGGCAACAAACTGTTGTTTGTAATTATTAGGTTTCGGCGAACATAAAGGGCTTAATTCCACCAATTCAAGAGCTGGCGTGAATGTACGCTAGAATACGGTTGGTCTAATATGTTCGTATGTTCTTCTAACTCGCTTAACTGGGGCAATGTACTTAAGCTTTCTAAGAGACGTGCGTATAACCCGAGAATCTTGCTGATGTTTCACTTGTCGCTCAACAAATATGGTACTAACATGTAAGGCTCCTCCTCACTTTAAACATGTTACACTAAAAAAAACCTATGTTATTTATAGTTTCAGATTATGGTTACATTGGGGAGGGTTAAGAGGATTTTAATCAATTTAAATATAATTTAAATGCTAGTCTGCATTTCTTTAAAGCTTTTTTACAATGCCCCTTTTTAAAACATTTGTGTCTTTAAATTCAGTTTTCTCAAAACATAATTTTTGAATACTGTGTGCCTTTTTCTAAGAAACTATGAGAGCTGCAAAGCTGAAATTTTCAACACATATATACTCGTACAACACACAGTTGACCTTTCTGAACCACAATCGTGATGTTATAGAATATATTGACCACATTAAGAAAGCAGTAACATTGCAATTTTTCCACATGTTCACTTTTTGGATGTTTGCAAATATATTTCCTTTTTAATTTCTAATGAAATTGTATCATGGCTAAATAATTGAGGTTCAGAAGATAGCTGATTATACTAAGAACAAGGATGCAAAAGTGTGATTATGTATTGCAAGTAGTATCAGAGAAAAAGATGCATGAATTCACATTTTCATTACTAAGTTTTATTAATTTTCTGCTTCTTATAGACCCAATCATATATACTATTAATGCAAACAACCACTTGAAATAATTGTCATGATTTATAGAATAATTCATATAATTTTCTGGAAAAAGAATTGAATGCCTTCAGAGCAGTAGTAATTGAACTCACTCGAGGTGAAATGTGCGTAAGTTCACAGTACGTTGTCCCCTTAATCTAACCTTACCATAAATGTGGATAGGAAGAGAGGGCTCTGTTTCCTGGCCAGCTCATTTGACTGGTCTGTCCCCGCTTGATTTTTTCCTTGGAGATTACGTGAAATCCCGTATGAGACACAGTAGCGACTGCATTGCAAGAATCCAAGCTGCATATGATATCACTCTCGTGACTCCTGGGGTCTTCGATTGGATGCATCAGAACCTCTTGCGATATTTCCAGATCTGTATTAATGCTAAGGGATGTTATTTTCTCACCTCTAATAAAACGTAATAGTTTATCAAACATTTACTGTTACAACACGTTATATTAAATTAATTAATAGCTTATTCATGCTAAGTATGTACGATGGGTATGATCGGTATATTTTGTTCTTTAACTCTGTCTACTGTTCATATTCATTTTTTATACTTTGTTTAAGAACTGTTGTATTCTCTTGTTTCTTTATGAACATTTCAAATATGGCAATATTTGTATCCATCCTACACCATTTATTTTGGATAAACTCTTTTTTAACTTTCAGTTCCTGTACATTTAAATATTAGATATTCCTCATCTTCATTTCCTCCATATATAGGATATTGTATTTATGAGATATGCTTTCTTAGATCTTTTAGTCTCAATAATCCTGTACTTACCAATCCAGTACCCCCTAATTTTGCCTTCCCCACGCACCTTTCATCGGTAAATAGAAGACTTCTTTTCGGTTACCTCACTAAATATATTTGTATCTCTATATCTTCGTACCTCTTCCTTGCCGCCTCACAAAAATTATTCTCATTATTTTCCCTTCTCTATATCTCACCTAATCCATGTATTTCCAAGTTATTCCTCAGGCTGTTTGTCCATCCACTATTCTTTAAGATTTTGGTATTCTAGACGCTGTTTAACAAATTTGTTCCTTCTAAGTTTAAGATCCTATAATAAAATTACAGCATCCTTTTCATAATCTTTCCCTTACTTGCCACTCTGTCCAATTCTATTTGTGTTGCCTCCTAATAGATCATTTCGTAATCCATGCATTTCTGCACAAAACATCATGTGAACCTCATACACGATTTTCCATCCATCTTCTAATCCCCATGTCATTTTTGTCTCAACCATCATATTATATACCTTTTCTAACCGTTTAATGTTCACATTAGGAGCTCTATATTTACAGCTTCTGACTGCAGTTCATTTTTCTTTTCCTAGTGAAAATTTCTTTTGTTTTTATTATCTGCCACCAGCAGCTATTTTGACTTCGAAATAGTTACATTCTCTCACTGATCTATGCTCTGTAGTCTCATTCTTCCATTTTTTATATGTACTTAATTTTCCCCCCTTTTTATACACTATGATTTTTGTCTTGTCTTCATTCACTTTTAGTCTCAATTTTTTTTCAGTACTCGTCTGTATATTGAAATGATTCTTTCAAGACATTAACTATAATTGCACCTACCACTACGCCGTCCACATAAAGTAAGCCAGATATCTGGATATTATTAATTATTGGTATTAAATTAACCTTTCTATTTCCACTATTAAATAATCTATATATAAATTGAATAGGACCGGACTTAATTTACATCCTTGTCTAAGGCCCTTTTCTTGCTGGATTGCTTTTGCTGTAACCCCTTCTTCAATAATAAGGCAATAATGGATATAGACCTTAGAGACAAACAATAAGGTTTAGTGAAATTTGATATTTTGCCCTCCTTCAGTTTTATACCCAGAAATTAGAACAAAACCTTGCCGCGATGTTTACTGCAATAATATCAATTTATCAATAATAGCTTCTGACAGTACGAAATATTTAATTTTGTAATCTTCCTTCAACTAGAGATCTCACCCCTTCCATTGTCCTCTGTTTTTACTTCAAAAACTTGGAAAAACAATGAAGAACAGGAAGACTGTGGTATCTATTGTTAACAACCCAGTCAAGAACAGTAGGTGAATCAGTCACCTATTTGTCCAATAGTGGGTTTTATCTACTCTTGGGAACGCTAATTTTATTTATAACGAACGTATTTGTATAGACAGTCAAGTGGACCTTCAGTTTGTGTGAAAGCTACACATATAGATTAATTTGTATTGCCATCTGAAGAGTATTTCATTTTCTTGGTCGTCTCCATAGCGCGGTGGTAGCGCAGATGCTTACCAACCGGGAGAACTGAGTTCGATTCCCGGTAACCGCTTGGGGATTTTTCCTCCGCTAGGAGATCTAGCCCGGGTACACTCAGCCTCGTGAGGTCCCTGGGGGCCAATTGAGGAGCTATTTGATGGAGAATTAGCAGCTTTAGCTTATGAGGACCGCATTAACTGACCGGGGGAAGGGGTTAGAGGCTCTGACCACGTCTCATTCTCCAATACTGCACAGTATCCATGACGTCTGTCATGGACCGAGATGGGCGACGCAGCGGCCGTGCGGTAGGCCAAGTTTCCTTGTGAGCCGTCGAGCTCTTATTTCATTTTCTTTTGCTCGGGGAGTCCCAAAACATTTATTTCTCCGTTTTACCTCGAGTTATCTAATGAAAAAAACTATATATCCCGCATTTGAATCTGTTAACTATCTGTATTGGTTTGAAATAAAATAACTAAAGAAGACAAAACATGTAAGTATGCAAGTATTAAATATACAATGAGAAACTATTTATATGAAAGACGACTTGGCATTCCAGATTTGAGGCCGCGCCATAGCCGAGTGCTTAGACCTCTCGCCTCTCATTTAGACGGCCCGGGTTCCATCTCAAGCACCATAAGTGAGATTTCTGATGGACAAAGCGGTGAAGGGGCGGATTTTCTCCGGGTTCTCCGGTTTACCCTACCTTTACATTCTATCGGTTTTCCATCTTCATTTCATGTATCACCAGTGTCATCGCCTGCGGTGCCACAAGTAGTAAAAGTGGGCGTTAAGCGCTACAAAAAAGAACTGATGTGTTCCATTCACATGAATTTCTCTATATCTCTGTAACAAATTATTGTTTATAAGCTTATTCTTTTATTTATTTCATGCTAATCGAGAAAAATTATCAGAAATAGTCTTATTTCTTGCTTTATTGTAAGTAGAAGCGAAATAAGGGAGTACCATAGATTAAAGTGAAAGCCGAAAGCTGGTTGCTATGTGACTGAAGTTCGTTTGTTTGTATGGACACGAGCTGGCACATTCCTGTATGAGAAAAGTATAACTTTTTCAAAGCTGAAACCAAAAACAAGGAATATCTCAAAAATGATCAACTCCACGAAAAAAAATGTGTGTAACATAAACTGTGTGTTTTAATGTGCTCTATATTTTTTGTGTGTTAAGTTTTTGTCCATCTCTTACGGTTTAGTAATTATGCAAAATTCATCCAGAATAAAGTAGTCTTCAGAGACTATTCCCAGAAAATTCAAGATTTGCACTTCATTTGTGAGGTAAATATCTTTAATGTACGATATTTTAATCAAAATCGTTACAGCCATTTTTTAGAAAATCAAAATTTTCGAAAAAAGTTCCATGTAAAGGGTAGTTGGGAGTGGTGGGATTTTCTTGAAAATCATCGTGTCGCATCCTTGAAAGATACCAAACCTGCATACCAAGTTTGGTTTTTAACGGATTTTTCGTTTTTCTATGCTGCCCACAGACACATACTCACTCTCATACACACAGACATAGACAGACAGACACAGACACGGATATTTTTCTAAAAATGTTTTTTTTTTTGGATTCAGGAGGTCTCAAAACATGTATTTCCAGTGAAATCTCGGTATCGAATTTTTGGGGATTGAAGACTCCTACAATACCTTCTCTATACATTGTGTACATAGCACGTATAGAGAAAATAAAAATTGCAGATTTGACGACAAATATTTAAAATCGCCAGATCTATGAAACCATGCAGATAGTTTTAAGGAACCACGGTGGATCCAAAGTTTAAACAATAAATTGAAACCAGAAATGATAGCAGCAATAGAAAGAGGAAATGGAGAAGAAGAAAAAGAAGAAGAAGAAGAAGAAGAAGATGAAGAAGAGGAAAAGATTTAACAACAGCGATTTTTCGAGATGGACTTAAAATATAGGAAGATAGAGGCAATGAGCATAAAAACACTGCATAAAGGTTTGATGATGATGATGATGATGATGATGATAGCGACGTGGAATTAACATCATGTCGCCCAAATATTGCAGTTTTTGACATAAAGAGAAGGCAGCGATATGAGCAGGGAAGCCAGCGCACAAGCGTGTGTGCTGTTGACGGAGAAGAAAACAATGAAGCGGAAACTAGAACTTTTTAGGCGACAAAACAATCTCTTTTATAACCGGAAACAAAAGAACTGGAACCTGTTTGATGGCAAGCTCCCATTGTCTGCAACATTTTAAGGGTTTGCTCTTTTTATTTGTGCTCAAGTTTGGTTTTGGCATCTCTGGAAACAAATTGTCTTGTGACAGTATTCCTCTTAACCGTTAATATTCCTTTATTCCTTCTTCTTCCACCTTTGGTAGGCCCACCCTGGATTGTTTCAAATGTATTTGTTGTGTAAATAAATTCAAATAGAAACCTTTAATACTTTATTTTGATCAATTTGCTATCAGTGATTTCAGAATAAAAACTGAAATATAAATGGCGGCTGCTGTGGTTCTCAGCGTCCCATTCTAAATTGGGCGTGAAAGACCGCTTAATTTTGCTCAGAGACCTCTCTATCAGGCTTGAGATTGTTTTACGTGCCGTAAATCTACGACATGGGACCAACGGCTTTACTTCCCTTCCGAAAGAAGCCATGTTAATGATTTTTACGCCCGAAAAAATCCATCGTCCTCCGCCGGGTTTGAACCCGTGACCTTGGGTATATGAAGTCAGCACGGTAACCATTACTCCAGGAGGGCGACATAAAAAGTGATATACAGTAAATATTTGCGAAAATGATGCACAACAAACTCTAATATGCATACTCCATTTATTAGTGCACGAGTTAACTTTGATTTGCAAGACCAATATTTTATTTTTAAAATACTGAAACGTTTAATGTTAATAATATTTCATTTTATAATATTTTTGTGTCCACGTCAGCACAAAAAGTACAATTACAGTGCAAATATTTAAATCTTGGTTGAATTTTGTCAAAGTTAGTTTTTTCTTTGTTGGTCTTCAACATGGACACCATATTTATTTTATTTGGAGGTAGTCCTTCCTGTAAATCATAGCATTCTTGTCTTTATAGATAATTTCTATTCGCTTCGACTCCTCCTACACTCTCTGAAGTGTAATCTTAGAATTCACTGTCGAAACTGAACGGCGAGGCTCTTTTCTTCTCTTTTGCACTACCTGATTACGTAGCAAGAAACTTCCGTAAGCAGAGGTGTTCTTTACACACAGGTGCGTCAATGCCTAGAGCTATGTAAAGGAAGTCGCCGCGCACAAGAACAGGCATCTGCACCTTGTCATAATATGAATAAAGGAATTGGATAGCATTATATTATCAGAAACTCAAAATAACTATGCCAAAAGGAAAATTACAGCTCTACTTTTAGTACAAATATTTCAAATTTAAGAAATATTTTTTACTTCCTCTATACGAACTATGTACATAGTGTATAGAGAAGGTATTGTATTGTATCGCATCCAAAAATTCGATACCCAGACTTCAAAAAAATACATGTTTTGAGACTCCCTGAATCCAAAAAAAGCATTTTTAGAAAAATGTCCGTGTGTGTGTGTCTGTGGGCAGCAAAGCGCAAAAACGAAAGGACCGTTAAAGCCCAAACTTGGTATTTAAGTTTGGTATGTTCCAAGGATGCGACACGAAGGTTTTCAAGAAAATCCCCACCCAAAACTACGCTTTACATGAAAAAGATTTCGAAAATTTTGATTTTCTTAAAAATGGATCTAACACTTTTGACTATAATATCCTATATTAAAGATATTTACCTGACAAATAAACTATATATTTTGAATTTTCTGGGAATAGCCCCTGAAGACTACTTCTACTTTATTCTGGATGAATTTTACGGAATCGTGCATAACTGCTAAACCGTAAGAGATGGACAAAATCTTACTGTACAGAAAATGTAGCTCGCGATAAAATACAATTTATGTCAAATACATTTTTTTCGTGGAGTTGATCATTTTTAAGATATTCTTGGTTTTTCGTTTCTGTTTAGAAAACCATACTTTTCTCATACAGGAATTTGTTAACTCTGTCCATACAAACAAAGGAACTTCAGTTACATAGCAACAAGCTTTTGACTATCACTTTAACCTATGGTACACACTCATTTCGCTTCTACTTGCAAGGAAGCAAATAATAAGACTATTTCTGTTAATTTTTCTGGGTTAGCATGAAGTAAATAGAAGCATAAGCTGTTTAACAATAATTTGTTACAGGGATGTAGAGAAAGTCATGTGATTGGAACACCTCAGATTTTTCTATCAAATACAGAACTATATTCCGCTACAATGCTACTTAGGTCCATGCAACACTTAGATATGCCAATCAGCGTTTATTTTACCTGGGCGATGCCCTCCTTTATCACAGTAGCATTGTAGCGACGATTCCAACCTCGATTAACCTCTAACATTGAAATCCTGATCAATGATGTTCAGTGTTTTGGAAGTTTATACAACTAAGCTACCAGTAAGACCAACTTTTTAAGACAAATATGCATCCTATGGCGTCAGTTTTCAAAAACCAATTTCAATCGAAAATAAATCGGGCTGGAAACGATTAATACAAACAATCACTTGAAATAGTTTTCTTGATTTATGGAATAATTTATACAAATTTCTGGAAAAACAATTGAATACTTTAATAGCAGTGATAATTCAATTCACTTAAGGTGTAACATCCGTATGCTCAGACTACCCTTAACCAATGAGGTTGTAAGATAAAGGAAAGTTTTGATAACTCTATAGATGAAGCACATTAGGTCGCCAGAAAAAGAAAGTGAACAAGTCTTTCTCTGCGTTCGCACATTCTCTGTTATGATGACACTGCACGCACAAAACAAATGAACTCAGAATCCACCCTGCCTTCTTTCCTTTTGTTCCCATGTCCTGCCGTAAGGTTTTTTTTTCTTTCTTTTTTTTTTTTCTGGGGGAGAGAAGTGCCATGCGGAGGAACACCTAATGCAAATGACTTTCCACAAAGTACACACACTTGTACGTTTCTCAAAGAACTAAAACGATGGCTGAAGTTTCGCTCTGTAATTAGTAAGAGAAAAGGGAATGGAAGTTTAGCGTTACTGTTAAGTTTGCCTCGTGTTTCTCTTTTATATATCATGAACACATCGAGAAGATCAAAAGCTATAGCTTACATCAGCATGAGAGTGTCATTTGTACATTAAGATGCGTAAGTTGTAATAGTTTTAATTTTTGATATGGTTCTTAAAAACCCACTTTACACTACATAACCCAACCTCATTTGCTTTATTTCTCAACGTAATCTCCAGAAAGGTTAATACATTTGTCATGTCGATTTTCTTATTTAATTAAACCATCTCTGTAGTGCAATTTATCAAGGTCCTCAAAATGGTTGTTTACTGCATCAATGACTTCGTTGCTGTAAAATCTTTGTCCTCGAAGAATTTCTTTGAGCTTTGGGCACAGGTGATAGTCGCTGGATGATTGATCTGGCAAATAGGGTGCATGTTCAAGCAATTTGAACTTTAATTTGCACATTTTTACAATTGCAATGACTGAACGATGGCCGGAGCATTGACGTGATGAAACAAGATTTTTTTTTTTGTCAATTGAGGTCTTTCTTTTCACCTCATCACCCAAACGTTACAGTAAGCTTGCGTAGTGGTCACCAGTGATAATTTTACCATTTCCAAGTAATCAACAAAAATAGTTCCCTGTGCATCCCAGAAAACGCTCACCATAACCTTGTTAGCAGACAAAATTGACTTTGCCTTTTTTGGAGTTGGTTCACCTGGCACAATCCATTGTGTTATCTGTGATTTATTTTCTGGAGTGTAGTGATGTACCCAAGTTTCATCCATGGTAGTAAGATGTCTCAAAAATTCACTGGAATTTTTAAGGTAGGGCTCCAAATTCTTAACAGAAACAGTTTTATTTATTTATTTTTCTTTTGCAACTTTTGATCAGGTAACAACAAACGCGGCATCCATCTTGCACAGACCTTGAGAAAGCCAAAACATTACTTAAAATATTACCTGCACATGCATGTTTACAGCCTCTGTTATCTCAAACAGCTTTAATCTGCGGTCCTCCAGTACTAAACGATGCCTTTTTTTCAATGAACTCTGGAGTTGCCGCTTCTACAGGGCATCCAGAGCGAGGCTCATCACTAATGCTCGTACGCCCCATTTTAAACTCTGCAGCCCACCTTTTAGTCATTGAATATGAAGTGGTAGTCTCTCAATGTACTGTCCATTTCCTCCTTGATTCAAAAACTAAACAAGCTATTGACCTGTAACTATGGATACAAGCTATTCTAGAGTTAAACTATACAATGCTACCTTCTAACTGACCCAGTGGCGTCATAGCCGTGTGAGGCCCGGGACTTCTCAGCTAATCCTCGTATTTCTACAGTAAAATCTAATTATTTGCACTCATATTTCATTTTTCATTGACCCCTGCACAAGCTATATTTGCTAAAGCTTATTCTTTTATCTACTTCATGTTAACCGAGATACATATTTGCATACATTGTGTTAGTGCATGCAGGTAAAGGGAACTAGAGGTAATTTAATAGTTAAATCTTTTGTTAGGCGCTGATCTTCTGAATACAACGTGTTGGGTTAAGACATGAACTAGTCGAATGGTTTTTAAATGTGACGAAAAGCGACAGCCCATGTCAGTAGATTTTCCCTTTAAACCTTGTACCTCCTGCAAAATTCCGGCACACAGATGTGTATATATAACAATAAAGTTCTGCTTGCGTGGTCGAAAAAAACAATAAGCAACAAAAATAAATAAGCAAAATGCTATTCTAGTTGAAAGCTGGAATCAGTAATAGAAATTATATCGAAAATGATTAGCTCCACAAATTATTTTGCACTTTAACTTGTAGTGTAGTAAGATTTTTGTCTATCTCTTATAATTAACCAGTCATAAAGGTCATTCAAACTGAAAAATGCTTCAGGGTCTATTTTGAGAAAATCCAAGATATGGTTCATTTGTCATTAAAATGGAGTTGTATTTATGGACGCCCTTTAACTGTTGTGGTTCTCAGCGTCCCATTCTATACTGGGCGTGAAAGACTGCTTAAATTTGCTCTGAGGCCTCTTTTATCAGGCTTGAAGTTCTTCTACGTGCCGTAAATCTACGTCACGGGACCAACGGCTTTACTTCTCTTCCTAACGATGTTTACACCCGAAAAAATCCATCGCCCTCCTCCGGGTTTGAGTCGGCGACCTTTTGTATATGAAGTTAGCATGGAAACTATTACACCACAGAGAGTGATATTTGTCGTTAAAATATGGTATTTTAAGGGTAGTTTAGGGTGGGCGGATTTTTTTTAAAACCTTCGTTGCATCTTTGGAACATGGTGAGCACATATGTGGATCACAGGCACACACAGAAGCGAGAACATTCACACATACACAAGAGTATTTTTCTAAAAATGTTTTCTTTTATTCGGGTAACATATTTTCGAAGACATGTCGTCATCAAATTTTTGGATGGGTACATCACTTCCCTTATTAAGTATACGCAATGCAAACAATTTAGTTGTGCCTATATCCACTCAAATCCATTATTGTCATATCGTTTACATCTTGGAATAAAATTATTTTTTTCCCGAATCATTCATTCACTCACTCAGTTGCATAAAACTTAACATTACAGTCGAATCAGTACTGCATCTGTAGAGCAGCTTACATTTGTTGATGGAAAGCATTATTTCCTCTACCAAGATACTTCTTTCGCTGCATACATTTTAAACAAATCTCAAAAAATCTGCTGCGTTCCATTCACATGGCTTTCTCTACATCTCAGCATCAAAGTATTCTACAAAAGCTTAGGCTTCTGTTTACTTCATGTTAATTGAGAAAACATTAGCAGAAATAGTTTTTTTTACCTGCTTCCTTCTAAGTAGAAGGGAAATAACGTAGTACCATAGGTTAAAGTAATAGTCCAAAGCTGGTTGACATGTGACTGAAGTTATTTGTTTGTATGGATAGTAGTTGACAAATTCCTGTATGAGAAAATGTTTTCAAAGCTGACACCAAAAACAAACGACCAACTCGACGAAAAAATGTATATAGCATAAAGTGTGTGTTTTAATGTGCTCTAAATTTTCTCTATGGTAAGTTTTTGTCCATCTCTTACGGTTTAGCGGTTAGGCAAAATTCCGTAAAAATCATCTAGAATAAAGTAGTCTTCAGAGGCTATTCCCAGAAATGTTAAGATATACATTTTATTTTTCACTTACATATCTTTAATATTCGACATTTTAATAAAATCGCTAGAGCCATTTTTGAGAAAATCAAAAATGTCGAAATAAAAGTCCATGTAATACGTAGTTTGGTGTGGGGGGATTTTCTTCGCATACTTGGAAGATACTGAACTTAAATACCAAGTTTGGTATTATACCGTCTTTGTTATCGTGTTCACAGACAGACACTGACACACTGACACACACACACACACACACACACAGGACTTTTTCAGAACATTTTTTTTTTTTTTTTTGGATACAGGGGACCCTAAACCATATATTTCCCGTGAAATCTCGGTATCGAATTTTTGGGTGGAGTACAATACCTTCTCTATACACTATGTACATGGTGAGTATAGAGAAAGTAAGAATGTGAAGTGTAACGAATAAAAATCTGATGTGTTCCAATCACACGACTTTTTCAACTGTGCCACAAACAATTTTTCTTACAAAAGATTTTTCTTTTGTGTATATCATTTTATCAAGATAAACGTTACTAAAATAGGTATTATTACTTGCTTCACAATAAACTGAAGGGAAACAAGGGAAAACACTAAACTAAAACGATAGTCAAGTCTTCTTGAAACCGCTTGCCAGGTGAAACAATTGCAGTTCGGATGTCTTTGCTGGCTAGGACTTTCAGAAAAGCTTTAAGTACGGAGCTTAAAACTTAACCAATAACTCAAAATATCTCGAAAACGGTTAAATGTACAATAAAATATATATACCACATTAAATATGTAAATTAACGAGATCTAAAATTTGTGTATAGTAAGTCTTTGTCTATCTCTTACGGTTTACCATTTACACAAACGTTACACAAAAATCATCAAAAATAAACAGGTTATCAGAAGCTATTCTCAGAAAATTTAAAAAAATATATTTTTTTGTTATGACAATATCTTAAACATAAGACATTTAAATAAAAATCGATTGGGCTATTTCTGAGAAAATCAATATTTTCGAAGAATGTTTCACGTAAGGGTAGTTGGAGGCGATTTTCTTGAAAACGTGTCGCATTCTTAGAAAATACTGAGCATAAATACCAAGTTTGATATTTAACCGACGTTTCGTTTTTGAGCTATGCTGCCCTCAGACATGCGCGCGCACGCACACACACTCGGACATGTTTTAAAACGGCTTTTTTGGATTCAAGGGATCTCAAAGCATGTATTTCCGCTGAAATCTCGGTATCGGCTTTTTGGATGGAATGCAGTACCTTCTCTATTCTCTATATGCATTGAACAACGTAGTAACAATCTTAAAACAAAAAAACTTAGGTAATTCAAACAACCGTTACCTACCCTCAGGCGGAACGTTTCCTCATGAGAAAAGGACCGCTGCCTATCGCAGGTCTTTCCTCTCGATGCTGAGAGGACTCTGGTCCTATACCTATTAGGGACTTAAAATGAACACCTCGATGGGTGGGGTCTAACCTAGAGGAAAATTTCACGTACACAGTCTTATTTAAGCTTCAGAATTGCTGGAAAACAGCATCATCTTGATGTCTTCATGGCAAGAGAAACTTAGGTTACTTTTCTACAATTAGGCTCTGTGAACATTCGCCTACGTTACATATGAACGATTGGTATTTTTTTTTATAGTGTTTAACGCCCGCTTTAACATGAAGGATGATGGAGCACCGGTGGAATGCGATGGCGGGGGAAACCGGAGTACCCGGAGAAAACCCGCCCCAGCGCCGTTTTGTCCACCACAAATCTCACATGCGGTCGCTTGGGATCGCTGCTGCTATGTTTATACTGGCTTTTTCAAAACGACCCCAAACGAAGATGTGGACCTTGTTGGTCATACCGTACGGATTCGTGAATATAACTTTCAGCTCTAAATTCGGCACATACAAAAACTGTCAGAAAATAAAAATGGATTAGGCAATCGTACATAACCAAATGGAACGTGCCTGGCCCACTTCAAGAGAGATGCCGGTTGGTAGCGAAGATCCCAGTAGCGTGGTGTACGCGTGAGTTGATAGACACGCCGCGGCACAGGTCACCTTAGCAATGGAAAACTAGCATGTAGGTCTCTTATGTGTTTCGTATAACACGTTCTGAAGTTGCTTACGTGGCGTATGGCAATTGTTGTTCCTTCGCTGCCTATTCCCAAATGTGTGCGATTTTTAAATACACATAACTTTAATTAGAAGGGTTTGAATGTTGCGACATCAAGTTTCGAACGAGTCAAAGTGTAAACTAGTCGACTGCTATCTTCGTTTGGTGTCGTTTTGAAACGGCCTATACATGTTAGTTCAAACATTAGTAGCAAAAAACATGCATTATATTTCTGCAGAACACATCCTTATTGATGTTTTATTCAACGAGGGGGAAGGGCACAAAATAATAAACATTCGACTTTTGGATATTAGTCTACAAGCTTTCTTTCTTCCAGCACCTAATACCTATATAAATATGCTGCAGGCAGGCAGGGAGGTAGGTAGGCAGGTACGTAGGTAGGTATAGGTAGGTAGATAGGTATAAGCAGGCAGGTATATACCCCTAGAGTAATCCATAAAAGCATTATATCATCAGGTGAGCCACGCAAGCCGTTCTTCGCTGAAGTTAGTTACTCCCATATAATGAGGACGCCGAAAAGTTTGCCTAAGCATGTCAGTAAATGGGACACGATATCAACATAGACAAAACCTTGCTGAACGTAAGACCGGAGCTGGAAAACCCACACTTAACTGCTATAATTGCTCTCATAGATAATCGCTAGAGCATTTACTCGCTATGGGGAGGTACCAGGTTCGATTCCTGGGCTCGAGAAAGGTTCTTGTGTAGAAGAATGAATGTGCCTGACAAACCAATACCCACATGGACCAAAGCATATAATGATCTATTTCAAGGTATATCAATATCTGAGGCTAGTTTATCAACAGCATATAATGCAACAGTTTGGGCTTCACAATTAGCAATATTAAATAATATCCTTGATTCCAATAAAGAATAGTGAATATAGACTGCCTCCCGGGTTCGATTCCCGGCTGGGGCGGGGAATTTTTCTTTAACCAGAACTATTCCCTATCACCCATAGAGTCTGAAAGTACGAATGTGAGAGTGAATGTGCGTGTGTTTAGTAATATAAGGTTTGACCTAATGTTCTGAACCTACAGTTTCACAAGTGGAAGCCCCCGATATGACCATTGATGTTAAAGGGGGCTATACAAATGAAGCAATAAAAAATAGTGAATATAATAATAATAATAATAATAATAATAGTAATAATAATAATAATAATAATAATAGTATACTTCAGGGAAATGGAATCGAGAGTATAGCAAATAAAAGTAGATGCCACAAAATGGAAACAGCATATCGGCTCTCACAAAATATTTATAATAAAAAATACACATACACATACAAAATTAAGACATTATAACACTGTCATTAAACCGGAATGTCTATTTGGAGCAGAAACATTAATTTTGAACCGAAAAGCAGATTTAGAAAACATGGTGAAAAAAGAAGGCAAAATTGTGAGGAAAATTTTAGGCCCACAAGTCGTAGGTGACTCAGAATCAAGAATGGAATAAAATTATATATGTTTACATAGTGATATTAGAAAACGAAGGTTAAAATTTTATGGACATATCAACCGAATGAATTCTAACACGCTCACAAAACAAGTCATTGAATTTTATGAAAATAGAAGCAAATCACATGTAGATATTATGAAATGGATTGGGGAAGTAAAAATGATTTAAAATTAGCAGGAATTGCACAAGAAGATATATTAAACAGAGAGCTCTTCAGAAACAAAGTTCATAAATGGCAAGTTGACCACGAGGACAGACCGAAGAAAAAAACTGGAGCAATGTGGACAGACGAGAGAAAAGAAGCCCACAGCCTAAGAATGAGAGAAATATGGGTTCAAAGGAAAACAAAGAGACGTTTCTAAGTACTTTGCGTAGTCCCTCATGGGCTCATTCGTGAAAGAAAAAAAAATAATAATAATAATGATAATAATAATAATAATGTATTTATAATCCTTTAAACGGACTGACATATTTTTACTTTCTCCATACGCACAATGTACATAGTGAATAGAGAAAGTATTGCACTCCACCAAAAAATTCGATACCGAGATTTCACCGTAAATATATGCTTTAGGATCCCCTTAATCTAAAAAAAGCATTTTCACAAAAAGGTCCGCGTGTGTGTGTGTGTGTGTGTCCGTGTGTCAGTGCGTCCGTGTGTCTGTGAACACGGTAACTCAAAAACGAAAAGTCGCTAAAATACCAAACTTGGTATTTAAGTTTAATATCTTCCAGGGATGCGACACGAAGATTTTGAGAAAAATCCCCCCACCCCACCCTTTACATGGAACTTTTTTCGAAGATTTTGATTTTCTAAAAAATGGCTCTAACGATTTTGATTAAAATAGCATATATTAAAGATATTTACCTGGCAAATAAAATGTATATTTTGAATTTTCTGGGAATATGCTCTGAAGACTACTTTATTCTGGATGAATTTTGCATAACTACTAAACTGTAAGAGATGGACAAAAACGTAACACACAAAATATGTAGAGCACATTAAAATACACAATTCACGTTATATACATTTTTTTCGTGGAGTTGATCGTTTTTGAGATATTCCTTTTTCTTGGTTTCAGCTTTGAAAAACATACATTTTTCATACGGGAATTTGTGAACTCCTGTCCACACAAACAAAGGAACATCAGTCACATAGCAAGCAGCTTTTGGCTTTCACTTTAACCTATGGTACTCCCTTATTTCGCTTATATTTACAATAAAGCAAGGAATAAGACTATTTCTGCTAATATTCCTCGATTAACATGAAATAAATAAAAGATAAGCTTATTAACAATAATTTGTTACAGAGAGATAGAGAAAGTCATGTGAATGGAACACATCAGATTTTTATTATTGCATTAATCATAATACAAATGCATATCCGCCTCGTGGGATGCACTGATTTAGGTGTCTTTCAATATTAACATGGACACCTCTTAACATTTCTCAGGTACTGAAGGACAAGCATTCGTATTCTTTCTTTTAACACATCTGGTTTTCCGGTAACATTTCGTAAACCTGGTTTTGATATATCCCCGTATAAAAATCTCCAATTGAGTTAAATCAGATCTCGCTAGTTAGTGAATGCAACCACAATCACCTATCCACCGTTCGGGTTGAGATATTCTCTAACTCCTCTGCAATAATGGGGTAGTGCACCATTGTACAGGAACCAGTGCATTACAGCTAACTGAAGATGGATGTTTTCTAGAAGATGCCCAAAATTCAGCTCATTCTGTAGGAACTGCAAACACAGCTGACCATTTAGTCTGGGAACCAAATAAACTGCCCAATGGTTTGGACTCATAGAATGCCACACCATACCTTAATACCCCAGTGCGCTTGCATGCGATATAGTCGTAACCAGTGAGCATTTTCAGGAGCCCAATAATGTAGATTATGTTTATTTAAGCAGAGCCATTGTCGAAATACCATTCATTTCCCCAAAAGCCCTGCACGATGAATTCCGGATTTAAGTCTACTTTATTTAGGATACTTCTGCAGAACGACACTCGATTTTGGGAATAGTTGCAATATAACTGTTGGTGAGATGTAACTTAAAGGAATGCCATTTTGGTTCTTTTAGAACCCTTTGTCGAAGATCTCGATACCCCCAGGTTTACTGTTCTCTTCTTTGTCCTAGCTGCAATACGAAATAGGTATTAATGATTTAGAATTAATGACTTTTATAATATTAATAATAATATAAGCAAAATGAACTAACAATATAACATTATAGTTTATATTACATTGTACGTACGCAATATTTTAATTAATACTATGCTAACTTTGTGTGGGATTTGCTCCAAAACACACCATAACGTTCCGAAAACATTAGATGCAGCAGAGATTGGTTCCTCCACGACACGTTGCACCTGGAAATATCCCGCGGTTTCTAAACGTATCTCTGTACATCTAAACACATGCGTAGAAGGTAGACGTCTAGTTAGAAAATGTTGATAATACAGTCCTCCGATGAGATTTGTGGTAGACAAACCGGCGCATGGGCGGGTTTTGGCCGCCATCACATTCCACCGGTGCTCCATTCCATGTATCATCAGTGTCATTGCCTGCAGTGCCAAAGCAGTAAAAACCGGCGTTAAACACTATAAAAAACAGCCTTACGACCTCAGCTGCATTGCGATGCGTCTCCCCATGAACAATTGTCGGATCTGTGTATTTTTCGCTAGAGCACATTGCAGTTGAAAGACCTGACTCGAACTACAAACAGACGGCCACGTGACCTTATCAGAGCAAACCCAGGAGGGAAATGCGCTCAGATAGTAGCACTGCTCAGTGAAGGTTCTCTGGTACATGTACTTCCCCTTTGATACCTTGTGACGAGGCTACCTATATACCTGTATATATATATATATATATATATATATATATATATATATATATATATATATATATAGGATGTATCATAAATGTAAAATGTTTTATCCCGTATCCATAGCAGCTGGTTTCGACTGTAAACGTTATACTATATATAACAAAAGTTCTATTAATTTTATCAATGGCTGTTAATCGTGCGGATATATATTTTAGTTGCAGGGGACCTAAAGTCTTTGCTGCATCTGGATATTCATGACCAATACTTGCATTCATCTTCTCTAACAGCCCTATAGAGTGTAGCCATTCTAGTTCCTTCTTTGCAGATTTATAGTCTTTGGATTTATAATTCAGGGGTCTTTTTGGCCACATTTTCTCTGCCATTATTTTCACATGGCTATGCCATAATAAATGCCATGTTTTTACCATTTAAAAATACTCCGGTTTCTTCGAATTTGTATTGGGCACATGCTCTTCTTTGGAAGTCCATTTCCACTAATTCAACTGCCCTTTTATCTTTCCTAAGTAATGGGTTCCTCCACAGTACTGTAGATCCATTCATTTTCATTCTGTTAGAACAAAACAGACTATTTTGAAGGTAAATAATTTCTTCCCTTGTTGTACTCGATTTGAATGTCTTTTTGAGTTTTTTCTTTCACTGATATAATACTCCCAGCTAAATAAACCCATTGCATTCCCTAATGCTCCGAATATACAGTTATAGGTCAACTTGTCCCTCTTCTATCCTCAGGTATTCTATTTTCACTGTGTTTATATTGAGGCCCTATTTCTTCTCCTCCTCCAGTTTCCTCAGCAGGTGATCAACATTATACTCTTTACCATCTGGAATTGCTTTTATGAATTCATTTTCATTAAATTGTTCCATCTTTGTGCTTGTATGGTCAACTAACTGAGTAACCTAAATTTTCAGATAGTAACCGATGAAATTCCTCTTCCCTTTCGTTAAGCATTGTTTAGTAGAAAACTTAAACATTGACAAAACCTTGTGTAAGTTTAATTTCGGATCCCTATTTATTTCCCAATATTTTATGTAGAAAGTAAGAACGGTAAATTTTAGGGTGCGCGTGTATAAACCTGTTGGCTGTTTAACAGGGAATTTGATAACTTGGAAGTATAAATGGCTCAATTTAGGGGACCATTTTGAGATCCTTCCTGCTACTTGAAACTGATTGCGCGACAGTTATCATGTATATTTTGAATTTTCTGGGAATAGCTTCTGAGGACGTCTTCATTCCGGATGACGTTGTTATAGCTGGCAAACCGTAGGAGATAGACAAATATTTGCTGCACAACAAATTTAGACCCTGTTAATAAGCATATTTAATATCGTACACATTTTTTTTGTAGAGTTAAACATTTTCGAGATAATGCAGATAATTGGTTTCAATTTTAAGTCACTTAAACTTTTCTCAAACGGGAAGACATATTTTTTCTCATTTTTGATTTGTTAATTCCTTGTAGTCTAAGTGATTGGAATTTCAATTGTTTCACAGAGTGACCGACTTTTATGGAGGAGACTATCGCCTTAGTCTGTGCATTATCTCATTTCTCTTCTACTTACAAGGAAGCTAGTAATAAGACTAATTCTGCTTATGTTTATCTCGACTAGAATTATGTAGATAACAAATTAATGTTTAGAATAAAAGGTTTGTTTATTGAACAGTTAGAGGATGTATGTGAATGGAACACATCAGATTGTTTCCCTACTACTTACAAGGAACCAAGTAATAAGCACAACTTCTGCTAATGTTTGTCTCGATTATCATAAAGTAGATAGAACAATAAGCTTTTTCAAAATAATTTGTTACAGAGATACAGAGAAAGTCATGTCAATGCAACACTTCTTTTTACTTTCTCCATACGCACTATGTATATAGTGTATAGAGAAAGTATTGCACTCCACCAAAAATTCGATACCGAGATTTCACCGGAAATATAAGTTTTAGGGTCCCCAATATCCAAAAAAAGTATTTTCACAAAAAGGTCCGTGTGTGTGTCCGTGTGTCCGCGTGTCTGTGAACACGATAACTCAAAAACGAAAAGTCGGTAAAATACCAAACTTGGTATTTAAGTTTAGTATCTTCCAGGGATGCGACACAAAGATTTTGAGAAAATCCCCCCACCCCCAACTACCCTTTACATGGAACTTTTTTTCAAAAATTTTGATTTTCTCAAAAATGGCTCTAACGATTTTGATTAAAATTTCGTATATTAAACATATTTACCCGACAAATAAAATGTATTCTTGAATTTTCTGGGAATAGCATCTGAAGAGTAGTTTATTCTGGATGAATTTTACTTAATTTTGAATAACTGCTAAACCGTAAGAGATGGACAAAAACTTACTACACAAAAAATATAGAGCACATTAAAACTCACAATTTATGTTATATACATTTTTTTCGTGGAGTTCGTCGTTTTTGTGACATTCCTTATTTTTTGTTTCTGCTATGAAAAACGTGTACTTTTCTCAGACAGGAACTTGTCAACTCCTATCCATATAGACAAAGGAACTTCATTGACATAGCAACCAGCTTTTGACTATCACTTTAACCTACGGTTGTCCCTTATTTCACTTCTACTTACAAGGAAGCGAGTAATTAGACTATTTCTATTTTCTCTGATTAGCATAAAGTAAATAGAAGTATAAGCTTTTTAAGAATTATTTGTTGCAGGGATATGAAGAAAGTCATGTGAATGCTACACATCAGATTTTTTAAAGTTTTAACGTCCTATTTTACTAGCCACTCGAACACGGCTCGGCCCATCTTTCCATTCTAGCTAAGTAGTGACACCATCAGTATAGATAATTTTAAATCAAAATATAATAGTAGTTTTGTGGTTTTTACAGAATACTCTAATAGCTACAGTTTTACTCATATGCTGAACTTAGTATCTAATTTCAGTTTCTAATGATAAGTCTGACCTAAAAGAAAATGAGGGGAAGATACACTTGGTTTAATAGAATTAACAAGAGCAAGGAAAAAATTGCCCTGGGTATAGTGTTACAGAATAGAGAAAGCAAACAAAGAAGTTCAAAATGTTTGGAAATGTTGGAGATATGATGTACTTTCAACTACGGAAAGTCATGGAGGATGTTAAGGAAGCTAAAGAAAATATGGCGTAGAAAGGATTATATAAATAAAGGTGACAAGCGAACGAGGCATGGGTCCGAACAAGAATAGCGGAATTGAAATATTCAGGAACAGTTTAAATTTAGAGTAACAAGCGATATGTAGAATGCAAGACAACTGTTGGCATTTAATCTTGGAATGTGAAGAAATTAAAGAAATGAGAACCAAGTTAGGAATTGTGAAGTGGACTAATTTGCAATAGGACTAAGGGGGAAATTTGGTGGATAGAAAGCTTGGACCGAAGCTCTAGAGTTTGGGGATTATCTGGGAAAGGATAAAACAAAATAGATACATTAAAATAGGGATCCAGATCAACTAGAAGCATAATTATTACTGGCGTTCAATAAGTCCTTAGAAAATACAAAAGCTTACACTCTTATCATCGAAAAAAGTTTATATTTAGTAACCATCGTCTTTTACTAAATGGAAATTTAAGTTTCAGTTATATCCATTATCAGATTTCGTTGCCATAGGTGATTAAAGACTTCTATTTAAAAGGCTTAACACCGAAAAAGCAGAGTTCGACGAAGTTCATGGCACATCTGCTCCACGTCAATAGAAGCGAATTCCTCCGAAATTATTGACAAAATTCAGGATATGGTTTTGAGTGATCGACGAATCAAAGTTCGCGAAATAGTACAGACCGCAGGCATATCACAAAATACAGTGTTCCCAATTTTGCACGAAAAAATAAGGCCTTGGAATGCCTCGGCAAGACGAGTGCCACGTTTGCTCTCAATAGAGAATAAACGCAATCGCGTGATAAATTCGGAAGCTGGTTTAGCACTTTTCCATCGAAATCCTGACGAGTTTCTTCGTCGATACATAGCTGGATGAAACATGGATACATACTAAGCTCCAGAGATAAAAGTATAGAAGAAACAATGGGTTTTTAAAGACGAACCGGCTCTAAAGAAGATAAAAGTGGGGAAATCTGCGGGCAAGGTGATGGCCTCGACTTTTTGGGATGCACGCGGAGTCATCTACATTGATTACTTCCAGAAAGGAAGAACGATAAATGGAGAGTATTATGTATCGTTATTGCGCCGGTTGAATGAAGAAATCAAGAAAAACACCCTCATCTGGCAAAGAAAATTATTCTCTTCTATCAAGACAATGCAAGGGTGAACCTGCGTAGTTTCAATGGCAAAAATTGTAGAATTACGGTTCGAATTACTACAGCATCAACCATATTCGCCAGATTTGGTCCCCATAGGCTTTGCTTTATTTCCAAACTTGGAAAAGTGACTTGGCGAAAAGTGATTCAAACAGATGTCTATTTTGAGAACCTTCCGAAATCCTACTTTTTGAAAGGAGAAACTCTTGGAAAAGAGTATCAAGCTATAAGCAGATTGTGTTGAAAGATAAAAAAAAAATACCAAAAATAATTTGTTTTAGTATGTTTTTCCAAGGATTTATTGAACGCCCCTCGTAAATATAGAGATGGAGGTCATCTCCAGATGTAAGTTGACCTGACAGTTGAATAACGGCAAGGTTGAAACTATTCGGACCACTTAGTCAACAACAACATGGGAAGTGTCTCTAGTATTTAGTATTTTGTATTTTCTTTCTATGATCAAGAAAGTGTAAATTGGTATTATGAAACTAATTGTATTATTAAGAAGATATAAATTCGATTCAACTCAGAAACAATATGTGATCAGGCATTCTTATTCTTGTTCTTCTTCTTCTTATTTATTATTGTTATTATTATTACTATTATTATTGTTGTTGTTGTCATTACTATTGCTATTAAACTGATCCGAAAAGGAAATTAATATACGTAGTACATAATACATAGATAGAACTAATGGAACTCTTAGGAATACTCTTTATCAAGGTATGTTTATACTTTATATCATATTCTCCATTTGCTAACGATAAGCCAATGCGCTGAGTTCATTCTCTGACTTAGGATCAGTATTTACTTTCTCTAGCCCGCATGTACAATGTATATAGTGGATAGAGAAGGCATTGTATTCCACTTAAAAATTTGATGTCGAGATTTCACCGGAAATAAATATATGTTTTGGGGTTCCCTGAGACCTAAAAAGGCATTTTTAGAAAAAAATTCCGTGTGTTTGTCTGTGTGTGTGTCTGTGGACAGCATAGCTCAAAATCGAGAAGACCGTTAAATAACTTCTTGATATTTGGATTTAGTATTTTCCAAGGACGAGATACGAAGATTTTCAGGGAAATCCCTTCACCACAAACTACCTTCTACATAGAAAAATCTTGGATAATTTTGATTTTCTCAATAATGGCTCTAACGATATTGATTAAAATCCATTATATTAAAGCTATTTACATCCCAAATATAATTTATATCTTGAAGTTTCTGGGAATAGCCTCTGAAGACCTGTTTATTCTGGATGAATTTTGCCTAATTTTGCTTAACTCTTAAACCGCAAGAGATAGGCAAAGACTTACGACACAAAAATGTAGATCTCGTCAAAATACACAATTTATGCCTTTTACCTTCTTTTTTTTCGTGGAAGTAACCGTTTACGAGATATTTCTTGTTATTTGTTTTAACTGCGTAGTACGTTTTCTCAGAGACAGGCTCTGTCCGTTTTTCTTTTGTTCTACTCCTGATCAAGCCAAGAAGCGGTTAACAGTGACAATCGCTTTTAAAACATTTCGCTTACAATTTTTTGTTTGTTTATTTTTTCTGTACAGATTATTGATTTTAGAAAGTATTTACATGCATGATGCTGAGTAACATTGAAATGGGGTAAGCCGCATTGGGCTCCTCATAAATAAGGACATTATTATTATTAATATTATTATTATTATTTTACTGAAGATATTGTTGTGAGAGCTGGTCCAGTGGTAGGCGACTCTTAATGCGAGTTGGACAGCTAGATTTTCTGTCAAGAGAATAGTGAATGGCTACTGAGACGTCGTTTAGCTTGCTGTAAAGCTGTTCGGCTGGTGAAGAAATTGACTGTTGAATGGTGCTGATTCCAGTTTCTCTATGTAGTTGACTATTTCTAACAAACCATGGTGCATTCCTTGAGATTCACTATATCTCCCTTGGTTGCCTTCTACTTATAAGAAACAAAGTAATAAAAACATTCTGCTATTGTTTATCTCAATTAACACTGTGTAGAAAGAAGAATAATCTTTTGTAAGAAATGTTTTACTTTCTCTAGCCCCGCATGTAGAATGTAATAATGGATAGAGAAGGTATTGTATTGCAGCCAAAAATTCAAAACCGAGATTTCACCGGAAATACACGTTTTAGAATCCCCTGAATCCAAAAGAAGCATTTTCAGAAAAAAGGTCCGTGTGTGTCTGTCTATCAGTCTATCTGTCTGTATGTTTGTCTGTGTGTCTAGACAGCACAGCTCAAAAACGAAAAGACGGTTAAATACCAAACTTAGTATTTAGGTTTGGTATCTTCCAAGGATGCGACACGAAGATTTTCAAGAACATCCCCCCGCCATAACTACCCTTTACATGGAACTTTTTTTAGAAAATTTTGATTTCCTCAAAAATGGTTCAAACGAATTTGATTAAAATATCGTGTATTAAAGATATTTACCTGACAAATAAAATGTATATTTTGAATTTTCTGGGAATACCCTCTGAAGACAACTTTATCCTGGATGAATTTTGCATAAATAGTACACCGGAAAAGATAGACAAAACTTATAATACAAAAATTGTCGATCTCGTTAATATTCTCAATTTATGTCCTTTACGTTTTTATTATGAAGGTAACCGTTTTTGGAATATTCTTAGTTGTTCATTTTAATTGTGAAGTACTTATACTTTCCTCAGAGACAGGCAGTGTCCGTTTTTTCCATGTTCTATTACTGACCAAGCAAAGAAGCGGTTTGCAATGACTACTGCATAACAATAGCTTTTAAAACATTTGACTATCACTTTAACCTAATGTATTCCTTAGTTCCCTCCTACAATAAAGGAACTAAATGATATGAACATACTACTAACGTTTATCCCGATTAGCATGGTGTAGAAAGAAGAATAATCATTTGTAGGAAGTTTGTAGAGCAGCTAGAGGAAGACACGTGAGTGTAACACATCATATTTTTAGAAAAAGGTCCGTGTGTATGTCAGTCTGTGGACAGCATAACTCAAAACCGAAAAGACCGTTAAATACTAAACTTGGTATTTGGATTTAGTATCTTCCAAGGATGCGACACGAAGATTTTCAGGAAAATCACCCCGCCTGAAACTACCTTTACTTAGAAACATTTTTGAAACATTTGATTTTCTCAAAAATGGCTCTAATGATTTTGATTAAAATCCAGTATATTAAAACCTTTTACGTTCCAGATAAATTTTATATCATGAATTTTCTGGGAATAGCCTCTGAAGAACTGTTTATTCTGGATGAATTTTACCCAATTTCGTTTAACTGGTAAACGGTAAGAGATAGACAAAGATTTGCCCCACAAAAATGTAGATATAATCCACAATTTATGTCTTTATGTGTCTTTTGTGAAAGTAACCGTTTTCTTGTTATTGGCTTTAACTATGAAGTACTTACACTATTTTGGGACAGAAAGTGCCCGTTTTTATCACTTTCTCTATACGTGCTATGTACATACTGTATAGTGAAGGTGCTGCACTCCAAAAAATTCGATACCGAGATTTCACCGGAAATATGTTTTAGGGTCCCCTGTAACCAAAAAAGGTATTTTCAGAAAAAGGTCCGTGTGTGTGTGTCCCTGTGTCCGTGTGTCTGTGAACACGATAACTCAAAAACGAAAAGCCGGTAAAATACCAAACTTGGTATTTAAGTCTAGTATCTTCTAGGGATGGGACATGAAGATTTTGAGAAAAATTCCCCCACCCCCAACTACCCTTTACGTGGAACTTTTTTCGAAAATTTTGGTTTTCTAATAAAGGCTCTAAAGATTTTGATTAAAATATCGTATATTAAAAATATTTTTCCGACAAATAAAATGTACATTTAGAATTTTCTGGGTATAGCCTCTGAAGACTACTTTATTCTGGGTGAATTTTACGAAATTTTGCATAACAGTTAAACCGTAAGGGATGGACAAAAACTTACCACACAACAAATGTAGGGCACCTTGAAACACACAATTTATGTTACATTTTTTTCATGGAGTTGATTGTTTTTGAGATATTCCTTGTTTTTTGTTTCAGCTATAAAAGCTTATACATTTCTCATACAGGATTTTGTGAACTCGTGTCCATACAAACAAAGGAACTTCAGTCACAGAGCAACCAGCTTTTGACCATCACTTTAACCTATGGTACCCCCTTATTTCGCTTCTACTAACAAGGAAGCAAGTAATAAGACTATTTCTGGTAATTCATTAGATTAAGTAAATAGAATAATTTGTTGCAGTGATATAGAGAAAGTCATGTGAATGGAACACATCAGATTTTGTTGTTCTACTCCTGACAAAGCAAAGTAGCGATTTGAAATGACAATCACATAATTGTAGCTTTTAAAACATTTGACTATCTCTTTAGCCTAGCGTATTCTCTGGTTCTCTTTTACTTATGAGGAACAAAGTAATAATAACATTCTGCTAATGATTTTTTCATGTATAATATGGACCTGCGTATGTTCCGTTTATCGACGATGGGCCGAATTAAGCTGCATCAACAAAAGCTGTGAAACTGTGTGTATAAATGAGAATACCACAAGCAACATCAATTACAGAAACTATATTCAGTGTGGGCTGCCACTGAAACCGCCTGCAGTGTATTACATTGTTTATCTAAACAGATTTTTCTAATAGTCCAATGTTTTAATACCAGCCAATTCGTGAGCACCAAATCTCGCGGGAACGATTCCCACAGAGGGCAGAGTTGGATTTTGATGTTTGTGGTTGTGGCGTTGACCGCTTTGTCATCAAGATAAACCATTGCATCAGTGTTTCAATAGCTTCATAATATTCCGAAGTATTTTAAAACTCTCATATTTTCTAATTATTCTTTTTGAATTTGTTTTGTGTTAGTTTTACATTATCTAGCGCATATTCATAATGGACTTAGCAGATAGATAAGGTATTTTATTCCACCCAAATTTCAATGTCGAAATTTCATAGGAAATATATGTTTTGAGACTCCCTGAACTTAAAAATTGCATTAAAAATATGAACATTTAAAAGAAAAATCAGAAACAGGTCAGTGAGTGTGTGTGTGTGTGTTTGTGTGTGTCTGTCTGCATGTGTCTGTGGAAAGCATAACTCATGCGATGCCAGGATTTTCAAGAAAATCCCTCTTCTCCAAACTACCCTTTAGATGGAGACATTTTCGAAAATTATGAATTTCTCAAAAATGGCTTCACCGATTTTGATTAAAATATACTAAATATTTACATGATACATTTTTTCATCATACTGAATGAATTTTGCATAAATGGTAAGAGATAGAGAAGAATTTATTATACAAAAAATATAGATCACGACAAAACCCCAATTTATATCCTTTATATTTTTGTTGAGGAGGAAACCGTTTCCCAGATATTCCTTGTTATTGGGCTAGTACCTATTCTGTAACAAACTATGCTTAAAAAAGTTATTCTTCTATCTACTTTATGTTAGTCAAAACAAAAACATTAATAGAAAATTTCCTTCAAAGCAGAAGGGTAATGAGGTAATACATCAAACTAAATCGTTAGTCAAAACAATTAAAAGCGGGTTGCTATGAGATTGAACTTAGATTCTCTTTGCAAAGAGTAAAACAAAAGAGAAATAAATGACAAACTCTCGTTTGACCATAGCTTAAGTATGTTTAAATTTAAATCAATAACAAGCAAAGTCCAAATGGTTCTGTATATGATATAAATATTCTATGTCATGTGTACATGTACTTGTACATGTTTGTTTAGTACTTTTTTGTCTATCCTATCAGTCCCGGATAATTGGTATGAAAAATACATCTAGAATGAACAGATTTTCAGAGGTAATTCCTAGAAATTTGAAAAAAAAATTATTAGCCATATAAATATCGTTAATATACGGTCTGTTAGTCAAAATCAAAATCAACGTTACACAGACATGCATAGAGACATAAAAATATGTTTCTAAATATTATTCAGGGGTCCTCCAAACATATATTTCCGTTGAAATCTCTGTAGCAATTTTTGAGTGACGTACTATATCTTCTCTACCTAACATGTGCATACTTGCTATATAAGAATATATAATGTTCCGTAAGAATGTTTTAGATATTTATTAATGTCATACTTACAATGTCATAGCCGGGATTTGAACTATGGATTTTCCAGTCTCTAGCCGGTTACTCCAACCACTGCAATACCATGGCAACATGCGGTGGGCATTAAATTTCTCATGAGAGCTTCCTGAAGAAAGCCATAGAGCACCATGACCGAAAGCTTGGAGAATATTATAAACATGACACGGCAGATCACCCGAGAAGCCCTCATCAGTAACCATCGCCGTGAAAGCTTCAGTTCATACATTACATTTCTCAGCTGACTCCCATATTTCCCGGTAAACCACAAGATGACCTCAATTTATTTTGAGATGAGAACCCCAATGGCGACTTACAGTTAGAGTACTTCAAGTCTTGGGCTTTTTAGCCATTTATTGGGTCAATTAGTGTTAAAGTATTGTTTTTTTTTCCCCACAGTGTTCATGTGTAGAACAGGAGTTGGATAGAGTTAGACTGAAAACTTTTATGCGATAGCCCAACAACTGTCCTACACAGGGCTTCTGTGGAAAAATACAATGGATAGAGTTAGACTGAAAACTTTTATGCGATAGCCCAACAACTGTCCTACACAGGGCTTCTGTGGAAAAAAACAATTAAAGCTGGTTCAACATTAAACCAATTTTTGTGATTTTTCTGGTTAAAGAATTGATAAAACGCTTTTAAATCTGTTTCTAATGGGATTATAATAATTAAACTTTTAGGGAGATAAGTACCTATGGTGGTGCTACTTTTTAATTTCCCTTAAAACAAAGGCGATATCAAAGAAGTCCCAACATACGGAAACAAATTATTTAAAAAAACTGGCCCTGCTCGATTGAGGTTTCGATTGAGGAGAAAAGAAAAATACCATATATAATTTATAGTTTAAGGTTAAAATGGTGCAAACAATCATACATATATTCTTTTCATCATAAGTCATGTAGGCACAAAATACAAATTTTCGAAAGCTTTGATTTCCTCAAAAATTACTCAAACTATTTTGATTCAAATCTCTTATGTTTAAAATATTTGCATGTCAAATAAAATGAATATCTTGAATTTTCTAGGAATAGCCTCTAAAGATCTTTTTATTCCAGATGATTTTTATTGAATTTTGCATAACTGGTAAACCGTAAGAAATAGACAAATACTTACTACTCAAAAAATGTAGATCACGATAAACACATAATTTATATGATATACATTTTTTTCGAGCAGTTCTTCGTTTTTGAGATATGCCTTCTTATTGGTTTCAGCTTTAAAAACATACTTTTTCTCATACAAGAATTTGCCAACTTCTGTCCTTACAAACAAAAGAACTTCAGTCACATAGCCACCAGCAAGTAATAAGACTATTTCTGCTAATATTTCTCAATTAGCATGAAGAAAATAGAAGAATAAGCTTTTTAACAGTAGTTTTTTTGCAGAGAGTAGAGGAATTAATGGGAATGGAGCACATTAGTTTTTTTTAATAATCAACTTTTCTTCAGCTGGCTGCACTGAAACGGAAAATAAGGGTAAAGCTATATGAGAGTATGAGAGTACCATCATATAAATATATCTTTAAAAATTGATACTAAACTCATAATCCACTTCAGAACATCAAGGAGCTAATATGTTTCCATCTAAAATTGGAATATCCCCCCACTCCCAGCTTGTAAATACACTTTTTTAAATAGCAAAATTTACAAAAATGTTCATGGTGGGGGAAGATTTAACAGCTGTTGCAAAGCGGGAAGTAAGTATTTAGGTCTGGAAACAATGAAATGTGTATGCTACCAACGTAGATAAAGTCACCAAACAAGAAAGAAAAAAAAGTGAAGCTCAAAGTCACCAAAATTCACACATTAGCAATGGAGTGCTAAGGCTGTAGCTGGAACATTATACAGTCGGTGAAGCCGGTGGAAATTATAAAACCAAAGTACAGGAAAGTCAGTTTATTGATACACACTAACCTAAACCTAACATACCTAATGCTTGCTTTGCTCGCATGCTTTGGTGGAAACAATCGAAATTATTAAAACCAAAGTAGACGAAAACTAAGTAGTTTATTTAATACACTGACCTAAACAAAAGATAGCGCATGCTCGCTTCGCTCGCATGCTTCGGTAACACCAGTGGCAATTATTAAAACCAAAGTACATGAAAATCAGTATATTTATACACACACACTAACCTAAACCTAACACAGCGCACGCTCGCATGCTTTAGTGAAACCAGTGGAAATTATTGAAAGCAAAGTACAGGAAAATCAGTTTCTTTGCTCACTAACCTAAACCTATTACAGTGCATACTCGCTTCGCTCGTATGCTTTGGTGAAACCACTGATAACTACTAAAAACAAATTACACGAAAACCACATATTTACACAACAATAATGGATTCAGAACTCTAGAAACTACAGAATCACTTTTAGAATCGGAAGGATGCATATCGCGGTATTTTTGTAACAATATTGCAAATCTTCGTCATGATGTAAAAAAAAAGCAACTCATGCTTTAAAAGCAATTCTAAATCGACTCTAGTGATCTAATAACAAACCATCAATGATGGTTCCACAAACTTTTAATGGCTGTTGATAAGCAGTTTTCAAATATTGGTAGTTCTGTATTTTGCAACATGAACGTCAACTATAAACGATTTAGACGCCACTTGTCTGAAAACTAGTGAAACAATATAAGCTGTAAAAAACTTAAGCAAACGAATACTTTTGGTATATTTAAATGCAAATCGCGTACTTTGTTGAAAATTAAAGTCCAAAAATAAACAAGATACGTTTTTAAAAGTTAGTAATACAATGTTACTGTGAGTAAAAGTGAAAAAACTAAGACCTAAATAGCTTTAGTGGCAGTTTAAGCGGTGGCACGAAGATATAGTAATAATAAAATAAATTTTGAGGACAGAATGCAATTGTTTTCTTACCGTATAAATTCATTTCGTTATTATATGTTATTCTAGGAAGTTTACTGAACATTGTTCAGAGCACGGACCTTCTCACTAACGTGAACATAGAATTGGGGTCAGCTATGAAGCCGCCATCTTAGTTTTGACCATAGGAATTTTATTCCCGCTTCCTTTGCCTGAAATCAGAGATTGTGGAGTTCGCATGACGCATCCACGACACAGCAAGACTGGTTGGTTTAATCTCTCTGTCGATTTAAAAGGCATATTTTTAAGCTAAGCTACCAATTGGCACTAGTAATTCGAAATGGCGGTGTTTAGTTCTTGATTACGGTGAACTGTGTAGCTAAATTTTACTTTCTCTAGCAGGTATATACATTGCACATAGGAGTTAGACACGGTGTTGTATTCTATCAAAAACTCGGTACGAGATTGTATTATAAATTCATGTTTTGAGGACCCTTGAATAAAAATCACTTTTAGAGAAATAACAGTTCATGTGTGTCTGCCTTTGGATAGCACAAACACTTAAAGTCTAAAAAAAAAACCAGAAAAATATAAATATAAATATTTTACTTGGTATTTAAGTTGAGTATTTTCCAAAGAGATTTTCAGGAAAGTCCTCTCTCTCCAAACTACCACTTACATAAACATTATTTGAAGGTTTCGATTTTCTAATAAATTACTAAATGCCGTACATTAAAGATGTATACATCGCAAATAAAATGTATTCTTGAGAATAGTCCATGAAGTACTCTTCATTCTGAATAAATTTAACGTAACTGGTAAAACATCAGAGATAGACAAAAACGTGCTACACAAAAAGTTAGGTCTGTTTAAAACACACAATTTATGTTCATATAATATATCATTTACCATTTCAAAGATATTCCCTGTTGTTGGTTTTAATTATAAAATACTGTTAAGCCCTCATCCATTTCATCTCTCTTTTAATTTTCTTCTGGCAATGGAAGGAAACATAATTTAAACCACAATCGCAGCTTTTAAAGGACTTGACCATCGTTTTAGAATTGCTTTATTTCCCTTCTACTTAAAAGGAACAAAGTAAAAACACCATTTCTGCAAATGTTTTTCTTATTATTTCTTCTTATCGTTATTTACAGAAAAAACGTAATCTTTTGTAAGAGTAGTTTGTTTGCAGAAAGTCATGTGAATGGAACACATCACCTGTTTTACTTTCTCTATACGTGCTATGTACATAGTGTGTAGAGAAGGTATTGTAATGCACCCAAAAATTCGATACAAAGATTTCACCGAAAATACATGTTTAAGACCTTGTGAATCCAAAAAAAAAAAAAAAAAAAAACACTTCTAGAAAAATGTCCGTCTGTCTGTCTGCGTGTGTCTCTGTGCATGTGTGAGTGTGTGTCTGTGGGCAGCATAGCTCAAAAACGAAAAGTCCATTAAAAACCAAACTTGGTATTTAGGTTTGGTATCTACCAAGGAATTGACACGAAGATTTTCACCCAAATACCCTTCACATGGAATCTCTTTCGCAAATTTTGATTTTCTAAAAAATGGCTCTAACGATTTTGATTAAAATGTCGTATATTAAAGATGTTTACCTGACAAATAAATGTATATCTTGAATTTTCTGGGAATAGTCTCTGAAGACTACTTTATTCTGGATGAATTTTGCATAACTACTTATCCGTACTACTTAACACACAAAAAATATATAGCACGTTAAAACACAAAATTTATGTTATATACATGGAGTGGATCATTTTTGAAATATTCATTGTTTTTGGTTTCAGCTTTGAAAAACGTATACTTCTCTCATACAGGAATTTGCCAACCCGTGTCAATACAAACAAACGCACTTCAGTCACATAGCAACCAGCTTTTGGCTTTCACTTTAACCTATGGTACTCCCTTATTTCGCTTCTATTTACAATAAAGTAAGAAATAAGACTATTTCTGTTAATTTTCTCGATTAGCATGAAATAAATAAAAGAATAAGCTTATTAATAATACTTTATTACAGAGATATAAATAAAGTCATGCGAATGGAACACATCACCTTTTTTAACCTGAGAATATTAACGTGGTAGCTGTTGGCTGTTTAGACATTGGATCTGAAATTTTATAAGATGTATTATAAAATATCGTCATATACACTGATGGTATAGACCACATAATTTGTTTTCACATAACTGGCGGTTCTTATTGAAACTGTTATGTTCAACATTTTGGAGCGTGGGGGTATGCAATATTTCGGCGTTCTAAATTAAAACTGTCAGGCGGAGCGCATATGCGCTAGATAGCATGTATGCGCCGTTAGAGCATTCGGAGCACGTAGCTTATGAGTCTCAGCGTGTACAAAAGACAATTGACGGTAACCATGAACGCAGCAAAGATGCGTTGCTGACTTGATAAAAAAAAATGAAATGGCCTGTTATTTATGGACGTTCTTTAACTGCTTTGGTTCTCAGCGTCCCATTCTATGTTGGGCGTGAAAGATCACTTAATTTTGCTCAGAGGCCTCTCTTATCAGGCTTGAGGTTCTTTTACGTGCCGTAAATCTACGACACGGGACCCCCCACAGCTTTACTTCCTTTTCGAAGGAAGCCATGCTAAGGATTTTTACGCCCGAAAAAATCCATCGTCCTCCGCCGGGTTTGAACCCGCGACCCTGGGTATATGAAGTTAGCATGGTAAACATTACACCACGGAGGGCGACGCTGACTTGATAAAGTTACTAGTGAAGATAAAATATTCACACTATATTACTTTCTCTATACGTACTATGTACATAGTGTATAGAGAAGATATTGTATTGCACCCAAAAATTCGATACCGAGATTTCACCGGAAATACATGTTTTAGGACCCCCTGAATCCAAAAAAAAAAAACGGATTTTCAGAAAAAGGTCCGTGTGTATATGTGTCTGTGGACAGCATAGCTCAAAAACGAAAAGACCTTTAAATACCAAACTTGGTATTTAAGTTCAGTATCTTTCAAGGATGCGCAACGAACATTTTCAAGAAAATCCCCCCACACCCAACTACCCTTCACGTGGAAAAATTTTCGAAAATTTTGATTTTCTAAAAATGGCTCTAATTGATTAAAATACCATATATATTATATATATATATGTATATATATACTTCACAAATAATATGTATATCTTGAATTTTCAGGGAGTAGCCTCTGAAGACTACTTTATTCTGGATGAATTTTACGGAATTTTGTGTATGTGGTAAACCGTAAGAGATATACAAAAACTTACCTCACAAAAAATGTAGAGCACATTAAAACACACAATTAATGAGATATAACTTTTTTTTCGTGGAGTTATCGTTTTTTAGATTATCCTTGTTTTTTGTTTCAGCCTTAAAAAACTTATACTTTTCTCATACAGGAATTTGTCAACTCCTGTCCATACAAACAAAGGAACTTCAGTCACATAGCAACCATCTTTCGCTATCACTTTAATCTATGTTACTCTCTTATTTCGCTTCTACTTACAGGGAAGCAAGTAATAAGACTATTTCTGCTATTTTTTTCTCACTTAGCATGAAGTATATATTAGCATAAACTTTTTAACAAAAATTTGTTGCAGGGATATAGAGAAAGTCATGTGAATGGAATGCATCAGTTTTTTCTATTAAAGGCGATTTTGCATTTTTTTACCCATTGGAGCCAAAATGTCCTTTCAAGGTTTCTTAAACTTAGTGGTTTCGCCTGTGATTCATTCAAACCTGTTGATTATGAAAAGTTTGGCAACGCTTGCAGAGTATGGTGAGTCATGAAGTAACAAAGCGGAAGAAAGACGCTTTGCCGAAGAACGATTTCCAAGATAAGCACCAACTGCAGATGCGTTTATATGGATTGAAAGGCGCCTCCGTGAAAGAGGAACAGTCAAACCCCTCCCCCCTTTTTGGGGTGCACGAGAGACTTCTGGTAATAGCAAAGATTTGTGAACAACCCAAATATCAACTCTAGTACATAGCACAGGATATGCACGTTAGCCAGGCATCACTTTTGAGAATATTCCACCGTGATGAATATCATTCTTGCCACCCACCACTAAATCAGGTTCTCTATTTTCGCAATGCGTAACGCAACAGGTAGAAATAGATGTCGCATTCATGAGAAAAATACCTTTAGTAACGAAGCGACGTTCCGCATTTAAATTGCTTAATCATGTGCTAATGAAGTGTAAATAACCCTCACTAAGTAAAAGACTCTCGCTTCAGGAGAAATACAGTACCAATTGGTAGTGTTTTTTTACTTTCTCTACACGTAATATATGCATAGTGTGCACCCAAAGATTTGATATTGAGATTTCACTGGAAATGCAGGTTTTGGGACTCCCTGAATATAAAAAAAAGAATATTTAGAAAAATGTCCCTGTTAGTGTCTGTGTTTGTGTCTGTGTGTATGTATGTGTGATTGTGTATCTGTGGGCAGCATAGCTCAAAAATGAGAAGACCGTCAAAAATCAAACTTAGTATTTAAGTTCCATTTCTTCCCTCCACCTTCAACTACTCTTTGCGTGGAACAAATTTCGATAATTTTGATTTTCTCAAAATGGCTTTTTATGATTTTGATTAAAATCTCTTATATTTAAGATATTTACATGGCAAATAAAATGTATATCTTCAATTTTCAGGGAATAGCCTATAAAGACATGTTTATTTTGGATGAATTTTGCGGAATTTGGCAAAGCTTGGAAAAGTGTAAGGGATAGGCAAAACCTTGATTAGGCAAAAAATGTACTTCTCGTTAAAACACACAATTTATGCTATATATATATTTTTTTTTTTCGTTGTGTTGAGCGTTTTTGAGATATACTTTTCTCATACCTCCTGTCCGTACAAACAAAGGTATTTCTATCACATAGCAACCAGTTTTTAAAATATTATACTATCATTTGGACTATGGTACTTCCTTATTTCCCTTCTACTTACAAGGAAGCAAGTTATAATTCCCTTTCTGCTAATTTTTTTCCGGATTAGGATTATGTAAATAGAAGAATCATATTTTAACAATAATTTGTTACAACATGTAAAGTAACTCTTGTGAATGGAACACATCAGATTTTTTATTTTCTCTATACGTACTATGTAAATAGTGTATAGTGAAATTATTGTATTCCAACCAAAAATTCGATATCGAGATTTCATCGGAAATACATGTTTTAGGACCCCCTTAATCCAATAAAACATTTTCAGAATAAGGTCCGTGTGTGTGTCTGTCTGTCTGTGGATAGCGTAACTCAAAAACGAAAAGACTGTTAAATACTAAACTTGGTATTTAAATTTGGTATCTTCCAAGGATGTGACACGATTTTCAACAAAATCCCCCCATCCTCAGCTACCCTTTACATGGAAAAGTTTTTGAAAATGTTGATTTTCTAAAAAATGGCTCTAACGATTTTGACTAAAATCCCGTATATTAAAGGCATTTTCATACCAAATAAACTGAATATACTACATTTTTTGGGAATAGCTTCTGAAGATCCTTTTATTCTGGATGAATTTTGCTAAATTTTCTTAACTGCTAAACGGTAAGAGATAGACAAATATTTACCACATATAAAGTGTAGATCTGGTCAAAACACACAATTTATGTCCTTTACATTTTTGTTGTCGAGGTAACCGTTTCCGAGATATTCCTTGTTTTTGGTTTCACTTGTGAGTACTTATAATTTACTGGGACAGAAAGTGTCCGTTGTTCTTTTGATCTACTCCTAGACAAGCAAAGAAGCGATTTGCAATGGCATTCGAATAGCGACAGCTTTTAAAACATTTGTCTATCGGTTTAACATAGTGTATTCCCTTATTTTCTTTCTACTTATAAGGAATTAAGTAAATAGAACATTCTGCTAATGATTATATCATTAGCAACGTGCAGAAAGAAGAATATTCTTATGTGAGAAGTTTGTAGAAGAGCTAGAGAAATTTATGTGAATGTAACACATCAGATTTTTGTTCTGTTTTATAGTATTTAACACCCACTTTTACTACATATGGTACCGCAGGCGGAACATGTAGTGTGATAACGTATATGATCTTCTGATAGGACTTTTCAATTTTCAAAAGGCAACCTCACGGTACCGCTATAATTTCAGTTTCTCCGAGATCTTCCACGCTTATTAACAGCTGATGAAGCGAGTGAGAATGTGATTCGAACAGTATATAGTGTCCTCACAATGGTATTTCCGGAAAATGAAATTCGCGGTTTTGCTGGTTGATTTCCTAAACTCAATCCATTGAATTTCTTACTGAGGGCTATTTAAGGGAAAGTACCTATTTCCAAATTGATTTAGTGCTGATTAGTGAGCCAGGCATGTAGGTACGTCCCATTAGCAGATTGAAATATGGTTTAATTTTGAGCATCTGATTGTATTTTGTTTGTGTAGATTACTCGATTAGCCTGCTTATGCTTTCTTAAATCGAAGTTAAAATCTAACTTGTAAGATACGTTACTAATACATCACTTTGCGAAGAAAAACCTAAAACTTGCTTTCATTCCAACCTGCGGATTGAAAAAAAAAAAAAAAAAAAAAAAAAAAAAAAAAAAAAAAAAAAAAAAAAAAAAAAAAAAAAAAAAAAAAAAAAAAAAGAAGTGTGATGGGTATGACCATTATTGCGTTGATGACATTGACTGCATGCTGTATTTTAGAAATTTATAGAGTTCATTCTCCTTCATTGTTGACATGCAGTGCTACCAGTACTCTATTTCTAGTAAGCCGAATTTGTAGTATTTATATGCTGATAGTACTCAGTGTGTAAGCACTATCTTCTAGATCCTTATAACAGCGGCTCGCTTTATCGTTCATACATCTAGCTTAACCCTATATGTGACAGCCTGTCTTTATCAACAATTAACCTAGGCCTGCCATGTTTGTCTTTATAATCCCAACAAATTACGCTTTTAGTTATTTCGTCGTGGTAAAAATTAAAGCTCGTAGCTACAACACGTATAACTCTCGCTATATATTATCTATTCAATCCTGTTTCGCTAATTTGACAAGAAAATAAATAAATACCTATCAAGCTTTATTGTTTACATATACTGATTTTTACTTCCTCTTTTCGTACTATGTACATATAGCGAAAGTATTGTACTGCACCCAAAGATTCGATACCGAGATTTCACCGGAAATAAATGTTCTGAGACCCCCTGAATCTAAAAATAAGCATTTTTAGAATAATGTCCATGTGTGTGCCTGTCAGCAGTATAGCTCAAAAACGAAAAGTCCGTTAAGTGCCAAACTTGGTATTTAAGTTAAGCATCTTCCAAAGATGCGACACGATGATTTTCAAGAAAATCCCCATCCCCAACTACCCTTTAGATGGAACATTTTTCGAAAATTTTGATTATCTAAAAAATGGCTCTAACAAGTTTGATTAAAATATCGTATATTAAAGATAATAATGACTGAAATGTACATCTTGAATTTTCTCGGAATAGTCTCTGAAGACTTTGGATGAATTTTACGGAATTTTACATAACTGGCAAACCGTAAGAGAGAGACAAAGATTTACCTAACAGAAAATGTAGAGCTCGTTAAAGCACACAATTTATGTTATATATTTTTTTCATAGAGTTTATTTTTTAGATATTCCTTGTTATTGGTTTTAGCTTTAAAATTCTTATGCTTTACTCATACCTATACTTTTCGCATACGGGAATTTGTCAACTTCTGACCATACAAACAAAGGAACTTCAGTCACAGCAACCAGCTTTTTCTCTTCACCTTCTGCTATTTTCTCTCGATTAGTATGAAGTAAATATAAAAATGAGTTATTAAATAATACTTTTTAGCAGAGGTGTAGAGATAGCCTTGTGAATGGAACACATCAGATTTTTTAACTCTTTTCGTTTTTGAATTATCGTGTTCACAGACACACGGACATGCGGATAAATACAGATACGGAATTGTCTAAAAATGCCTTTTTTGGGTACGTCTATTTCCGGTAAAATCTCGGTATAGAATTTTTGGGTGGAATGCAATACCTTCTCTATGTACATAGTACGTACAGGGAAAGTAAAAATATTTAAACCAAGGGAAAAATTCCTACATATTACTTGATTGATTATTCAAACTAAAAATTGTTGATTATTGATTGTTCGCTATTGAGTAAAAAGTAACGTATTTCTCCGCATTCAACAGTGAATTCCAACTCCCTTATGCAATTGTTTTAGCTTACATGGACTCTCCTTGTGCATTCAGGAACAGCAAGAATATCTGCCACTTCATCGTTTAAACGGATTTCAGCGTCTATTTTTGTTATTAAAAACTAGTAATTGCATTACTGCTGTATCTGAACGTTTTACTAGCTACAATATCAGGGGTTGCCCAGTTTTTACACGGCTTGTAAAACATATATTATTTCAAATTGATCTATGCACTCTTGTACCTTTTTGGCTTATTTCGAAGCCAAACTTTAGAATGAGAGTGAAAATCCTGTACAGATGTCATCAAATGACACACATATGAGGCGTTGAAAAATGTTCAGAGAGAAAATTTGAAAACCTGAACCTTTATGAACCTTTATGACCTGACTTTCCATAAATAACAATCAAATGCCGTTTTGTTTGTTTCTATTTAAAGTAGTGAATATAGTCCACCAAAACGAAAAGAAGGTTGAAAAATACTTGGAAGGTAGGAATCTGGAGTCTTTTCTGCACAAACGGGCTTCCGATATAAATATTTTTGCTAAATAAATATATAATGTTCTCTTCACATTTAAGGAATAGAAGAAATCTAAGCAACTTCAATGGAATAAGGCAAGCAAATTACTGGATGAAAATTTGTATTTGTTCTGCATTAATGGGCTATTTTATGAATTGTTTTACTAAACAGCACAATTTTCTAGTTATAATCCATCAAACCACAGAAATCTCTGGTTATTTTATCTAGAGTTTTCTGTCTTATGGGTAGTTTAAAGTGAGGGTATGTGCTTGAAGGTTGTAGTGAAGAGAAAAAGGTCAAAATAATAAATACTTAAGATGTGTATTCAATTATTTTTTATTAATTCTGTATCCTGGAAAGATGGAAATTTAAATATACTACGGTATATTTACACACACACACACACACACACACACACACACACACACAACACACATAGAGCTTTTCCAATTTTTTCTTTGGATTCGGGGAAGCAAAATTATGTATTTCCGATTAAATTTCAACATCCAACTTTTGAGTGAAATGAAATACTTACCCTACTTAGTATATGTAGTAGAGGAAGTAAACATTCCAAAGTAATATTTGCTCTTGCCTGATTTTTTTATCTTGGGAAGTGCTTTCCCAATAGCCCTGCAATTCGCTGGAGAGGTTCTGTTACAGAAGATATTTATAGAATTAAATTTCTCAGAATACTACAACACATAAATATTGAGAAATCTTTCTGCAAAAGCTCTGTTAAACAGCCACTAATTTCGCAGTCTATAATGGTTACTCGTGACATCCACACTTTTACAGATAAAATGGTTTACAAACGCAGGCCCTCCGTGACCAAGTGGTTAGACCATGCGCTTCAGAGGTCCAGTTCAATCCCAAGCGACCGCATGTGGGATTTGTCGTAAACAAAGTGGTGCAGGGGCGGGTTTTCAAGGGTTCTCCGGTTTCCCTCACATCACATTCTACCGGAACTCCATCTTCATTCCATGTATCATTAATGTCTTCACTTGCGATGCCATTGTAGTAAAAGTGGGAGTTAATCATTATTAAATTCAAAATCAAACAAGATAGACAATACTTTTGTTATATTCCATTCACATGATTCTCCCTACCTGTTCTGCAAAATATTATTCTTTCATCTACTTCTTTATTTAGATAAGTATTAAAATAATTCTCTTTATACTTGCTTCCTGTAGATAGAAGAGAAATAAAAATATGCACTAGACTATAGCGATAGTCAAATCTTCTAAACGCTGGGTACTATGTGACACAATTGAAATTCGATTATCTTTGTATGGTCAGGAGCAAAACAAAACAGCAATGAAGTGAAGGACAACTTCCTCTTTAAGGAAACCAATAACAAGTAACATCTCGGGAACGGTTAACTCTTCATCAAATGTGTAGTATTTAAAGTGTGCGTTCTAACGATTTGGAATTAAGCTCATAACGATTTAGTTACTGTTCATAGAGAAGTGCAATTTTTTTTTGGGACCCGACCTAGTTATAATACCATCCTGAGATTTATTTTCGAGAGTAGATTTTTCTCGTTGAACGTTTTAGAAAATGTTTCTGTGTCAGTAACATAGTTATTGTAATAGGAACTTATCACTGATACAATAATGTTGGCATACCCCGATGTTGTGTACATTACTTTTGAAAAAGTACCTCCTGGGATTAAGCCCATATTCCCAATTTAAACTCGATTTTTTTTCCGGCTTATTTAGCACAACATCAGAGTGAAGGAAATCTCTCTTCTGAAAAACGTATTTGTACTTTTGAAGTTGCAGGAGTAGCAATTGACTGGCTTAGGAGCTTTGTCTGACTGAATCCTCTTGTTGGTAGTATAAGGCAAACATTGGCAACGACAGCGCTTTGTGACCTTTTCCCTCCGTTTTATAGAATTAGTCTCCTTCCAGCAAGAATGTTTTCGTTCGCTGGCTGCAAATAGCCTACTAACAGTAATAGTGTAAAGTTTATTATCATTTTAAAAACTATGTATCTATGAACATTTTAAGATATGCAGATATATAAATTTATTTTAAGATCTACATATGTGAATTTTAAATATTTTAGAACTCTCCAACCTATTCTGTAATAAGAAAGATGAAAGACCTTTTGGCCGAGTGGTTAGACTGCTCGCCTCCCACCTTTTCGCCCCAGGGTCGATCCCATGTGTGATTTGTGGTGGACGAAACGGAGTCAAGACGGGTTTTTTCTCTGGGTCTTCCGGTTTCCCCCGCTACTCATTCCACCATTTGTTCCATCAGAACCTTTCCTATCATCCATTTCAGCTTGTATTTCATACTATCCACTTCCTCTCGCTCATGTGACCACTCGTTCCAGGTTCTCCATTCTGTGGTTCCGTGCCGTTGGTTCCACGACAGACTTCTGACCCTAGATACCCACGTCTAAATCCTAGGGGGGGTCAGTCCTACTTAAGGAGACGGTAAGCCGACTACGAAACGAAAGATTTTTCAAAAATTATAAATAAAAGGTCATAAGTCAACTTGTGCTATCTTCATTCATTGAATATGAAGATTCACCGTCTGCCTTTATGATATCATTTGAGCTTTTGAAAATCTAATCTGTAATAAATATTTTGACATTTTTGATTCAGGATATCTTGCCATAGCCTTATTGGAACTAAAGGTTGAAGAAGTATATTCACTACTGCTTATCTGTTCACTAATATTATTATTATTATTATTATTATTATTATTATTAATTTAAGGTCAACGAAATTTGTAATATTAATAACTTAGTAATCTAATCTATGCTTCATTAGCAACAAAATATTTTTATGAAATGACTGAGTGAGTTTGCCTGCGCTAAAGTTTTTTTCATAATCTTTCGTTGGGATTCTTCCGATTTTTTATCTTCAATGTTTATGTGTACTAATATGAATAGACATTATTGTTTGATAACTCAAAACTGAATATTAATACATTTAAAGGAGAGACCGCTAATTGCTCCACTAAACCATCTCATCACTGTAGCATAGACCTCTTCAATAACTAACAGAAACATATCTCTAATTAGTAGATAATTATTAATTGACGTTATAAGGTTTTTCTTGCCATAACATTGAGAACTGCAACAGAGCATCCAAGCACTTAACAAAGTCATATTTTCAATTAAAAGGTTTAACTTTCTACTATATTAAATTAACCTTTTGCTTTCTCAAGCGTACATGTACAACGCACATAGAGATAGAGAAGGTATTGTATTCACCCAAAAGTTTGATACGAGGTTTCACCGGAAATATGTTTTGAGACCCCTGAATCCTAAACAAAGCCTTGTTAGGAAAAGACCAGTGTGTGTGTATGTGTGAGCGTATGTGTGTGTGGAAACCATAACTCAAAAAAATACTAAACTTGGTATTTAAATTGAGTATCTTTTAGGAATGCGGCATGAAAATTTTCAGGAAAATTCATCCACCCCATACTACCTTTTTCGCAGAAAATGTTTCTAAAATGTTGATTTTCTAAAAAACTACTCTTAACTAAAATACCGTATATTAAACATATTTACATGAAAAATCAAATACATATCTTGAATTTCTTGGAAATAGCTTCTGAAGATCTCTTTATGCTGGATGAATTTTGCTGAATTTTACATAACTGGTTTTCCGTAACATATAGACAAAACCGTGCTACACAAAAATGTAGATCTCTTTTAAGTACAAAGTTTATTAATTAACGCATAAGGAGCACTCAAAAGAACATTAAGTATAGGTTTAGTTTTCACTACTGTCTTTTATGGCTTTAGTTATGTTTCCATACTTTATCATGTGATATCGTTCCTACTTCCGGTCATATAGTGAACCTACACAGTTGCCATTCGGTTGGTGGAATCTTTGTGTTCTACACATCTTGTGGATGGATGGTTACCACGTATCTTTGGTCCTGGCATGTTTCTGTCCACTTCCGGTCCGTCACTGCGCTTGCGCCATAGAAATCTGGATCGACGACCTCCGGTGTCCTGAGTCGTGTCTCTAGGTGTGCTTGGTATGGGCCAGTAGATGGCAGCAATTGCTCCAACCTGAAGTCTACTATGAAGAAACTTTCCCTGGCCAGTACATAGACCATCCTTGAGGGTGAATGCTTCCCAATTCCACAGACTCTCTACAAGAATCGTACCTTCTCGTTTTCTAATTTTGTGAGGTTGCTGCTCGTTGCTGCTGTAGGATGATTTTGTCGTATTAGGCTGGTTTCCCTGCTTTTCTGAAGACCATATGTCCTATTTTTTTGTTTATTAATCTCGAAGTAGTTTTTGCAGGCCCACTATTCTAGCTTCTCGAGGACCGTTTGCAGATCACTTTTGCATCAGAACCTCAGAGCCATGTCATCTGCATGCATCATTAGTTTCACTGAGGGGAGGTCTATGATATCTGCTGTCACGATATTAAACAGCAGGAGGCTCATAGGATCGCCTTGCAATACGCCTTTCGTCTCTGTGACCTTTTCTGACAGGGCTGCGCAGTCGTTAATGATAATGAAGTTGATTGTCAGTATTGCATCGATTATTCTGACCAGGGGGCGTGCGTCAATCAGCAACTTTATTGGCTTATCTATGAGGGTGTTCCGAATGACTAAGTCGAAAGCTTTCCTATAGTCAATGAAGACGTGCAATATTTCCCTTTCTGGTATCTAAGGACCTACTCTGCTTCTTCTTGTTGGGCTTTCACAGCATATAAGATGCTCCTGTTTTCTCAGAAACCAAATTGGCAAACTGGGATGAATTTGTCCGCTTCCATGCTTAGTCTTTTGGTTAGTATTTTTGAGAAAATCTTGAATATTGTATTCTGTAAGAGTTACGGTCTTCAGCGTGTTCTTTCCCTTTATATAGTACTATCATTTGGGCCGTCCTCCAGTTGCCTGGAATAGAACCAATTTTCAGGCACTGGTCATACAGTTCTGTCCATGTGGGCAGTAACAGTTCTTGTCTTTCCTTTATGTGTTCCGTGCATATGCTATCAGGTACTCTTCCCTTCTTTGCTAACTTGATGGCATCCTGGGTTTCGTTTGGAGTGATTCGGACGCATGCTCTACCATGTTGATTGTAGTTTTCACTTGGAAGACTGTGTCTGCGCCCTTCTTATTGAGGGTTCTGAAGAAATGTTTCTCGCAGGTCTCAATCGGGATCGCTCTCGCCTTGAGGGTATGTTTTCTTTTTGGCGTTAGGAAGAGGTCTGATGTTGCTAGTTTAGCTGTTTCGATAAACTCTACTCTTTTCATTTGAATAGTAGTTTGTATTGCTTACTCTTCCTGGCATAAGTTTCTATGTCTTTTTTTCGTTTGTGTTCTTTGCTCTGTATAGTGCACATAGTGTTTCCTTCCGTGAGGTGCAGCAATCTGTATCGAACCATTTTTGAGCATATCTTTTCTTACTCAGGATAAAAATGTTGCTGAGAGAACTATTAACGAGTTGCATCATTTCTTCTATACGGTCCCCTGATATAAGAGTGTTGCCTTTGTTTATGTCTTTTAGGGCTTGGAGCTTTTCCTGGTCTAGTTTTCTAGGTCTTTGCTCTGGTGGTATTTTTACTGGTGCCTGGGCCACTATTTCTATTGTTGAGACACATATGTGTTTTCTGATATGTGCTGTTCCTGAGGCCTTCTTGTTTCAAATTTATGTAAAATACATTTTTGTTGTAGAGTACACCGTTTTGCGAGTAAGCTCTTATTGGTATCAATTTTTAACCACCTATGTAACTTTTCTCAAACGGGGTCACCGTTCTTTCACCTCTCTTTTGTTTTACTCGCAATGCAAAGTGAACCGAACTTCAATTGTACACATACGACCAGCTTTGAAAATAAATGGTTATCGTTTCAGCTTAATGCCTTCCCTTATTTTCCTTCTCCTTTTAAGGACACAAGTAAAAAAAAAAACCTGTCTCAAAACGTTTATCTCGATTAGCATGACGGATATAAAAGAATAACATCTTGTAAGGAAAATTTGCTGATATGACGAACCGGATCTCAAGTAGAAAACAAAACATTTTGCTCATAACTCCTACTCTGTTCTCAGATGTGGAGATAATTCAATCAATAGCGTTCAGTTATCTCCGTTATTTTTCAAGATGGATGAAACGTTATTGGACTTATTATTCGTCACTATTGGGTCCTCCGGAAAGCTAAAGCTGCTCACTCAAACCCCCAACACCATGTGCATTATTGCTGGCTGTCATTGAATTAGTTCAGTAAAGTATTTATTACTTTCTCTATACGTACTATGTACATAGTGTATAGAGAAAGTATTGCACTCCAGAGTAAGTATTCTCTATACACTACGTACTATGTACATAGTACTCCACCAAAAAATTATATACCGAGATTTGACCGGAAATATATGTTTTAGGGTCCCCTGTATCCAAAAAAAGTATTTTCAGAAAAAGGTCCGCGTGTGTGTGTCCATGTGTCTGTGAACACGATAACTCAAAAACGAAAAGTCGGTAAAATACCAAACTTGGTATTTAAGTTTAGTATCTTTCAGGGATGCGACACGAAGATTTTGAGAAAAATCCCCCCAACCCGAACTGCTCTTTACATGGTACTTTTTACGAAAATGTTGATCTTCTCAAAAATGGCTCTGATGACTTTTTGATATACATTTCGTATATTAAAGATATTTACCTAACAAATAAAATATATATTTTGAATTTTCTGTGAAAAGCCTCTGAAGACTACTTTATTCTGGGTCAATTTTACGGAATTTTGTATAACTGCTAAACCATAAGAGACGGACAAAAACTTACCACACAACAAATGCAGAGCACTTTAAAACACACAATTTATGTTGTATACATTTTTTTCCTGAAGTTGATTGTTTCTGAGATATAACTTGTTTTTCGTTTCAGCTTTCAAAAACTTACTTTTCACATACAGGAATTTAACAATCCCTGTCCATACAAACAAAGGAACTTCAGTCACATATCAACCAGCTTTTGACTATCTCGTTAACCTATGGTAGTCCCTTATTTCGCTTCTACTTACAAGGAAGCAAGTAATAAGACTATTTCTACTAATTATTTCTCGATTAGCATGAAGTAAGTAGAAGCATAGGCATTTTGACAATCATTTGTTGCTGAGATATAGAAAAAGTCATGCGAATGGAACACATCAGGTTTTATTTTAATCGTTTTCATTTATTACTTTTTCTACGCGTATTATGCACATACTGTATAGAAAGGATATTGCACTCCACCCAAAAATTCGATATAGAGATTTCACCGGAAATATATGTTTTAGGGTCCCCTGTATCCAAAAAAATAATTTTCAGAAAAAGGTCCCTCTGTGTGTGTGTGTGTGTGTGTGTGTGTGTGTGTGTGTGTGTTTGTGTGACAGTGTGTCTGTGTGTCTGTGAACATGATAACTCAAAAACGAAAAGTCGGTAAAATACCAAACTTGGTATTTAAGTTTAGTATCTTCCAGGGATGCGACACGAAGATTTTGAGAAAAATCCCAACTACTTTTTACGAAAATGTTGATTTTCTCAAAAAGGGCTCTAATCATTTTGATTAACATTTCGTATATTAAAGATATTTACCTGACAAATAAAATGCATATTTTGAATTTTCTGTGAAAAGCCTCTGAAGACTACTTTATTCTGAGTCAATTTTACGAAATTTTGTATAACTGCTAAACCGTAAGAGACGGACAAAAACTTACCACACAACAAATGCAGAGCACTTTGAAACACACAATTTATGTTGTATACATTTTTTTCCTGCATTTGATTGTTTCTCAGATATACCTTGTTTTTGGTTTCAGCTTTCAAAAACATACTTTTCACATACAGGAATTTAACAATCCCTGTCCATACAAACAAAGGAAACTTCAGTCACATAGAAACCAGCTTTTGACTATCTCGTTAACCTATGGTAGAGCCTTATTTCGCTTCTACTTACAAGGAAGCAAGTAATAAGACTATTTCTACTAATTATTTCTCGATTAGCATGGAGTAAGTAGAAGCATAGGCATTTTGACAATCATTTGTTGCTGAGATATAGAAAAAGTCATGTGAATGGTACACATCAGATTTTTTTTAATCTTATTCTATACCAGCTTATAAGGTAGAGCTACAGATGGTTCAGGTAGCTTGTTTATGCAATAATTATGAGACTAATGTAATGTATTGCTGTTGGGATGGTATCCGTAATTCTTGACGCAGTTGAACCCAGGAGCACGTATGGCAGTACAGAAGGATTCAATAATATTTCGAAGGACCTCTAAGGGATGAATGGCAAAAGTAAAAGAATCAGTGAGAATTAAAGCATTTGGTGTCACAATCTAAGCTTATTAATAGAGCATATTTTTTAAATCAATAGGAACCAAATTAAGGTGCAACGTGTGCACTCTAAATCAGTTTGGTCTAGTAGAATCTAGGGTAATTTAGTGTTTCATGTGGGAACCAAGCCATTTATAGATTCAGAAGAATTAATGGCGTTGGACATCAATAGGGCTTAATAGATAAATTCTAAATCCGGGCTAATTACTTTCTCTACACGTACTATGTACATAGTGTATACAGAAGGTATTGCATTGCACCCATAAATTCGATACCGAGAATTCACTGGAAATAAATGTTCTGAGACCCCCCAAATCCGAAAAAAGCATTTTTAGGAAAATGTCCGCGTGTATCTATCTGTCTGTCTATCTGTGTTTGTGTGGGTGTGTCTGTGGGCAAAAAAAAAAATGTAAATGGAGTGTTATTTATGGACGCTCTTTAACTGCTTTGGTTCTCAGCGTCCCATTCTATATTGGGCGTGAAAGATCGCTTAATTTTGCACAGAGGCCTCTCTTATCAGGCTTGAGGTTCTTTTACGTGTCGTAAATCTACGACACGGGACCCACGGCTTTACTTCCCTTCCGAAGGAAGCCATGCTAAGGATTTTTATGCCCAAAAAAATCCATCGTCCTCCGCCGGGTTTGAACCCGCAACCTTGTGTATATGAAGTTAGCATGGTAACCATTACACCACGGAGGGCGACGTCTGTGGGCAACATATCTCAAAAACGAAAATACCATTAAATACCAAACTTGGTATTTAAGTTTGGTATCCTCCAAAAATGCGACACAAAGATTTTCAAGAAAATCCCCCCACCCCAAACTAACTTTTATATGGAAAACATTTCGAAAATTTTGATTTTCTCATAAGTGCCTCTAATGAGTTTGATTAAAAGTTATTATATTTAAGACATTTACATCACAAATAAACAAAAAAATATATATACAATTTTGTGGGATTGGCCTCTGAACAAATATTTAGTCTAGATGAATTTTGCGTAATTTTGCATAACTGGTAAACCGTAAGATAATTTTTTTTTTTTTTTTTTATTCCTTGTTATTAGTTCCCTCATATGGGAATTTGTCAACTCCTGTCCATATAAACAAAAGTATTTCAATCACATAGCAACCAGTTTTAAAAGATTTTACTATCGCTTTAGTTTAGTGTACTCCCTTATTTCCATTCTACTTAAAAGAAAGCAAGTAAGCAAACCTCTTTTGCTAATTGTTTCACGATTAGCATTAAGTAAATAGATGAATAAACATTTTAACAACAATTTATTGTAGAGATACAGAGAAAGTAATGTGAATGGAATACAAGATTATATTTTATGCAACAAAGGTCTGCATCAGATGGGTACAATCGTATGTGCTTTCCCCTCTATCTCTCTCTCTCTCTTTCCTTATTTGTCTTTCATCGTCAATGCTCATTTAGCCATTAGAGTGTCATGTTTTATTAAATTCACACACATTTACTATTTCACTCAGTCTCTAAGAAGGATGAGGAAAAAGAAAAATTCCCATCCTCTAGCCGAGAATCGAAATGCGGACCTTTGGATTTGGAAGCTAGCATGCTTAATTACCGGACTGCAACGGCAGTCTGTCTGTCTTCTTGTCACTAGCGAAGAGAAGTGACACGTCCTATAGACGTTGATTCTGCTATGACGTCACCTTTTATCGATACTACAGTCAGATGTATCTATTTCTGTCAGATTTATCGTGTGTATTGGCTGTTCAACCGAAATCGGAAATTCTTGATAATTTACAAACGGCTGCTCTCTGAACTTTGGAACAAAGATGATGCTGAAGAAATAATTGAGGTTTCTAACTGTAGTTAACGAATACAGGAAACATTAATATCTGAAATGTGATTTCATGTTATTAAGGCAAAAGTATTCACCAATTGGACATTTAGTATCTTGCCACAGTTTTCACGTTAGCCCAGTTGGTTAGAAGTAACGGGAGGAAACTGTAAGATCCGTGATTCAAATTCCGGCTATGACATTGAATTGTTCAGTTTGAACCTATTTTCTCAACCCTATCCTACCGCGGCTTTTATTATATACAATTATGTACCTTTATTATCTTTTATCTAAATTATATAACGACGTTTTCCTTAAATACTATTAAATTAGGTCAGCATTTTTATTTTCTCTACGCGTAGTATGCAAATAGTGTAAAGAGAAGGTGTTATACTGCATCTAAACATTCGATACCGAGATTTCATCGAAAATACACGTTTTGGGACCGCCTGAATAAAAAAATTGAAAAATGTCCGCGTGTGTCTATTTGTGTGTGTCTGTGGGCAGCAAAGCTCAAAAACGAAAAGTCCGTTATATACTAAACTTGATGCTTAAGTTAAGTATCATTCTAACTTAAATACCAAAAATACTATATTTGACATTTCAAGGTGTATTTGTTTTGAGCTATACCGTTCATAGGCAGAGAGGGACAGGCAGACACACACTCAAACGGATCTTTTTCTAATTTTTTTTTACTCTTGGAACCTCAAAGCATATATTTTCTGTAAAATCTCGACAATGAATTTTTGGGTGGAATAAAATGTCTTTTCTACTGATTATATGCTAGACACTGTAGAGAAAGTGATAAATGTACTAGTTATGTGAACGACTTTCAACGCGAATAAAAAAAGTCTGCTGTATTCCATTCCTATAACTTTCTCTACACCTCTGTAACAAATTATTGTTAAAAAGCTTATGCTTATATAAACGTCATGCTATTCGAGAAAAAACTAGCATTCCTAGTCTTATTATTTGCTTCCTTGTAAATGGAAGCGAAATAAGGGCGTCCCGTAGGTTAAAGTAATAGTCAAAAGCTGGTTGCTATGTGACTGAAGTTCTTCTGTTGATATGGACATGAGTTGACAAATTGCTGTATGAGAAAAGTTTAAGTTTTTTAAAGCTAAAACCAAGGAATATCTCAAAAACGATCAGCTCCACGAAAAAAAAAAAAATGTATACAACATAAATTGTGTGTTTTAATGTGCTATACATTCTTTGTGTGGTAAGTTTTTGTCTATCTCTTACGGTTTAGCAATTATGCAAAATTCAGCAACATTCATACAGAGTAAAGTAGTTTTCAGGGGCTATCTCCAGAAAATGCAAGATATACATTTTACTCGTTAAATAATCCTTTATTATACGATATTTTAATCAAAAGCGTTAGAGCCATTTTTGAGAAAATAAAAAATGTTGGAGCTTTTTCCATGTAAAGGTAGATTGGAGTGGGGAGATTTTTCTCAAAATCTATGTGTCGCATCCCTGAAAGATACTAAACTTAAATGCCAAGTTCGGTATTTTCCGACGTTTCGTTTTTTGAGTTATCGTGTTCGAAGACACACATACCTTTATCTGAAAATGTTTTTTTTATACATGCTCCCTAAAACGCGTATTTCCGGTGAAATCTCAGTATCGAATTTTTGGATGGAATGTAATAGCTTCTCTATACACTATGTACATGGTATGTCAAGAGAAAGTAATTAGATTCATTTTTGCGTGCATTTAAGCCTACATCAGTAATTCCTTTTCAAAGATTGGAAAATCCCATTGGTGTGACAACCAAAAGAAGATCGCAGTGAATTGTGTTACAAGACATAATAGACAGAGGAAGACAGATAGAGGAAAAAAATTGGGGTAGCTGTAAGAAGCTCCCTGGGTCTGTATCTTTAATTTCCCTTTTCAAGTACTTCCCTCTTTTTCCAGGGAAGGCTTTGAACGATGCGAGGAACTTAAGCCAGGAGATAGGAAGAGCAAACGAGAAATATTGTGCAGAGAGAGAAAAGAGAAGCTTCTGCGGCAAGGCAGGATGCTCTCCCAGGCTTGCCAGGTCGATAAATAACAATAGACCCGGCTTTTATAAACTTTACCACGCAAAATGGCTATATTGCGCGGGGTGATCTCGGCAAACTTGCCGCGGGCTAGCCAAATTAACTGGAAGAAAATCCAAGTTAATGATTTCTCGATATTAGAACTTGGGAGGTTTCAGTTTCAATGTTACAGAACAAACTTTATGTCTCCATATTATAAGAAAGATAATCAGAAACTGCAAACTTTTCTTCTAGCAGCTTAAGCTTAATCTGCTATTAATTCTGAGTAAAATTTGCCTCGGCTGTGTAAGCGGATGGATTTTTTAGCAGTTCGCGCTTCTTAAAGGGTATTTTCAACAAGATAGACTTTAATAGCTCCAAAATAACGCTAATAAAAATTGATTAAGCAAATATAAGTAGAGTGAATAGCTAATCAGGAACGGTATAACGAGTTAACCCTTAGCAACCAGACACAGACATATAGAAATGCATCTCTAATATTTACTCTCTTTATGTACAATGAACATAGGGAATGTATTGTATTCCAACCAAAAAATGGATACCGAAATTTCATCGTTAATTTATGTTTCGAGTTCCCTGAATCCGAAAAGAACATTTTTAGAAAAAGGTCTGCTTGTATGTGTTTCTGAGCAACAAAGCTAAAAATCGAAAACTACGTTAAATGCAAACTTGATATTGAAGTTCAGTATCTTCCAAGGATGTGACACGAAGATTTTCAAGTAAACTCTCCTACCCCCAACAACCCTTTATATGTTAAAAATTTTGAAAATTTTGGCTTTCTCAAAAATGCCTCTAACGATTTTGATTAAAATCTTTATATTTAAGATGATAAATAACAAATAAAATGCATATCTTGAATTTTCTGGGAATAGACTCTGAAGACCTCTATTTTGGATGAATTTTGCGAACTATTATAATGTAAGATATAGATAAAAACTTTCTGCACAAAAATTGTGGATATCGCTAAAACATACAATTTATGTCATATACGTTTTTTTTCCTAGAGTTGACTATTTCTGCGATATTTCTTGTTATTTGTTTCAGATTCAAAATACTTAAAATTTTTCACATTGAAATTTGTAAACTCCTGGCCATTTATAGAAATAGATTTAAAGTACATGGTGTCTAGCTTTAAATATACGAGGTACGTCCAGAAAGTAAGTTCCGTTTGGTAATAAAATTAAATTGTGTACAGATACAGAATAATTATTTATTGCACAACATTCTACAACTCTTAAACTACTTTTCCACATAGCTGCCGAAATTTTGCAGGCATTTGTCAGCGTGGCACAAGTTTTTGTATACCTTTTTCATAGAAGTTTGCCGACTGTGTCTTCAAAAAGTTGGAAAAATGTTCTTTCAGCTCTTCGTCATTGTTGAAGTGTTGACCGTCAAGGAAAGACTTGAGATGTAAGAACAGATGAAAGTCGCTAGGAGCGAGGTCAGGGCTGTGCGGAGGATGGTCAAACAGGTCCCTAGGAAATCCCTGTAAGAGGTTTTTCGTCACATTCGCAGTGTGTGGTCGTGCGTTGTCGTGAAGAAAAACAACACCTTTTGACAGCAATCCTCGGCGCTTATTCTGTATTGCGCGGCGCAATTTCCTAAGTGTCTCGCAATAAACATCTGCTTTGATTGTTTGACCACGCGGTAAGAAATCAATGAGTAAGATGCCTTTTAAGTCCCAGAACACTGTGCACATCATTTTTCAAGATGTCAAGATTTGTTTCGGCTTAACCTTTGCTGGGGATGAAGTGTGCCTCCATTCCATTGATTGCCGCTTACTTTCAGGGGTGTCGTAAGAAACCCAAGTCTCATCTCCTGTGACTATCTGTGTCAGAAATTCTTCACCGTCTTCATCATAACGGGTTAAAAACTGAAGTGCACTACCCCTCCGTTTTGTTTTGTGTTGCTCAGTAAGAATCTTTGGTACCCAACGTGAGCAAGGTTTACGAAATTTCAGTTTTTCGGTAACAATTTCATGAATTAGTGATCGTGAGCTTTGGGGAAATTCCTTAGCGAGAGCACTAATTGTAAAGTTGAGGTTTTCCTGGATCTTGTCATCAATCGCGTGAACCAGTTCTTCTGTAACCAAAGATGGATGCCCACTTCATTCTTCATCGTGCACTTCACTACGTCCTTCATTGAACTGTCGTGCCCATCTACTCACCATTGAATCACTCATCGCATTTTGTCCGTAAACTTCGCAAATTTGCCGATAAATTTCAATTGGTTTCACTTTCCTAACATTTAGAAAACGAATCACAGATCTGATTTCACAAGCGGCGGGATTTTGAATCAACACCGATATTGTAAACAAGCACAACAAAGCGTATGTGGCTGACAGCGATCTCAAAATGGCGCACGTTTCTTCTCCTTGATACAGAGCGTCTACCGCGCATGTGTGGAACTGCGATTGCAGCGCTGCAGCGGAGATAAACTGAAACTTACTTTCTGGACGTACCTCGTATTTGATTATTGTTTTACCCTAGTGTTTTCCCTTATTTACCTTCTGCTTACTAGGAAGCAACAAAAAAAAAAAAAAAAAAAGACAATAAGATACAAATTATTTCTGCTAATATTTATCTCGATTATTATTGCGAAGATAAAAGAATGATATTTTGTAATAAAATTTTGTTCATGGAACAGCTAGAGAAAGCTATGTGAATAAAGCATATCAGATTTTCTTTTTATCTTTACAATATTTAAAACAAATTTCGAATTATAAATTCAGTATTAGTGAAAATGCAATGTATAAAACGTTAGCAGCACCTGTTTATGTGCGGTAATGAATATTTATGTTTAGTTACCTCTTGTAAATAAATTAAGTAATGGAATCTACCCAAAGGTTTCGATGCGACATATTGCTCCAAACTAATATTTATTTGAGCAAAATTTTAGCGTGCACTTGTGCATGTGTGTACGAAATAGAGCAACTCAAAAACGCAAAGATAGTTCTATTGCTATAGTATTTAAGATTAGCATCTTTCAAGTGTCGACACAAAGATTTTAAAATAAATCCGCCCACTTCAAACAGATTTTACTGAGAAATATGCTGTTATTTTGTATCTTCTCAAAATTCTGGACTTGTGTTGAAGATATTTAAATGGGAGGTGATATTATATCTAAATTTTGAGAATATCCTCTACAGAGCTCTGTATTCTTATAGAAAGTGTTACTGTTGGTAAATCGTTAGAGACAGACTAGATCTAATGCACAATTAATATAAGTAACGTTAAATTTCAATTGTGTGCCAAATAAAATTATTTCCGTGATAACTTTTTATTGGTTTGATTTACAATTTACCCCTTGCTCTCTACGCAGCTTCAAACGTTTTGAATTTCACCAAACATTATATATTGAAGTTTAAAATAAAAGTACTTATCTGTTTCGGTACTCTATAATAAAAAATAGAAATGTTATTAATATTATTTGTGTATGTGAACAGCATAACGTAAAAACGATAAGTCCAATAAATGCCAAACTTGTTGCTTAAGTTTAGCTTCCACTAAGGATGAGACATAGGACTTTCAGGGAAACCCTTAGCATAGTTAAACGCTTACAAATAGAAGGATAAACTTTTGTAAGAACAGTTTATAGGAGTAAGTAGATAAGGAGAGTCATGTGAATGAAAGAGACTGGCTTCTTACTTTCTCTAGCACGTATGTACAATGTACATAGGGATAGCCAAAGAGTGTGTACCACCCAAAAGTCCAGTATATAGATTTCAACAGAGATAAATATTTTGCGTCCCTCTGAATCTAAAAAAAAGCATTTAAAAACGAAGTTCGGAGTGTGTAAACAACATAGCTCAAAAGTAAACACTGTTAAATATCAAATTTTGTAATTTAAGTTTATCTTCCAAACATGCGACAGGAATATTTTGAAAAAAATCCCCCCACCCCCATCTACCCTTTATATGGAGCATTTTTTGTAACATTTTACTTTCTCAAAAATACTTCTAACGATTTTCATTAAAATACCATATGTTTAAGATATGTGCATCACAAATAAAACGTATATCTTGAATTTTCTAGAAATAGTACATGAAGATCTCTTCATTCTTGGTGATTATTTTATAATTCGAAGTCGAAAGAGTAAGAATAAATAAAAAAATATGTAATTCTCATTAAAACACATTGTTTATGTCCCATACATTTTTTCGTAGAGTTAACCGTTTTCGAGATATTCTTTGTTATTGGTTTCTAGCTTATACTACTTAAAATTTTCTCAAGCAAGAAGGAAATTTTCAGGTCATCTCTTTTGTTTTTTTGCTGGGAATACAAAAGAGAACCGAATTTTAAGTGTTTCCCTTAGCGATGAGCTTGACAAGGATTTGACTATCCCTTTATCTAAATGTATTCCCTTATTTTCTTTCTATTTATGAACAAGTAATGAGACTTATTCTGCAAACGGTGAACTCAATTAGTATGGTATAGATAAAATAATAATTTTTGGTTAGGGAATTTGGCTTATTGGATAGCTAGAGAAAGATATGTGAGTCTAAAACATCAGATTTTTATTTAAAGCAGCAGTTGCTTCTTGAGTGCATGTTAAGTGAATTTGAATAGTGACATGTAGTTAGGTTAGGTTTTTCGTTTTCTTATTTAATCCCTTCTTCTACACCTTTGAATATTGTAAACATAATCATTAAGCCTTAATTTCTCTGTGTACATAAGAATGTGTGCAGAAGAATAAAATTTAATTTTTGTTCTCCTAAAGTTTGCTTAGACTTGATAACATTTCCTTCGGTGCCTTCCCTGTGTACAAAGCATATTCTATCATCAGATGCCATACCCCGCCACCCCGTCCTCTAAAAGCGGGTATGAGAAGAATTTAAGGAGGACTAAACAACTTGTGCAGTTTAATGAATATTCCCGAAATTTTCCGTGAACGAAAACTTTACAATCAGAATGGTTTGCGGCCAAGGTAGTCAATGCAGCATCCTGCATTATCATCTGAACAAAACCCTCGGGTACACAGTGGAATAGACAACATTATATCAGTGGAGGGGTTATTGACCTTTCTTTTTACTTTCTGTGCACGCAATATATTCATAATGTATAGAGAAGGTATTGTATTGTATCCAAAAATTCGATACCGAGATGTTTTGGGACCCCTTGAATACAAATTATATAATAATTAATACGAATTCCCCCGCCATCGATCTCCACCGGTGCCCCATCGTCATTCCATGTATCACCAATGTCATCGCCTGCGGTGCCATGGTGGTAAAAGCGGACGTTAAACACTATAAAAACCACACACACACATATACACACATTTTACAAACAGCCATACAAGCAGCCATGCCCAGGGCGGGACTCGAGACGACCCCCTCCGCCACGAAGCAGGCGCTTTAGAATCGCGGCGGCCATGGGGACCGACTAATATTAAGAAGCATTTAAGGATAGTTGAGTGCTTCCATAACTACGTACATAGTAAAAAATCTGATGTGTTTCATTCACATGACTTTCTCTATATCAATGCAACAAATTATTGTTAAAAAGCTTATGCTTATATCTACTTTATGCTAATCGAGAAAAAAATAGCAAAAAGATTCTTTTTGCTTGCTTCCCTGTAAGCAGAAGCGAAATAAAGGAGTACCATAGGTTAACGTGATAGTCAAAAGCTGGTTGCTATTTGACTGAAGTTCCTTTGTTTGTATGGCCAGTAGTTGACAAATTCCTATATGAAAAAGGTAAGTTTTTCATAGCTGAAACCAAAAATAAGGAATATCTTAAAAACGATAAACTCCACGAAAATATAATATATAACATAAATTGTGTGTTTTAACTTGCTCTACATTTCTGGCGCTCTATGTTTTTATCCAGGTCTTACGGTTTAGCAGTTGTGAAAAATTCCGTAAAATTTGTCCAGAATAAAGTAATCTTCAGAGACTATTCCCAGAAAATTCAAGATATACATTTTGTTTCTCAGGTAAATATATTTAATATATTATATTTTAATCGAAATCGTTAAAGCAATTTTTGAGAAAATCAAAATTTTCGAAAAAAGTTCCATGTAAAGTATAGTTTGGGGTGTGGGTATTTTTCTCAAAATCTTCCTGTCGCATCCCTTGAAGATACTAAACTTAAATACCAAGTTTGGTATTTAAGTTTGGCAGACAAACACACAAACGGACATTTTTCTAAAAATGCTTTTTTTAGATTCAGTTGGTCTCAAAACGTATATTTCCGGTGAAATCTTGATATCTAATTTTTGGGTACAATGCAATATTTTCTCCACACACTATGTACATAGTACGCGTCGACAAAGTAAAAAGTACTGAATCTATCCCAGCAGTGACTGTGAAGAATTTTCAGTTCATATTTGTAAGGATTAGTAGCTTTTGGTATATGGCGGAGCTAAAGCTATAAATAATTTATAAACTCCCTAAATATTTTTCTATTTCCTCAGGCGAACTGTTTGCCATTTAATCACACATCTAGTATTTGATCTCACTGTTAGCCATACTAGAATATTCTGCACAGTTATATAATAAATAAAACTTATATAAGATCAGACCTACAGGTAAATAAAGCGTTTTGTTTTAAGGGATACCGATACCGTCAAATGAACAGTAGAACGGAAATACCGAGAGCAACAAAATATCCGCAGCAATAACTACAGCACATCAAGACTGCATCACACACTTAGAAAACCTGTTAAAAATCTCTTACTTCTATTTACTTCATGTTAATCGAGAAAAAATTAACAGAAATAGTCTTATTACTTGTTTCCTTGTAAGCAGAAGCGAAATAAGGGAGTAGCATTGGTTACAGTGTTAGTCAAAACCTGGTTGCTATGTGACTGAAGCTCCTTTGTTTGTATGGACAGGGGTTGACTAATTCCTGTATGAGAAAAGTATAAGTTTTTCATATCTGAAAACAAAAAGAAGGGATACCTTAAAAACGATCAGCTCCACGAAAAAAAAATGTATATAACATAATATTCTGTGTGGTAAGTGTTTGTCCATCTGTTACGGTTTAGCAGTTATATGAAAATCCGTAAAGCTCATCCTGAATAAAGTAGTCTTCAGAGGCTATTCCCAGAACATTCAAGATATAGATTTTATTTGCCATGTAAATACCTTAAATTTACGAGATTTTAATCAAAATCATTAGAGCCATTTTTTAGAACATTATAATTTTCTAATTGTTTTCCATGTAAAGGGCAGTTTGCAGTGGCGGGATTTTCTTGAAAATCCTTGTGTCGCATCCTTGGAAGATTCCAAACCTAAATGTCAAGTTTGGTTTTTAACGGTTTTTCCATTTTTAAGCTATGCTGCCCAGAGCCACACACCAGGAGCACACACAGACAGACACACACATGGACACTTTTCTAAAATACTTTTTTGGGTTCAGGGGTTCCCAAAGCATATATTTCCGGTGAAATCTCGGGTTCGAATTTTTGGGTGCAATACAATACCTTCTCTATACATTATGTACATAGAACGTATAGAGAAAGTAAGATAGCAGAAATAGTCTTATTACTTGCTTCCGTGTAAGTAGAAGGGAAATAAGGGAATATCCTAAGTTGAAGTGATTGTCAAAAGCGGGTTGCTATGTGACTGAAGTTCCTTTGTTTGTATGGACAGGAGTTAGCAAATTCCTGTATGAGAAAACTATATTTTTTAAAGGTGAAACTAAAAACAAGGAATATCCCAAAAACTAACAACTCCACGAAAAAACGTACATAAGATAAATAGTGTGTCTTAAGATGTCTCTGCATTTTTGTATATTAGGTTTTGTCTATCTCTTACGGTTTAGCAGTTATGCAAAATTCCGTAAAATTCATCCAGAACAAAGGAGTCTTCCGAGGCTATTCCCAGAAAATTTAAGATATACATTTTATTTGTCAGGTAAATATCTTTAATATTTAACATTTTAATCAAAATCGTTATAGCCATTTTTAAGAAAATCAAAATTTTCGAAAAAAGTTTCATGTAAAGGGTAGTTGCGGGTGGGGAAATTTTCTTGAAAATCTTCGTGTCGCATCCTTGGAAGATAAAAAGTTTAAATACTAAGTTTGGTATTTAACGGTCTTTTCGTTTTTGAGCTATGCTGTCCACAGACACACAGACACACACACACACACTCACACACACGGACCCTTTTGTAAAAATGTTTTTTTTTTAATCAGGTGGACCCAAAACATTATTTCCTGTGAAATCTCGGTGTCGAATTTTTGGGTACATTACAATACCTTCTCTATACACTATGTACATAGTGCGTGTAGAGAAAGTAAAAAATCTGATGTGCCCCATTCACAAACTTTCTCTACCTCTCTATAACAAATATGGTTAGTAAGCTTGTTCTTCTATGTACTTCATGCTAATTGAGACAAACATAGCAGAAACCGTGTTAGTACTTGGTTACCTATAGGTATAAGAGAAATAGGGGAATACACTAGGCTCAACCGACAGTCAAATGCTTTAAAATGTGGTAGTCATGGTATAGAAATCCGATTCTTTGCGTGGTCAAGTGCTAACAAGTTCCCGTACAAAAAGGTATTAAGTATTTTAAAACTGAAATAAATGACAAGGGATGTCTTAAAAACGGTCAATTCCAGGACAAAAATGCATATTGTGTGCTATAATGAGATCTACATTTTTTTTGCAGTAGCTTTTTGTCGGTCTCTTACGGTTTATCAGCTATTAAAATTTATTCAGAATAAAGATGTCTTAAGAGGCTATTCCCAGAAAATTTAAGATATATATTATTTGTCATGTAAATATCTTCAATAGACATATTTTAATCAAAACTGTCACAGCCATTTCTGAAAAAAAAAAATGTTGGAAATTCTTCCATGTAAAGGTTAGTTGGGTTTGGGGATTTTGCTGGAAAATCTTCGTGTCGTATTCTTGGAAGATACCGAACTTAAATACCAAATTTGGTATTTAACGGACTTTTCGTTTTCGAACTATGCTGTCTAGACACACACACACAAATGCGGACATTTTTCTAAAAATGTCCTTTTTTTTATTCAGGAGGTCCCAAAGCATGTATTTCCTGTGAAATCTCGGCATCGAGTTTACTATCGCTATGTGCATAGTACGTGTAGAGAAATTAAAAAATTCAACACCTCACGGAGTGGGTCACAGCCATTTAAATATCACTCTCCAGAGTCATTAACAATCGATTTTCCCCGAATGTAACATGTACCAATTTGGATTTAGGGTTCTTATTACCAAATTGTTGCCGGTCCTTTACCATGACCATTAACAATAAGTTGTGAGGCAATTTTACCCCTCCTCATTGAATTCGAGGATATAACATTGCCGAGTTCCATTGGCACCACTAATTCTTCCTACATCCTTTTACTTTCTCTATATGTATTATATACATCGTGTATGTAGAAGGTATTGTATTGCACCCAAAAATTCGATACCGAGATTTAACCGGAAATATATGTTTTGAGACACCCTGAATCCAAAAAAGCATTGTTAGAAAAATGTCCGTGGGTGTGTGTCTGTCTGTCTGTGGACAACATAGCTCAAAGACGAAAACACCGTTAAATACCAAACTTGGTATTTAAGTTTGGTATCTTCCAAGGATGCGACAAGAAGATTTTCAAGATAATCCCCCTACCCCAAACTACCCTTTACATGAAAAAAAATTGAAAATTTTGATTTTCTCAAAAATTGCTCTAACGATTTTGATTAGTATCTCTTATAGTTAAGATATTTACTTGCCAAATAAAATGTGTATCTTGAATTTTCTGGGAATAGCCTCTAAAGACCTCTTTATTCTGGATGATTTTTATTGAATTTTGCATAACTGGTAAACTCTGAGAGATAAGCAAATTCTTACTATACAAAAAATGTAGATCACGATAAAACAAACAATTTATGTCATATACACTTTTTTTTTCGTGGATTTGATAGTTTTTGAGTTTTTCCTTGTTATTGGTTTCACTTTAAAAACCTTATACTTTTCTCATACAGGAATTTGTGAACTCCTGTGCATACACACAAAGAAACTTCAGTCACATAATAACCATCTTTTGACTATCACTACCTATCGTACTCCCTTATTTCGCTTCTACTTACAAGGAAGCAAGTAATAATATCATTTCTGTTTGTTTTTCTCAATTAGCATGAAGTAAATAGAGGCATACGCTTTTTAACAATTATTTGATGCAGAGATGCAGAGAAAGTAATGTGAATGAAATACAGGGCATTTTTCCATTAAATCGCTTATCTCTTCCTTTCCTTGTTAATTCTTAGCTTCTATTAAAAGGACACAAATGCACACAACATAGCCAGAACAATGAGCCTACACAACTACGTTGCCAATACAAAGCATGGAAATATTTCAGTGATCGCTTCTTTTAACGTCTTTTAACACACCACTAAGGTAAATAAGAAGATATGAAATACTCAAAATAGTGTAATGAATCTCTTTTGGGCGACTTTCGCTTCGGATAGCCATAACAAACGCATATAGCTGAAACATGCTGTTTTTAAAATCGTTCAGATCCTTAGTGTTAAGAGTTATATATGTACATTTTAAAACAGTAAATATTATTGTCTCTATTAATAATAATCTTTACAAATATACACGAAATGCGTTGTTGAAGGATGCAGTCTCAATATACGCTGAAAATATTTTGCAAATTAATAGCAGATAAATTAGTGAAAATAAGGATATCAGTTAGCCCAACTGCTCCTTTCACGTGTGTGTTAAAAGAGTTGCAAAACTCAACTGAGCTATTAGATTTAAAAGCGGTTAGTGAGGAAGTGAGCAAGCGGCCTTCGTTTTACCCCTCTTGTTTATCAACGGGCCGCGTTAATTCAGAAGGCCTGCTCCTTACTGTTACATTTAAACTTGAAATGACCCCGCTGCGTTCTGGAATTCTTTTAACGCATATCTGCACATGCCAAAAAAGGGCATTTGGGCAACTTGGTAAAGGAAAACTATAATACGTAAAAGACAGCATTAAAAATTATCATGTTTTAAAATTTAATGTTACTAAAATTCATTAAAATTAAATTAAAAAAGAGATCATCTTCACGATAAGGTTTTTCCGTTATGTGGTTGCAGATTTAAATTTCACTAATTAACTATTAGGCTGACAACTTAACAATATACTAGTGTTATTAGTTAACGAGTGTTATTAGTATACAATAGTAAGCATATCTTCATATTCGTCATTTTCTTTAATCCATAAATAATATATATTTATAAATTTTTGTTGTTGCAAGACGCAACGTTTGTGTATGGGCTGTAAAATTTCGAATTTTTTGCAGATTTTAAGAAAGAAGAGCGTATTATATGTTAGACCATACTAGACCAAAAACGTCTTTTTTAGGAAACATTGCGTCGTTGAATGGATGAAAATGACGTTATCATTATTATTATATATTTCCTTCTAAAACTGAAGGAAACCATAGTATATCTGTTTCAGGTGTTACATTCATATTGATTTGATATTAGTATCATCGATTATGATTAACTTTTAAACGCTGTTTAAACAATTCGTGAAAAAAAGTAATACATTAATGAAATAAAATGTTAACGCAATAATTTCGTCCATTCAACGATTAAAATACCTTTAATATTTGTTTCCTGTATCTAGTTAGTAGAATTCTGAGAAAATGTTGATGCAGTCTATTATTTTTGTTGATAAATTATATCAAACTATATACCCTTCATTATTATTTAACAGACTAATGTTTCTAATTAAGGTGAAGTTATATAAATATATGCGTTAGAAGTTTTACAAACTGAGATGTAATATTAAACTATTTTGTTTTTAGTAGATATGTCATATCATATACTAAGTGTCTGTGGCTCTCGGTAGGGCAGACTGTTCGGTGACTCAGCTTCAAGGCGAACCTCTAACACCATCAACAGTAGCGCCGGGGGAGCACACTAGACTCGGCGGCCTCTCGGACTTCGGCAAGGTAATTAATATACACTATCATGTAACTCAATATATTCTTTTTAGATAAAAAATGTATTCAATATAATTTTACTTAAAAGAAGAACATTGGAAGGCACATAGTGCCTAAATTTCATAGCTCTTTATTATCTAGAAGCATGATTTAAACATATTTTTATGACTCTAATATCACAAAATTATAAGAATTAAATTACAGTGCAATGTTTCAGTGTAAAAACAAGAGAATGCAAATAAGTTTTAGAAAATCGAGGTAATCGTTGATATCCTAGATTCTATAGAAGTATGGTTGTATATTTATATTTTCATATAGCAGTTTCAAATCTCAGAACTATCCTTACTTAATGAAAATAATGCAGGTTAGATAACAAACCATGTCCGTTCTAAGCTCATAATTAAATTGTAGTTTGCAGAAGCATTTTAAATAGAGTATATTTACAGCTCATCACGCACTTTGTAAGATATTATATTATTGTACATATATTACTAACCAGTGTTTTTTGCTACTGTTTGTGAAATCTGCTTCCGGTATGTAAAGTCAAGATATCGTATAATCGTACCAAAATTCTTCTTTATATGACAGATTTTTTTTACTTTCTCTACACACACTATGTTGATAGTATATAGAGAAGGTATTGCATTCCACCCAAAAATTCGATTCCGAGATTTCACCAGAAATGTATGTTTTAGGGTCCCCTGTATCCAAAAAAAAAACATTTTCACAAAAAGGTCCGTGTGTGTGTGTGTGTGTGTGTGTGTCCGTGTGTCTGTAACACGATAACTCAAAAACGAAAAGTCGATAAAATACCAAACTTGGTATTTAAGTTTAGTATCTTCCAGGGATGCGACACGAAGATTTTGAGAAAAATCTCCCCACTCCAAACTACCCTTTACATGGAACTTTTTTCGAAAATGTTGATTTTATCAAAAATGGCTCAAATGATTTTGATTAAAATTTCGCATATTAAGGATATTTACCTTGCAAATAAAATGTATATCTTGAATTTTCTGCGAATAGCCTCTGAAGGCTACTATACTCTGGATGAAATTTACGGAACTTTGCATAAATGTTAAACTGTAAGAGATAGATAGAAACTTACTACACAAAAATATAGAGCATGTTAAAATACGCAATTTATGTTATATACATTCTTTCGTGGAATTTATCGTTTTTTAGATATTCCTTTTTTTTTTTTGTTTGTTTTTTTTTTTTTTTTTTTTTTCAGCTTTAACAACCATACTTTTTCTCATACAGGAATTTGTCAACTCCTGTCCACACAAAAAAAGAAACTTCAGTGACATAGGAACCAGCTTTTGACTATCACTTTAAGCTATGGTACTCCTTTATTTCGCTTCAACTTTCAAGGAAGCAAGTAATAAGACTATTTCTGTTAATTAGTTCTTGATTAGCATGAGGTAAATAGAAGAATAAGCTTTCTAACAATAATTTGTTGCAGAGTTATAGAGAAAGTCATGTGAATGGAACACCTCAGATTTTTTAGCTTTGGAATAACGATACACAAATTGAAATACAATTAACAAATGCAGTTTACGTCTCAAAATTGCAAACTTACACAATGAATGGTAATCTCTGTTATTTGTGTTGACTTCCCATTATAATCATTGTCTCTTTTTCTTTGATAACTGCCTTAATATTGAAAATGAATCCATCTTTTTCCTTCATCATAATAATTTCTTTGTTTGGGAAAATTACTAGTTTCTCCAAAGCTCACCTGTAGTGGATAAACATTTAATATAGAGATTTTACGATCCCCCAAAATGTATCGGTGTATATGTGTATCACTAAGTGTTAGTCAGTGGATTTCTCTACCAGTAAATAAAATAATCAAAACTAAATTTTGATATATAACAAATTCTACTCTTTAATGACTTTAGATGAGTTTTTTAGAATAAAATATCTATCCATAATCTAAGTTATACTTTACACCTATTTATTGCTTAATATATTGAATTTCCTACGAAAAGCCTTTGTTCTTCGGCTTTTGCTATCGCAACTACCACTAGCTGAGTTGTGGCTAGTGAAGGAACCTTTAAAATAATACAAAGAATTTTGAGTTTTGAATTTTATTTTAAATATTGTAGTGAAAATAGAACCACTTCCTAGTACATTAATTTCTCGAAACAGAATAGATGAAACTATACTTATAACGCTTTATCTTTATGTTGTACTTTGCACGTTATTTAAGCCTTTATGAGGTCCACTTTTAACATCGACCTTAAGTTTTCGTGGCTAACATTTCAAAGAACGTCGTAGATTGATCTGGTGAACTGGGGCTTATATCTGTAGCACTCTCTCCTTGATATGCTTAAGCGATAAAACTAACCACGCTTTGGCTTAATTTTGGCGTGTTAGTTGGCACATTATTTGTTTAAAAAAACTGATGTGTTCCATTCACATGACGTTCTGTACTTCTGTGTAACAAGTTATTGTTAATAAGTTTATTCTTCTATTTACTTCAAGCTAATCTAGAAAAGATTACCAGAAATAGTTTTATTACTAGCTTCCTTGTAAGTAGAAGCGAAATATGGGAGTAGCATAGGTTAAAGTGAAGTCAAAAGCCTGTTACTAGGTGACTGAAGTTCCTTTGTTAGTATGGTCACGAGTTAACAAATTTCTGAATGAGAAAAGTACAAGTTTTTCAAAGCTGTAACCAAAAACAAAGAATATCTCAAAAACTATCAACTCCTCGAAAAAAATGTATATAACATAAATTGTGTGTTTTAATGTGCTGTATATTTTTTTGTCCGGTAAGCTTTTGTCCATTTCTTACGGTTTAGGAGTTATGCAAAATTCCTCCAGAATAAAGTCATCTTCAGAGGCTATTCCCAGAAAATTCAAGATATACTATTATTTGTCAGTTAAATATCTTTAGTATACGATATTTTAATTAAAATTGTTAGAGCCATTTTTGAGAAAATCGAAATTTTCGAAAAAAGTTCCATGTAAAGGGTAGTTGGGAGTTGGGGTATTTTCTTGAAAAGCTTCGTGTCGTATCCTTGGAAGATACCAAAACTCAAATACAAAGTTTAGTATTTAACGGTCTTTTCGTTTTTGAGCTATGCTCTCCACAGACACACAGACACACACACGTACACACTCGGACCAAAATGTTTTTTTTTTTTTTATTCAAAGGGACCCAAAACATGTATTTGCAGTGAAATCTCGGTATCGAATTTTTGGGTGCAATAGAATACCTTCTCTATACACTGTACATGGTACGTGTAGAGATAGTAAAAATCGCCATAATTTTAATAAACATTTTAGGTATTTACCTCTAACTTTCTAAGTACTAAAACTATTATATTGCTTTCTGTCTTTTAGCTCAACGTCTGACCGTATGTAACAACCACAATCTTCTTATTTAATGTTGCAACATTTTCTCTTTGTGTTCAGTTTTCGTTAAACTGTGTTTCTATAGAGAATATTACCACTAACATTTCTTTAGTGTGTACATCTGAAGATTTGGAAACAAATTACAGCTTTGGTGTTTACTATAAACAGTCTGAATTTATAATTAACATTTGTTTTATTTAATTATCGTAGTGGATTATTAGTTATTTATATCTCGCATTATACTCATAAAATAGCTCACCTTGTTCATTTCAAATCAGCAAGTTTAAATGATTTTTCATGACTACGATATATAGAAGATAGGCAAAACTTTACTCCAAGGAAAAAACATCTGATCTGTTTCATTCACATGGCTATCTCTACATCCCTGCAACTAATTACTAATAAAAAGCTTATTCTTCTATTTACTTAATGATAATCGAGAAAAAATTATCAGAAATAGTCTTATTACTTGCTTCCTTGTAAGTAAAAGTGAAATAAAGGAGTACCTTAGGCTAAACTGACAGTCGAAGGCTGGTTGCTAGAAGACTGAAGTTTCTTTGCTTGTATGGATAGAAGTTCACAAATTCCTGTATGAGAAAAGCAAGGTATATCTTAAAAATAATCATCTCCACGAAAAAAAAAAATATATATATATATAACGTAAACTATGTGTTTTAATGTGCTCTACATTTTCTGTGTTGTAAGTTTTCGTCCATCCCTTACGGTTTAGCAGTTATGCAAAAATCCGTCAAATTCATCCAAAATAAAGTAGTCTTCAGAGGCTATTCCCAGAAAATTCAAGATATACATTTTATTTGTCAAGTAAGTATTTTAAATATACGAGCTTTTATTCAAAACCGTTAGAGCCGTTTTTAAGAAAAACAAAATTTTCGAAAATTTTTCCATGTAAAAGTTAGTTTGAGGTGGGGAGATTTTCTTGAAAATCTTCGTGTTGCATCCTTGGAAGATACCAAACTTAAATACCAAGTTAAATTTTTAACGGTCTTTTCATTTTTGAGCTATGCTGCCCACAGACACACACACAAACACACACAAACACACTAGACAGACAGACGGACACACACGGACATTTTTCTATAAAACCTTTTTTAGGATTCAGGGAGCCTCAAAACATGTATTTCCGGTGAAATCTCGGTATCCAGTTTTTGGGTGCATTACAATACCTTCTCTATACACTATGTATATAGTACGTATAGAGAGAGTAAAATATAGCTCACTAAGATACTAAATTTGTATTATTAATGGATTTTACTAAGATCGATGGTTTTCGAAGTATTCCATATATTTTGTTCACATTTTCCAAATGTAGGAGTCGTTAAGGGCTCTTTTAAACGACACGCGCCCAGCTTTCTAGTGACGTCACGTCATTATACCCACCAGTAATATCAAAATAATGGATATTACATAAGACGTAGTTGAAGTGATTGAAGAACAAATAGTCTTATAACGTATATCAACCATAAATAAATCCATTATTTTAGTCAGCCATAGTCATCTTTAGAAGTATCATTGTGTATTTGCGTGTGTCTGTGAGGGTGTGTGATGCCGGAGGGCAACCATTGTACATCATATCCTAGGAGGATAGTGTATATGATATGAGAGTATATCAACGGGCGGCCGAAATCGCAAATTATTCTTAAAACGGTTATTGTTCTATCTAGTTCAAGTTAATTCAGGTAAACATTAGCAGAAATGATCTTATTATTCAGTTTCTTAAAGTAGAAGCGAAATTAAGGAGCATGCTGAGCTAAAGCGATAGTCAATTCTTTTGCTTTGTGATTGAAATTCATTCTCTTTGCATAGCCAGGCGTTGACAAATTTCTGTACGGGAAGCGCATTTGAAATTGAAATTAACACCAAGGAAAATATTGAAAATGGTTAACGCTGCAAAACAATGTATAAGTCTTAACTTGTGTGCTTTAACGAGCACACATTTCTGTGAAGCCATGTTTTGTCTCTTACGGTTTGCTAGTTAAGCAAAAATCATTGAGAATAAAGAGGCCTTCAGAAGATATTTCCAGAAAATTCAAGATGTACATTTCGCTTGCCATGAAAATATCTTAAACATATGGCATTTTAATCAAGGCCTTTAGAGCCATTTTTTGAGAACACCAAATTTTCAAATAATGCTCCATTTAAGCGTAATAGGGAAAGGACGAATTTTCTTTAAAAACATAAATACCTAATTTATTATTTAACCGAATTTGTTTTAGGCTATGCTGCAGACAGACACTCCCACATATGTGGATCATTCTTTAAAGAATACCGTTTTTTGGATTCAGAAAACATCGGTATCAAATTTTAGGTGGGATAGAATACCTTCTCAATCTACTCTTACATTGTACATAGTGGAGAAGGTAAAGTAAAAATGATAAATGTAACAAATGCTAATCTCGCACTCGTAGCAGTAACGCCACACAAAAGATGCACACAAAATCACTGACTCTGTTGTACTGCTCTGTTCATTGGTTTAACTCTTTCAACTCACTAGATTGGATTTTAGAACCTTCACTGTGGTTTTGTAACCACCTAATATATTTTTCGTGGCCCAGAGTGACGGTTTCCAGCAACGGTCAATTCGTGAAATCGTAATTCCGAGCCTTTGAGGTGCTTTTACTTGGAATAACACAAAGGATTTGGTTTGGCCGATGTTGTTTTCATTCACACTATTGTTAAGCGAGCCGGCTAGATAGCGCCTATACCCTTGTCACATTTACAAAACCTATTATATTTAACTTTATATTATATGTTAATAGAACCGCGTTGTATACAGCTATTTTCCTAATTATGGGGAGATTTCTATTTCTCCAAACTTTTTCCTATTAGGTTAAGTTCAACACAAATTTTATAGCATAATTTTACTAACAGGATCTTCAAGCTATACTTTTTACATTTGAAGCTAAATTTGAATTCCTAATACTGTATTACAAGTTTTCCATTCCAGGTGTATTTGAAAACAAAACAGTACATTCGATTTAGATCATGTGAGTTTATTTATACAACGCTTAATTTTAAATATTACAACTTTAAAATTGAAAAAAAAAATATATATAAAAATCAGAAAATCAATATTAATGATTTCTTTTTGAATATGTATCTAGAGATTTAAAAAAAAGCCATCTAGTTTCATTCACACATGACTTGCCCTAGCTGTTCCGCAAACAAAAACAAAAATAAACTTCCTTTCAAAGGATGATTCTTATATCTAATCATGCTAATCGGTATAAACATTAGCAGAGGTGGTCTAACTACTTAGTTCCTAGAAATTAAAAGGGAAATAAGGGAGTACCTAGGCTAAAGCGCTATTCAAACGTTTTAAGAGCTGGTTGCTATATGGAACAAATGAAATTCAGTTCTATTGACTTGCCAGGAGGAAAACATACGAGAAGCGAAAAGAAAGATGACGTTCCGTTTGAGAAAAGTAAGTAGTTTAAAATTGAAACCAATAATACGAAATATCTTGGAAACGGCTAACTCCAAAAAAAAAAAAAAAAATAAAAATGTGTATGATATTGTGTTATAACAAGATCTACAACGGTCTTGTTGTAGCTTTTTGCTTATCTCTTACAGTTTACCAGTTATGCAAACTTCCGAAAAATTCATCCAGAGACTATTCCCAGAAATTTCAAGATGTACTATTCGTTTGGAATGAAAATATATTAAAAACATACCATTTTAATCGAAATAGTTAGAGCCGTTTTTGATAAAAACAATATTTTCGAAAAATTTCCTATATAAAGGATGGCTGGGAGCAGAATTTTGTTAAAAGTCTTTGTGTCGCATTCTTGGAAGATACTGAACTTAAATATCAAGTTTGTTTTTAAGCTATGCTGGCCAGACACACGCACACACACACACCCACACACACCTACGGACATGTTTATAAAACTACTCCTTTGGATTTAGGGAATCTCAAAATATACATTTGTGAAATTTCGGTATTTAATTTTTGGGGGAATACAATACCATTTTGGCCTCTATGTTCAATGTACGTACGTGATAGAAAAAGCAAAAACTAATCTATCCCAAAGTAAATACGTTTTTTACAACAGGGTTTTACACCACAGCATATTTGACATTAAAGATCGCTTAATAGTAAATTAGAATGGATATTAGGCAATTTCATTTGGCGGTATGAAAGTAACTCTACATCTAACAGTAGTGTTTTAAATGGAAAAAACTAGATTAAAAATTATGACATTTTCAACAATAGATATATCCGCTCATAGTGAAAATTAGCTAATTTATTGACAGATTTATAAATATTAAGTATATTTACAAATAAAGAGGCATGGCCTTTAGAGGCAACAGAAGTAGTGCATTTTCTTTAGGGCCTTCAATTAGGAATAATAACATGGCAGTTTATTGTATCCTTCATCACTATAAAAGGGATAAAAGAAAGAATTGTGTATGTTCACTGAGGAACAACAAATACAAACAAAATTATTATCTGGGTCATGAGTTCTGAGCTCAGGAAAATTGTTTTTGACGTTGCAGAAGCAAATTGGGTCAAAATAAGTTTTGCAGTGGGGAGAGTAAACCCGGAAAGGTTTTCGTAAGAGGCATTCCAATTTAAACTTAAGGAAGCCAGAATCGACAAACATCAACGACGTCTTGATATTAAATAAGGACGAAATCCTATAGTTCTTCTGCTGAGCTAACGTACTCCTGAGTTAATGTTCCGAAATTCAACTTCCCAGATATGAACATTTACAACACGGACGAAGCAGTTTTATAACGGCAAACATTGTTTCCTGGATTATTACATCTAAAGGGCAAAAACAAATTTCCACTTGAAATAAAGTTAAAAATAAAGGAGTTGTATTATCTCAGCCTTTTCACGAAATAAAAAAGGCACTTAAAGACCATAGGCATTAGAAATTTTAACCTCACTAATTGGTATTTAAAATATAACATATGATTTGAAGGAATGGGTTAACCCTTAAGGTTGAGTCCTTATTTTTTTACTCAGTGTCAGATCTAGCATTTTTACTTTCTCTATACGCACTATGTACATAGTGTATAGAGAACGTATTGCACTCCACCAAAACATTCGATACCGAGATTTCACCGGAAATATATGTTTTAGGGTCTCCTGTATCCAAAAAAAGTATTTTCAGAAAAAGATCCGTATGTGTGTGTGTGTCCCTGTGTCCGTGTGTACGTGTGTCCGTGTGTCAGTGTGTCCGTGTGTCCATGCGTCAGTGAACACGATAACTCAAAAACGAAAAGTCGGTAAAATACCAAACTTGGTATTTAAGTTTAGTATCTTCCAGGGATGCGACACGAAGATTTTGAGAAAAATCCCCAACCCCAAACTACTCTTTACATGGAACTTTTTCTAAAATTTTTATTTTCTAAAAAATAGCTGTAACGATTTTGATTAAAATATCGTATATTAAAGATATTTACCTGACAAATAAAATGTATATTTTGAATTTTCTGGGAATTGCCTCTGAAGACTACTTTATTTTGGGTCAATTTTACGGAATTTTGCATAACTGCTTAACCGTAAGAGATGGACAAAAACTTACCACACAACAAATGTAGAGCACTTTAAAACACACAATTTATTTCATATACATTTTTTTGTGGAGTTGATTGTTTTTGAGATATTCCTTGTTTTTGGTTTCAGCTATAAAAAAACATACTTTTCTCATACAGGACTTTGTGAACTCGTGTCCATACAAACAAAGGAACTTCGGTCACATAGCAACCAGCTTTTGACCATCACTTTAACTTATGGTACTCCCTTATTTCGCTTCTACTTACTAGGAAGCAAGTAATAAGACTATTTCTCCTAGTTTTTTTCTCGATTAGCAGGAAGTAAATAGAAGCATAAGCTTTTTAACAATAATTTATTGCAGATATTTAGAGAAAGTCGTGGAACACATGGAACACATCAGATTTTTTCACCATGCAGTGGTTAAGTATGGTATGCGGAGGGTGCTTTCAATATTCAGCCATGCAGAATGCAGACAATACGAATAATTATATTTAGTTCCATAATTATTGATTTGGACTGAAATGAATAGCTTAACTATTCTTTATACTTGTGATTCTTAACACAAAAAATTATTATCTATTTTTATGTTGTACCAAACAAAATACCATACACTTTCTTAAAGCTATGAAATAAAAACATTTAAGAACAGAGCTTCCAAAATATAAACATATAACAGGGCTCGTTATTAAATTTTGCAATTTCGGTAGATAGTGACAGCTGCCAACATGTTTTCACGTCCTGACTTTACGCATTACAGATTGTTCACTAAGTTCAGATTAAATATCTAAGAACTGAATTGTCTAATGAGTTTCATTTCTCTTAATAGGAAATTTAAGCTATTTATTTCAGTTAAATAACTAACGTTTATACAATATCTATATACGTAAGTAATTCTCTCACCACGTATTGAAACTTTTTCCTTTCGCTAACATTTATCTTTCCTTTTGCAATAGCAAGAAGAACTTCGTGTTTCCCCTTAATACATTTGTATTATGATTATGAACTAAGTTAATTGTAATACCATTACCATTAATACTTACAGTAAAAACATGTATTAATGAACAGTACATTTCGTTCACTACGTTTTGCTCAACGTTTCTTTTCTCTGTCTTAATAAAAAAAAAACTATAATTAAATATCTGGTTTACACACTAGCACATGTAAATAAATAAACTTAAATTAAAATTATATAATCCTCTTACATAGAATATTTATGTTCATAAATTAAATATAAAAATAAAGAAAAATCAGGACAAACATAATTCAACAAATAATTAGACACCAAAGGTTTTCTATGTTCTTTATAATATAATTTACAACTGACGATGTAACTGATGGAATTGAAATTTCATTTAGAAATACCTCTCCCTTTTACAGAGTTTTTACAAGAACAAAATTATATAAAGAATGTTATGCTTAAAGGTACAAAAATTTCATTACAACATAAAATCACATTAAAATATAAATAAATAATAACAACAAAGAAACAAACTACGATAAAACAAACGCTACTGTGGTATTTAAAATGAATAACACATAATGTACAATAACAATAATTGTGATTGTTGGGTATGAATATTATTGTACTAATGGATACAGTTTAGCAGCGATAACTCAGTGACCACTGGTCACATTTCTTATTTACTTCACTAGCTTTCGTCATGTATACCCCAAGGTATCTGGCAATAATGCTGCTTGTATTATTCCTTCTAGCAGCACTGATGAAATAACTATGGCATTACTGCCTTGACTAACACGATATGGTCTTTACACTACTTTTCAAAAAATCGGATGTGTTCCATTCACATGATTTTCTCTACTTCTGTGTAACAAATTATTGTTAATAAGCTTATTCTTCTATTTACTTTGTGCTAATCGAGAAAACATTAGCAGAAAGTCTTATTACTTGCTTCGTTGTAAGAAGAAGCGAAATAAATGAGTATTATTTGTTGCTATATGGTTACTATGTGACTGAAGCTCCTTTGTTTGTATGGACACGAGTTGGCGAATTCTTGTATGAGAAAAGTACAAGTTTTTCAAAGCTGAAACCAAAAACAAGGAATATCTCAAAAACGATCGACTCCTCAAAAAAATGTATATAACATTAAGTGTGTGTTTTAATATCCTCTACATTTTTTGTGTGTTAAGTTTTTGTTCATTTCTTACGGTTTATCAGTTATGCAAAATTCATCCACAATAAAGTAGTCTTCTGAGGCGATTCCCAGAAAATTCAAGATATACATATTATTTGTCAGGTAAATATCTTTAATATACGATATTTTAATCAAAATCGTTAGAACCATTTTTGAGTAAATCAAAATTTTCGAAAAAAGTTCGATGTAAAGGATAGCTGAGGGTGGGAGGATTTTCTTGAAAATCTTCATGTCGCATCCTTGCAAGATACCAAACTTAAATACCAAGTTTGGTATTTAACGGTCTTTTCGTTTTTGAGCTATGCTATCCACAGACTCACAGACACACACGCCCACTCACACTCATGGACCTTTCTGTAAAAATGCTTTTTTTTATTCAGGGGGACCCAAAACATGTATTTCCGGTGAAATCTCGGTATCTAATTTTGGGTGATATACAATACCGTCTCTATACGCTATGTAAATAGTATGTGTAGAGAAAGTAAAAATCCACGAATACAGGTGAAATCAGTGCAGAGTTCAGGTGTTTTAATTTTATATGTTTTTTTTTTTTTTAATTTCATGTAAATGTTATTCTATTTCTTTAGGTAGGTATCCCAATTCTCTCTGTTTAGTATTTTGAAGATTGTTATGTATTCTTCTTAAGTAAGCAACATGACTCCTCCATCTACGATACATGCACAACGGATACAATAACATGAATATATGTTAAGATTATAAATAAATTTGAAGTGAAATAAGAACTGAAGCTTTCCTGGCGAAGTGTTAATTCAAAATCTTTTCGGGCTTCTAGCCAGGTAAAAACTTGGCTTGACTAGAAGCCCGAGAAGATTTTGAATTAAATTTGAAGTGGTCTATTCAGATGATTTTCTCTACTTAAAAACTGCTCCTTTATCAATGATATGCTGATCGAGATTAAAAAGTGTAAATATAAAAGAGGAAATGCACTAGGCTAAAGCATAAGACATTTTAATCAAAATCGTTAGGGCTATTTTAGAAAAAATCAAAATTTTCTAAAAATGTTCCCAGCAAAGTGGGGGATTTTTTTGAAATTCTTGTCGTATCCTTGGAAGATACTGTACCTAAATACCCAGTTTGGTAATTATAATACTTTTAGCTTTTGAGCTATGCCGCCCACGGACATTTTCCCAAAACGCTTTTTATTTAGGAGCTTTCAAAACATGTATTTCAGGGAAAATCTCGGTATTGTATATTTGGATGGAATACAATACCTTTCGTATTTATTGTGGACGTTGTATATACGTGCTAGAGAAAGTAAAAGAACATATACAATATGCCAAAAGCAAAGATATAAGGGGGGATATAATTTACAAATAACTCCAAAGCAAATTTTATATATGAGCCCCAAAAATTCCAGTTTCGGTACTTCGAGATCATGTTAAGAAAACTAAAATTTTACATAAAACAGGAGTAAAATCCCGTTTTATATGTTATCCGCATTTACGTTTTACGCACTTTCGAATGTGTTACATCTTGAATATTTTTTTCCTTATTAAATACGGATAAAACTGTCCCACTTGGGGTTTCATTGATAATGTCCATAAATAACCTTGATATCAGAGTACATTTCTATGAAAAATGGAAAGGAACCGTTAGATGTAGAGGAGTACGCCTGCTCTTTTTTGTCGACCCTTCACTAATTGAACGCGCGTATCAATCAATTGTAAAATGCGTACCCTCCTTAAAAAACTAATGTATTAGTACAGTAATCCCTACTCAGCGACAGAGGTGTTCAAAATTCACTTGTAATAGCCTAGCCATTGCTATACATTGTAGATGGTGTGTACCTATACATATTATACCGCAATGAGCCCCTATATAACACAGGTATGTAATTATTGTTTTTTTATTTATTAAATATTAATAATGCGGTGATTACACATTCATTCATAATTTACCCATTGATTTAATGGTATTTCCGTATATTCAGGTTTTATACTTTTTCTACACGTAGGTACTATGCGTATAGCGCATAAAGAAGGTTTTATAATGCACCCAAAAACTCGATACCGAGATTTCGCCGGAAATATATGGTTTTAGACCGCCTAAAATTTTTTTTTTTTAAAAAATATCCATATGTGTCTGTCTGTGTGTGTGTGTCTCTCTCTGTGTATGTGTATGAGTGTGTGTGTGTGTGTGTGTCTGTGGGCAGCATACTCAAAAACGAAAAGTCCGTTAAAAACCAAACTTTCTATTTAGGTTTGGTATCTTCCAAGGTTGCGATACGAAGCTTTTGATGAAAACCCCCCACATCAAACTACCCTTTACATGGAACTTTTTTCTAAAATTTTGATTTTCTCTGAAATGGCTATAACGATTTTGATTAAAATATCATATATTAAAGATATTTACCTAACAAATGAAATGTATATCTTGAATTTCTGGGAATAGCCTCTGAGGACTACTTTATTCTAGATGGATTTTGCGGAATTTTGTATAACTGCTAAACCGTAAGAGATAAATAAAAACTTACATATAAACATGTAGAGCACGTTAAAACACATCATTTATGTTATATATATATATATGTTCGTGGAGGTGATGGTTTTTGAGATACTCCTTGTTTTTGGTTTCAACTTTCAAAAATTTATTCTTTTCTCATACAGGAATTTGTCAACTCCTATCCATACAAACAAAGGAACTTCAGTCACATAGCAACCAGTTTTAACTATCACTTTAACTTATGGTACTTCCTTTTTTCGTTTCTACTTACAAGATAGCAAGTAATAAGATTATTTCTGCTAATTTTTTCTCGATTAGCATGAAGTAATTAGAAGCATAAGCTTTTTAATAATATTTTTACAGAGACGTAGAGAAAGGCTTGTGAATGGAACACAAATTCTTTTTTATTCGAGGAAGAGTAAGCCTCAATTAGCTATATTTACCGGGGCTCTGTTCTATATATAACACTTATAACCATTATTACAGATAATATTAATTGATTACTTTCTCTATACGTACTATGTACATAGTGTGTAGAGAAGATGTTGCACTCCATCCAAAAATTCAGCAGAAATATATGTTTTAGGGTCCCCTGTATCCAAAAATAGTATTTTCAGAAAAAGGTCCGTGTGTGTCCGTGTGTCTGTGAACACGATAACTCAAAAACGAAAATTTGGTAAAATACCAAACTTGGTATTTAAGTTTAGTATCTTCCGGGGATGCGACTCGAAGATTTTGAAAAAAAAAATCCGCCCACCCCAAACTACCCTTTACATGGAACTTTTTTTCGAAAATGTTGATTTTCTAAAAAATGACTATAACATTTTTGATTAAAATATCGTATATTAAAGATATTTACCTGACAAATAAAATGTATATTTTGAGTTTTCTGGGAATTGCCTCTGAAGACTACATTATTCTGGGTCAATTTTACGGAATTTGCATATCTGCTAAACCGTAAGAGATAGAACAAAAACTCACCACACAACAAATGTAGATCACTTTAAAACACACAATTTATGTTATATACTTTTTTTCGTGGAGTTTATTGTTTTTGAGATATTCCTTCTTTTTGGTTTCAGCTACAAAAAACTAATAATTTTCTCATACATGACTTTGTGAACTTGTATCCATACAAATAAAGGAACTTCAGTCACAAAGCAACCAGCTTTTAACTATCACTTTAACCTATAGCACTACCTTATTTCGCTTCTACTAACAAGGAAGCAAGTAATAAGACTATTTCTGCTAATTTTTTCTCGATTAGATGAAGTAAATAAAATAATTTGCTGCAGTGATGTAGAGAAAGTCATGTGAATGGAACACATCAGATTTTTTTTAAAGAGAAGTACCAATTCGTGGTTATCTCTTTGGGTAAATAATTTTAGATATAGGTTATCGCTTGTCCATAAACAATGTGGAAGCAATTATTTCTCAGCTAAACCGACCGCGATTGCAAATATTCCACGTGCTTCTTCACATGCTGATGTCGTGATCAATACCACAAAAAACTGTGCTCCTGGCTGATATCGACCTGTGTATACATCATGTTATCTTAAATGCAGCATTCTGAAAGATATTGTTTTTATATGTGAGAGACTTGTCAATTGGAAACTAAACGATCCTCACTGTTCGTTTCCGAGTAGCCTACTGTGTATTCGTCATTATCATAAAATTATTCTCAAGAGGATCGCCAATAGCTACTAGGTTCACAACAGAAGCAACTACAAGACCTCTAAGTATGTTAAATGGCACGTGTCTTATGGCCTACATGTACACCAGGCTCTTTCATTTCGACTCGTTTGTGCTAGAGTATATTGCAGAAATTAGATCAGAGCTGTAGGGAGAGTGTGGTAGCAAAGGTTCATACCACAATCCTTGCTCCTGTTTTTTTTTTTTTTTTTTTTTTTTTTGTTAATGGTGGGGGAAAAGGCTACTGACGCCCTAACCCCAGGCAAGCCTGGGAGTGTGAGACTCCCCGCCCTGGACTCGAACCAGTGCGGCACTACCCACGAAAAACCCCCAGCGGAAGTAGGAGGCCCATGCCTCGCTTGTGCAGTACCGCATTAAGCACCTGCGCATTTCTGGAGAAAATGGAAGCTGCGTGCCAGTGGCAGTAACAGCGAGTGAAGACTGAAGTGCCAGGGGACACACATGACTTGCGCCCTGAGTGCTCCCTGGGGGAGTTGGAGGTGACATAGGTTGTAATTGGAGGTGTATTTGTGTTGTATACATATCAGCCTTCTGGCCTCGTCAGGAACGAGTTACCTAAAAGAAGGTGTATAAGTTCGCCTAGTGGCTTTAACAAGTGTTTTTACTTACATGTATTCTTGAGTCATGACTTATCTTAACAGTTGGATTCTTGGTGTACTTATTTTCTAGTATTACTTGTATAGAATGATCCGCCGAGGGCTTCATCCATGTGCCTTAATTTCTATGGTTAATTATTTTTTTTTATGCGTGCTTATCTCTAAATAGTTGAAGTGTATTTCCGCCTGTCGGCTTCATCTTGATTATATATATATATATATATATATATATATATATATATATATATATATGTGTGTGTGCTTACTGCTAGTATCTTATTTGTATATACAGTGAAATTATTACCGCCTGTCGGCTCTGTCAATTGTATCTCGTGCTCCTGTCACTTTATAGCTTGGCCTCAATGCTGCGCCGTATTGCATGTTGCAGGAGAGTCCCTGTGAGTCGCGAGATATGCTGCATTGACAATGAGATGTTAAGCGCAGACGTAACGTAGCACAAGCGCAGGCGCAAGGCAATACCAGTCACAATGTAAGCGTAAGCGCAACGCAAGAAGTTGCCACGGCTTTCTAGATCCGCAAGTTAAATGCGCATATCTTCCAAGCGCTCCACTAGTTACAAACTGAATAACATAACCAACACTGCCACATAAAAAAATTCACTCAATATTTAAAAAAAAACAAAAATCTGATGCGTTCCATTCACATGACTTTTTCTACATCTCTGCAACAATTTATTATTAAAAAGCTTATGTTTCTATTTACTTCATGATAATCGAGAAAAAATTAGCAGAAATAGCCTTATTACTGGCTTCCATGCAAATAGAAGGGACATAAGGGAGTAACATAGGATAAAGTATGAGTCAAAAGCTGGTTCCTATGTGACTGAAGTTCCTTTGTTTGTATGCACAGGAGTTGACATATTCCTGTACGAGAAATGTATAAGTTTTTCAAAGCTGAAACTAAAAACAAGAAATGTCTTAAAACGATCAAATCCACGAAAAAAAGTGTATAACATAAATTGTGTGTTTTAATTTGCTCTACATTTTCTGCTGAGTAAGTTTTTTATCCATCAGTTGCGGTTTAGCAGTTATGCAAAATTCCGTAAAATTCATGCAGAATATTGCAGTCTTCAAGGCTATTCCCATAAAATTCAAGAAATTCATTTTATTTGTCAGCTAAATATCTTTAATGTACAATATTTTAATCAAAATCGTTAGAGACATTTATAAGAAAATAAAAAAAAATCGAAAACAGTTTCATGTGAAGAGTATTTGGGGGTGGGTGGATTTTTCTCAAAACCTTCGTGTCGAATTACTGGAAGATACTAAACTAAATACCAACTTTTGGTATTTTATCGACTTTTCGTTTTTGAGTTATAGTGTTCACAGAGCCACGGAAACATATACATGGACCTTTTTCAGAAAATGTTTTTTTTTTAAATTTCCGGTGAAATCTCGGTATCGAATTTTTGGGTGGAGTGCAGTACCTTCTCTATACACTATGTACATGGCGTGCATAGCGAAAGTAAAAATATGTTAAAAAATTACATATTAACAACTGGTGTTCTCAGCAGTGACGTCAAAATAATTGCTCATTCAAAATTATTGAAAATAGTACAGGCTTCAGAAAGTGATTAAGCTACACATTTAATGAAATAAGAATTACCTCTCTGCTTCTTAGATTTATGAGAACCAAGAAATCCAGACATAGATGATGGTTACATCCATTAAATCAAAGAGGGATTCGCAAGGAGACTGTCATAACCTCTTGAGGGAAATTAGAGATGGCGCGGCACGGCTCGGCCAAATAGAAGAACATGCATGTACAGCAGGCCCTGTAAAGTCTCGCAGTGAACTCATAGGCAATACATAGAGACAAGAATCAAATTCCTCTTTTTGCAAGGATAAAGTTTGGAGTTCGCAAAAACTCTTACGTTGCGTCTTGTGTGTTTCTATGTGAATGCTTACATTAAATAATATGAGTCCAAACTCTTGCCTTTACGTTGCGCCTGCGTTTGTGATTGTAGCATTACTGGGTATGCTTTTGCCGCGCATTAAGCCTGAAATAGCCTTATGTACACAATAGGAACACGGTTGCAACTCAGCGTTCTGAGATGACCTGTCTTAAATTTATCTTAATACAGCGTAGTTTTGAGCACGTAATTAAAACAAAATAATACTACTATTACTAATACTGATAATAATTATAATAAGAATAATAACGTCTTTGGAATTGGTTCTACACTGTTGAGTCAGCATTGCTTGTCAGATCAGAGGTCATTTGTATTTACTTTTATATAAAACATAATACTCGTCAGAGAAAAAATACTGTTATTGTTTGATGATTTCTAATGCTATTGAAATAACTGGTATGCTTTTGTACTCGTAGTAGCGTTTTTATTACATTATCTTTTACATAATGGCACGTCAACACCGAGTATGTGATAATGGAGTCCTTTTCAATTATTAACTTACCTTCATAAAATACAATTTTGTTATTCAACATTAACTTTTAAGCTAATTAACTATTCTTTCAATATAATGCAGCAATTTACGCAAACAGTAGGTTTACAACAATAATGGGTACAAGCATCTAATAAATAAAAACACAAAACACAATATGCAGCTCTGCTATACAGCATATTTTTAACACTCGCTTGACCTATTGACCTCTGGATCACTCGTGCTGCGTTTTATCCTATTGAGCTCACTGAATTGGATGGCATGTGTGTAATTTGAATAGAGCGCCAAATTGGTTTGAAGGGGTTCCCGGATGGGACTTGAAAGTGCTTGCTGGCTTTGCATATATAACGAAATTTGCGACCTCTAATGATGTAACTTTTTACAGCTATACATTTAACATAGGAATTTTATTCTCAGAATTTCTTCAACATTTTTCCCATTAGTTATTCGTAGTCCATAACCGTGACAACTACATCCACATTGAGACGCAAGTGCAGACGTAACGTAAGTGAAAGAGTTTGGACTCATATTATTTAATGTAAGCATTCACATAAAAAAAAAAACAAGCAAGGCGCAATGCAATGCAACGCAAGAGATTGCAAATTACCAACTTTATCCATGCATCGTGTGCAAAGAGGATTAATGTAACTCTTTGCAGTGCCTGCTGTACCATCTCAGACGATCGCAATGCAAGTTTTTATAGTGCCCTCTGTACATGCATGCCGATCTTCCATTTGGCTGTGACGCGCCCTTGTTTTTTTGTTGTTTTTTTTCTTCTTGTTTTTTACTTTCTCTAGCCCCATATGTACAATGTACATAGAGATAGAGAAGTATTGTATTCCACCCTAAAATTCGATACCGATATTTCACCGGAAATACATGTTTTAGGACCCCCTGTATCCAAAAAAACATTTTCAGAAAAAGTCCATGAACACGATAACTCAAAAACGAAAACTAGCTAAAATACCAAACTTGGTATTTAAGTTTAGTATCTTCCAAGGATGCGACGTGAAGATTTTGAGAAAAATTCCCCTACCCCAAACTACCCTTTACATGGAACTTTTTTCGAACATTTTGATTTTCTTAAAAATGGCTCTGATGATTTTCATTAAAATGTCATATATTAAAGGTACTTGCCTAATAAATAAAATGTATATCTAGAATTCTCTGGGAATAGCTTCTGAAGACCTGTTTATTCTGGATGGATTTTGCTTAATTTGGCATAACTAGTAAACTGTAAGAGATAGACAAAACTTAATATACAAACAAAGTAGGTCTTGTTAAAATACACAAGTTATGTCATGTACATTTTTCACTTGGAGCTTACCGTTTTCGAGGTATTCAATGTTATTAGTTTCAGTTGTGAAGTACCTATACTTTTCTCAGATGGAAGTGTCCGTTTTTCTTTTGTTCTACTCCTGGCCAAGAAAAGAAGCGATTTGAAATGACAATCGCATAACGACAGGTTTTAAAACATTTGACTATTGATTTAGTCTAGTGTGTTCACTTATTTTCTTCCTGTTTATACGGAACTAAATAATAAGAATATTGTGCTAATGAGCACCACGATTAGCAAGGTGTAGAAAGAAGAAGAACCCTATGTATGACGTTTGTAGAACATCTAGAGAAAGTCATGTGAGTGTAACACATCAGATTTTTTTTTTGTAGCTTAATGTCCTTAACCTGGTTGGTCATATCGCACGATGAATGAAATTGATGAAATAATGTCTAAATGATCTCGGGGTCCATGGAGCTTAAAGTTACACGACATTCGTCTTCTCAGGATAAGGGAAACACCCGAAAAAAAACCTAGGGCAACTCAACATAAGCGAGATTTGAACTCACGAACTTTTGGATGTGAAGCAGACACGTTACCGCCACACTATCCAGGTGGGCGATTCCATGCTTTGGTTTAATCCTTCGTCAGGATTTCTTGGCTCATAACTAGTAATGTTCAAAGAGATAATGCACATTGCATTGAAAGTGCAGATGTATAATTTTCTGTAGTCTTCATACTTGCACAATTCCCAATATATTCGTCAGTTTATAACTTGATTGCCGCGTTAGTTGTGTGTATAATTTTATAGTTATTTGGATAGGTATAGTCAGATTCAATTGAACCACCCATCTCCCGATCTCTAGCGGGTTGCTCTGCCACTGAGCTACCATGGTAACATGCCGGCATAGCATTGGATTTCTCAACTGACTCGCATGTTTCCTGGTAAACCACAAGGTGGTCTCAAACTATTTTGAGATGATTAACCCAATGACGACTTACAATGCTGCAAGTATTTTAAGTCACAGGATTCGTAGTATAGCCAACTATTATGAGAAATTCAATGTTGCCATAGTAGCTCAGTGACAGAGCAACCGGCTAGAGATCGGGAGAACCGTAATTCAAATCCCTGCTATGGCACTAAAGTTCTCAATCTGATTCTACCTATCCAACTCTTGTCCATAACACGCCTTGTGTGAAAAACTATTAAACCTAATTTATACTTATTCATTGATTAGTAAAGATTAAGTTAATTTTTTATATAATATTGTTGATTATGTTATTTAATTTGTCGCGGTACATGATATTCCCATGTATTTATGAATCTAGAAACCCTTGTAAACGTCTTGCGTTGCGCTTACAATTACTTGTGGATGCTGCCTCCTTGCGTTTGCGCTTATGCTACGTTACGTCTGCGCTTGCATCTCATTATGCATGTAGCATTAGCGTTTGTTTGAATTTTCGATTTAGGTGGCTATGGATGAATCTTGGGTAGAGGTATGGATGTGGTGACCCATCACTCAGTGGATTCCACTGCAAGCAGTCAAATTAGTTTTGGAGGTAAAACCACAACTGTGCGAATGACCCCTGCACGGAGACATGTACGAAGAATGCACTATCATAAAAGAGCGGAAAGTCATCTCTGAAAGTGCTAGTGCACAGCGAAGCTGAGACAGAACTTTCAAGGTGGTAGTACTACTTACCCTGTAGGGTGCTCTAACGCGGCCGGAGACATTTTATTTACTACATTCCTCAAAAAAGCTGATGTGATCCATTCACATGACTTTCTCTACATCACTGCAACAAATTACTGTTAAAAAGCTAATTCTTCTATTTCCTTCATGCTAACCAAGAAAAAATTATCAGAAAGTGTTACTACTTGCTTCCTTTAAGTAGAAGCGAAATAACGGAGTATCATAGATGAAAGTGATAGTCAAAAGCTGGTTGCTATATGACTGATGTCCGTTTGTTTATATAGATAGGAGTTGGCAAATTCCTGTATGAGAAAGCTGAAACCAAAAAAAGGTATATCTAAAAACGATCAACTCCACGAAAAAAATGTATATTACACAAATTGTGCGTTTTAACGTGCTCTACACTTTTTGTGTGGTAAGTCTTTGTCCATCTCTTACGGTTTAGCAGTTATGCAAAATTCGTAAATTTCATCCAAAATAAAGTAAACATCAGAGGCTGTTCCCAGAAAATTGAAGATTTTATTTGTCAGGTAAATATCTTTAATATACGATATTTTAATCAAAATCGTTGGAGCATTTTTGAGAAAATAAAAATGTTCGAAAAATGTTCCATGTAAACGGTGCTTTATAGTGGGGGATTTTTCTCAAATTCTTCGTGTCGCATCCCTGGAAGATACTGAACTTAAATACCAAGTATGGTATTTTACCGACTTTTCATTTTTGAGTTTTCTTGGACACACGGACACACAGACACACATACACTCACACACACGCACACGGACCTTTTTGTGAAAATATTTTTTTTTTGGATACACGGGACCCTAAAACATACATTTCCGGTGAAATCTCGGTATCAAATTTTAGGGTGGAGTGCAATACAATAAGTCTATAGTACGTGCCGAGAAAGTAAAAAGATCCATAAAGAGATGGTGAATGGGTCAGTGGAGGACGTACTAAGGGTGTAATTCCTGACGATGTTGTTGATAATGATGATGATGCTGATGATGAATGAATCTCCATGGTGCCCCAGCAACAGCTCCATATGGACTCCCGCTGCATCCACTCAACCTATCATCGACAGATGCTGTAAGGCAGATGACAAGTGACTGGCTCGCTTAAACGCAAGGTATGTTAGAGCAATCGACAAGTAGCTACTCAATTATCGAGTCCCAAGGACCACATGAGGCTCAGTATATCTCGTGGACAATATATATGGTAAAGTGCAACCTACTTACTTTTAGAGTTCAGTAATTTTGTTGGAGTAATAAATATTTTCCTTATGTTGTCTCTTCATCGCTATCGAACGTATAATCTCTATGACTTGAAACTAAACCTTTTGTAAACCTCGTGGGAACTTAAATATTAATTTGTGAAACTGGATTAATTTAATTTAGTTAGATACAATTATAAATATACTTTTTACTTTCTCTAGCCCCGTATGCACAATGTACATAGGGATAGAGAAGTATTTTATTCCACCAAAACATTCGATGTCGAAATTTCAACGGAAATACATGTTTTAGGACCCCCCTGAAAAAAAGCGTTTTCAGAAACAGGTCCGTGTGTGTGTTTGACTGTCTGTCTGAGAGTGTGTGTCTGTGGACAGCATAACTCAAAAATGAAAAGACCGTTAAATAACAAACTTGGTATTTAAGATCCGTATCTTCCGAGGATGAGACACGAAGATTTTCAAGAAAATCCCTCCATCCCTAACTACCCTTTATATGGAAAAATTTTCGAAAATTTTGTTTTTCTTAATAATGACTCTAACGATTTTGATTAAAATACCAAATAATAGTCATTTTTATCACAAATAAAGTGTATCTCTTAAATTTTCTGGGAATAGCTTCTGAAGACCTGTTTATTCTGGATGCATTTTGCTTAATTTGGCATACTAGTAAACCGTAAGAGATGGACAAAAACTTACTCCACAAAAAATGTAGGTCTTGCTAAAATTACACAAGGTATGTCATATACCTTTTTGTTCGTGGAGTTTAGAGTTTTCGAGGTACACTTCTTATTAGTTTCAACTGTAAAGTACTTATACTTTTCTCAGACAGGAAGTGTCCGTTTTTCATTTGTTCTACTCTTGGCCCATCAAAGGAGCTATTTGCATTGACAATCGCATAACGATAAGCATTAGCAGAATGTTTTTATTACTAAAGAAATTTGCTATGATAAAGTGATAGTCAAATGCTTTATAACTTGCAGTACGCCACTGGCTAATTTATCAACCATTCGAGAGCATAACACGAAAAACGAAGGGACATATTACAGCGGACCTCTCTAGCGAAGTGGTTATGATACTGGCTTTCAAGTGAAAGATAGTTTCCGATTTCGGGTCTCGTTCACGTATCGCGGCACATTCTGGAATGAAAAAAATAGTAATAATAAAAAACGTTTACTCTATGACAGGAATCGAACTCATGATCTTTGGAATAGCAGTTGAAAATGCTATTACGGAACTCTATTCACCTATTCAACATTATGGTTTGATGAAATACTCTGGTAAACTTTCAAGCGATCTCCAACATTTGAGATATCGTACTACAAAAATGATGTAATTTGAGCATCTTCTAATACCGTGGTATTGGATTTTTTTCAAACCTGATTCAACATTCCGATTATAATAGCTGTTTATATGCCTGAAACGCTCTTTCTGCAATCTCTCGGGTATCATGTATTTTCTTTAATATACCACAATACAATTTTGTACTTATATAATGCATTTAAACCTATATTTTCAAAACTAACTATATCTACATAGTTAAAAAAACACAGCTGTTCAAGATCTAACCTTTCGAACTATCTATCAAAGCAATCATTGAAATGTCTGTGATTCTTTTTACGTTATCCAATACATGACCTACAGCAAGTAGTGGAGGTATAGTATTCCAATAAAAAATTTATAGTGAAATTTTTCGGAAATTCAAGTTTCAGTTAAGTAATCAAATAGAGTATTTGTTACAATAGGTAAGAGGCATGTCCTGCAAGGATGGGCACAATGATTTTCAAGAAAATCCCCACCCAAAAATATATTTTATATAAAGGAACTATTAGTTTCTCTATACGTACTATGTACAGAGTGTTTATAGAAGGTATTGCACCCCAACAAAAAATTCGATACTGAGATTTCACCGGAAATATATGTTTTAGGGTCCCCAGTATCCAAAAAAAATGTTTTCAGAAAAAGATCCGTGTGTGTGTATATTCTCTATACGTACTATCTACATATGTACATAGTGTATATAGAAGGTATTGCACCCCACCAAGAAATTCGACACTGAGATTTCACCGGAAATATATGTTTTAGGGTCCCCAGTATCCAAAAAAAGTGTTTTCAGAAAAAGATCCCTGTATGTGTGTGTGAGTGTGTGTGTGTGTCTCCTTGTGTCCGTGTGTCTGTGAACACGATAACTCAAAAACGAAAAGTCGTTAAAATACCAAACTTGGTATTTAAGGTTAGTATTTTCCAGAGATATGACACGAAGATTTTGAGAAAAATTCCCCCACCCCAAACTACCCTTTACATAGAACTTTTTTCGAACATTTCGATTTTCACAAAAATGGCTATAGCGATTTGGATTTAAATATCGTATATTAAAGATATTTACCTGACAAATAAAATGTATATTCTGAATTTTCTGGGAACAGCCTCCAAAGACTACTTTATTCTGGGTAAATTTGATAGAATCTTGCATAACTGCTAAACCGTAAGAGATGAACAAAAACTTACCACACAACAAATGTAGAGCACTTTAGAACGCACAATTTATGTTACATACTTTTTTTCGTGGAGTTAATTGCTTTTTACTTTCTCCATATGCACTATGTACATAGTGTATAGAGAAAGTATTGCACTCCACCAAAAATTTGATACCGAGATTTCACCGGAAATATAAGTTTTAGGGTCCCCAATATCCAAAAAAAGCATTTTCACAAAAAGGTCCGTGTGTGTGTGTGTGTCCGTGTGTCCGTGTGTCCGTGTGTGTGTCCGTGTGTCTGTGAACACGATAACTCAAAAACGAAAAGTCGGTAAAATACCAAACTTGGTATTTAAGTTTAGTATCTTCCAGGGATGCGACTCGAATATTTTGAGAAAAATCCCCCTACGCCCAACTACCCTTTACATGGAACTTTTTTCGAACATTTTGATTTTCTCAAAAATGACTCAAACGATTTTGATTAAAATTTCGGATATTAAACATATTTACCTGACAAATGAAATGTATATCTTGAATTTTCTGGGAATAGCCTCTGAAGAGTAGTTTATTCTGGATGAAATTTACTAAATTTTGAATAACTTCTAAACTGTAAGAGATGGACAAAAACATACTGCACAAAAAATGTAGAGCACATTAAAACACACAATTTATGTTACATACATTTTTTTCGTGGAGTTCGTCGTTTTTGTGATATTCCTTATTTTTGGTTTCTGCTATGAAAAACGTATACCTTTCTCATATTTTATCTTGTCAACTCCTATCCATATAGACAAAGGAACTTTATTGACATAGCAACCAGCTTTTGACTATCACTTTAACCTAGTTTCCCTTATTTCGCTTCTACTTACAAGGAAGCGAGTAATTAGACTATTTCTACTATTTTTTTCTGATTAGCATAAAGTAAATAGAAGTATAAGCTTTTTAAGACTTATTTGTTGCAAGGATATGGAGAAAGTCATGTGAATGGTGCACATCAGATTTTTTTAGATATTCCTTGTTTTTGGTTTCAGCTATAAACATTTTCTAATTTTCTCATACAGGACTTTGTGAACTGGTGTCCATACAAACAAAGGAACTTCAGTCACACAGCAACCAGCTTTTGTCTATTACTTTAACCTATGGTACTTTCTTATTTCACTTGTACTTACAAGCAAGCAAGAAATATGACCATTTCTGCAAATTTTTTCTCGATTAGCAGGAAGTAAATAGAGGCATAAACTTTTTAAAAATAATTTATTGCAGAGATGTTTAGAAAGTCATGTGAATGGAATACATAAGATTTTTTTATTTAATGTTCTCAAAATTGCCTTCAATATTTTAAACGCCATTGTTTAAGATATTTATTTAACGGATTCAATTTTTGGGATTTTGGTTTTTGGAATTTTTGTAATGTGGTCTTCGTATTTAAATTCCTTTTTTACAATTGAAGAAACGTATGATAGTCAAAATCTACAATAGAAATAGACAATCTTAACCAAATGTGTTGTATTTGTAATCGTTTAAAGATACATTCTTAGCTGTTAGTTTAAAATTAAATGCTTATAGCTCTCTCAAATGGAAACTCATTATTGTTTTTTTTTTTTCCCTTGGTTATGCTAAGAACTTTGAATCTCAAGTCATTACATAGGAACCTGCTGTTTAATATGTTGCTATGGATTTTCCTATTCGACCGTACAACAAAGTGCCTAAATGAAAGTATTGAAAGTCTATGTGGATTAACAAAAAGTACATTGAATAATGAGCTTTTGTAGGAATACAGGAGGGAGTAGACCAGTCATGTAAAGGATAGACAACAGCGGGGACAACTCACTCACCGCGATCTCTGTAGAGCTATTGCGCATTAACACCCCTAAGACGAAGGGATGAAAAGAGGTAACCAAAGGCAGCCACAGGCAGGTGGAAGTCCCATATACTTTGGTTGCCAGGAGCGCCGCGGTGTAGTCCAGCGACCACAACGCCGTCCCAATGCCGAAAATACATTCACATCCGCGTGCCATCTGCCAGCAAATCTACGGACCATCAGATCAGAGGTGCACACTCACCTGAAAGATAAGGACGTGGCAAGTAAGGGAATGGAGGGGAAAGCATGCATCCCAGCATTCGTCTAAGTGAGAAGGGGGGACCGCGAGAAGCCCCAAATCAGAGTTCACGATCGATGGGGATTGAACCCATGACCTGCCGAATACGAGTCGCACACATTACCGCAGCGCCACCTCGCTTGATAAGAGTCGTTTTCTTTACTGAGTTGTTCGTATTTATTCGTGTTCACTGCGTATTATATTAAATCTAACATTTCTATTTTAATTTCAATCAGATTTTTGGAAGCATAAATTTATAGTTTCAGAAACACTGCATAATGTCACACACTTTTCAGTGTAGGTGTAAGTGTAGATGATAACACAATAACAGATGAGTCTACTATATATAAATAGAATCACTCCGGGCCAGGTCTCCCGGCGGGGGAAAAGTACCCATGACGGTAGCGGGAATCGAACTCAGGTCTCCCTCTCTCCCGCTTTTAGATGTAAGTGTGGATAACAACACAATAACAGATGATCCTACTGTATATAAATAGGGAGGTGGGTGGGCCAGTACTTTGAGAGGACGTACTAAAGGAGTAATTGCTGCTGATGATGATAATGATGATGAATGATTTTCCATGATGCCTTACCAACAGCTCCATATAGGTTCCCGCTGCATCCAGTCAACCTATCAAATAAAAATAGAATAACAGCTGAGCCTACTCTATATAAATAGAATCACAGAAGCAGTTCAGAGCATATAATTAATGCTGAGGAACCCAAATACAATTTCTCGCTACCACAATAAAAACGAATGCATTTAGTCCTATAGCCTTATTTTAAAATTCCCTGTTTATTAAACACCAGAGCGCTTCCCTGCAATGAAAAATTGATGTCATGGTGAACTTAACGAGAGCAACTAACCGCGGTGCAAGCTGATGCTAAATTCTCGTCATTACACTTTCACGAAAGCCCAGACTCGCTAATTACGTGTTTTAATATGGTGTTCTAGTTATAACTCATTTTTGTGCATTTACCTTTCATTAGCATACCCCATTCGGTGGAAAAAATATGCCCTGAGATTTTTAAATGTCATAGGTTACTGCTCTTTAAAGCATAGATTTACTTTCTCTACACATAGTATGTACATAGTGTATAAAGAAGGTATTGTATTACACCCAAAAATTCAATACTGGGATTTCACCGGAAATACATGTTTTGCGTCCCACTGAATCCTGTGTCTGTAGACAGCATAGCTCAAAAACGAAAAAACTGTTGAATACTTAACTTGGTATTTAAGTTTGGTATCTTCCAAGGATGCGACACAAAGATTTTCAAGAAAATCCCCTTACCCCAACTACCCATTACATGGAAAAATTGCGTTACACGTCATTTTCAGGATCTAGGTTAATTATGTTATTGAATAAATAGGGATTAAATTAGCGGAACGTGAATAGGATAGGCAAATACCTCGGCGGTAAGGTAATTATGAGAAAAATTGTGAAATTGAAAAGTATGACTCCTGAACTGTAGGCAACTTAATCATTTGTGAAATTGATTTCATTCAAAATTAATTCAAAGTAAACGTACATTGGCGTGGATGAAGCCACAGGTAAGATATTTTCTATTAGACCATTCGCCTCTCATCTAAACGGCTCGGGTTCGAACCCAAGCGAAAGCATGTGAGCGGCGCAAAGGCACGTTTTCTCCGGGTTCTCCCGTCATCGCATTCCACTGGTGCTCCATCTTCATTTCATGTATCATCAGTGTAGATGCCATTTGTAGTAGAAGTGGGCGTTAAAGACTATAACAAATGTAATGAAGATATAAAATATGAAAAATAGCCTATGGTGTCTCTGAGTGGATAAAATAGTTAAACCCCGTTATTATTAGTGTGATGAACTTATCCTGGTGAGACTATCCTAAACATATACATCCGTCATTACCTAGGATACACTATATATCCATTATTTTCGAAGTATGTCTCATAATTAGAAACAAATCTTCGATAGTGTTTCGATTCGTCGTAAATGTTGAATTTTTACTTTCTCTATACGCATTATGTACATAGCGTATAGAGAAGGTATTGCACTCCACCAAAAAATTCGATACCGAAATTTCACCGGAAATATATATTTTAGGGTCCCCTGTATCCAAAAAAAGTATTTTCAGAAAAAGGTCCGTGTGTGTGTGTCCGTGTGTCCATATGTATGTGAACACGATAACTCAAAAACGAAAAGTCGGTAAAATACCAAACTTGGTATTTAAGTTTATTGTCTTCCAGGGATGCGACGCGAAGAATTTCAGAAAAATCCCCCCCCAAACTACCCTTTACATAGAACTTTTTTCGAAAATTTTGATTTCCTAAAAATGGCTCTAACGATTTTGATTAAAATATCGTATACTAAAGATATTTACATGACAGATAAAATGTATATTTTGAATTTTCTGGGAATAGCCTCTGAAGACTATTTTATTCTGAGTCAATTTTACGAAATTTTGCGTAACTGCTAAACCGTAAGCGATGGAGAAAAACTTACCACACAATAAATGTAGAACACCTTAAAACACACAATTTATGCTATATACATTTTTTTCGTGGAGTTGATTGTTTTTGAGATATTCCTTGTTTGTTTTTTTTTTCAGCTACAAAGTCTTATACTTTTGTCATACAGGACTTTGTGAACTCGTGTCCATACAAATAAAGGAATTTCAGTCTCAGAGCAACCAGCTTTTGACTATCACATTAATCTATGGTACCCCCTTATTTTGCTTCTACTAACAAGGAAGCAAGTAATAAGGCTATTTCTGCTAATTTTTGCTCCATTAGATGAAGTAAATAGAATAATTTTTTGCAGTGATATAGAGAAAGTCATGTGAGTGGAACACATCAGATTTTTGTATTTCTGTTCCATACATTATTAGTTAGAATAGTTATGTTTAAGTTTACTAAATATGGACGAAAGTACAGTGCAAGTTTTAGGCCTCACATTGTTGTCTAGTATATTATTCCAGCAAAGAATTAGTGGATCTGACCATGAAGATGGATCAAATAAACATGCAATTGGTAGACAAGTATAAATGGAAGTACGCAAGACCATGGAGGAGGGAAGAATAGCTCTGATATAAGCCACAATATTAATTAAATAGAGAATTGTGCATATTTGTTTATTCACATAACTACGAACTGAAGTTGATAGCCGAACAACTTCACGAATAAAGGTATTAACACGAATTCTAATCACGTCTGAGATATTATTCATTATAAACAATCCCCAGTATTGGAGTAAAAAGCTGATGCTGCACCAGCACAATTAAATCAAACTAGAAATTCAAATCCGACACACAAACATCGTAACTATGGCCTATGTTCCACTTGGGAATTACAGGAAATATTAACTACTGCTTTGCAGAAAAAACAACTGAGCTCACCCATTGAATACTATACGCTTAAGCATATGGCCATTTTCCGGATTTATCTGATTCCTGGTTCACAGTGATTTTCTTGTAGCTAAACTATATTTTCATGAACAAACATCATAATCATCATTATAATCTACCACAAGTTGGGCCGTTACCATCCCATTCCGATCCAGAGGTCGTCTTTCCATCGATGGAGTTGTTGATCGATACTACGGTTCCCTTATAGCTTCAACCCGTTAAGGCACCTAGCAGGTCTTGATGGTATCATTTATAACTAAGTTGAACCATTTTAATTAATTTTCACGATTTATGCTGTTTTTTTAAATGTGCATAGCTTATCTTGTATAATATACCTTATTTCCTACTTGGTCTTTTGGGGCATATCAACACATAACATAACAATTTCATCTCATTGTTTCAAATCATTCTCTTATTACTTTCTCTACATGTACTATATACATGGTATATAGACAATATATTGCATTCCACTAAAAAATGCAATACTGAGGTTTCACGTTTTAGCATTCCCAGAATCAAAAAAAAAAGTATTTTCAGAAAATGGTCCGCATGAATGTGTGTATGTCAGTGTGTGGAAAACGAAAAGTCGATAAAATACTAAACTTGGTATTTAAGTGTACTAGGGATGCAACACGAAGATTTTGAAAAATATCCCACCATCCCAAACTAACCCATTCTTAGAAAAAATTAGGAAAATATTGATATTCTCAAAAATAATTGGCTCGAACGATTTTGATTAAAATACCGCATATTAAAGATATTTCTACGACAGATAAAATGTGTCTTGAATTTTCTGAGAAAAGCCTCAAAAGACCTCTTTATTCTGATGAATTTTGCTGAATTTTGCGTGACTGCTAAACCGTAAGAGATGGACAGAAAGTTACTGCACAAAAAAAAAAAAAAAAAAAAAAAAAAAAAAAAAAAAAAAATCTGATCTGTTCCATTCACATGACTTTCTCTATATATCTGTAAATTATTATTGTTAAAAAGCTTATCTTTTATTTATTTCATGCTAATCGAGAAAAATTAGCAGAAATAATCTTATTTCTTGCTTTATTGTAATTAGAAGCGAAATAAGGGAATACCATAGGTTAAAGTGAAAGCCAAAAGCTGGTTGCTATGTGACTGATGTTCCTTTGTTTGTATGGAAAGGAGTTGACAAATTCCTGTATGAGAAAAGTATAAGTTTTTCAAATCTGAAACCAAGAAAAAAACGATCAACTCCACGAAAAGAATGTATATGACATAAATTGTGTGTTTTAACGTGTTCTACATTTTTTCTGGGTTAAGTTTTTGTCCATCTCTTACGGTTTAGTAGTTATGAAAAATTCATGCAGAATAAAGAGTCTTCAGAGGCTATTCCCAGAAAATTCAAAATATACATTTTATTTGTCAGGTAAATAACTTTAATATACGATATTTTAATCAAAATCGTTAGAGCCATATTTTAGAAAATCAAAATTTTCGAAAAAAGTTCTGTGTAAAGGGCAGTTTGGGGTGGGGGAGTTTTCCTCAAAATCTTCGTGTCGCATCCCTGGAAGATACTAAACTTAAATACCAAATTTGGTATTTTACCGACTTTTCGTTTTTGAGTGATCGTGTTCAAAGACACACGGACACACTGACACACGGACACATATGCACACACTGACCTTTTTCTGAAAATACCTTTTTTGGATACAGGGGACCCTAAAACATATATTTCCGGTGAAATCTCGGTGTCAATTTTTTGGTGGAGTGCAATACATTCTCTATACACTATGTACATAGTGCGCATAGAGAAAGTAAAAATGTAGATCGCGTTAAAACACACAATTTATGTCATATACTTTTTTTTTCGTGGAATTACCCATTTATTGTGTTCAGATTCAAAATACCTACATATTTCTCCCACGGAAAAATTTAAAATCTTGGCAATGCATAGATAGAAACGCATTTCAGCAAGATTTCAACAATTTCTGCTAATGTTAATCTCCATTATCATAAATTGGATAGAAGAAAATGCTATGTAACAATAATTTTTACAGCGAAGTAGAGAAAGTCATGTGAATGGAACACGGAACACATAAGAATTGGTTTTAATTCTCGCCGTCCAATTTTCAGATATAATCATTAATATTGGTAAAGCCATTGATAATTTGGTAAAATTTAAGTATTGTTACTTTGTTAAATCTGTCTTTCAATGTTCTTTTAATTATTTCACTTCTAATTAATGTTCTTAAAAAGAGGATTCTTCTCGAATTGTTGGGCATTAGAAAAGACAGATTAACTCAACTTGTTCGTTTTATGTTGAATATCGTCTGGGAAGACTGAAAGGATGTTTACATCCTAAATAAAGCTTCGAACTTATTCAATGGCTTTGTTATTTGTTCTTATTTTTGAGCTGACATTGTATTTGTCTGTTATGTTTAATCCTTTGAAACTTTTTAAATTATATTACATGATTTTATTAAGTTTATCAGCTGACAGTTGAAGCTAGCTGATCTTCAGTTAGAGCACAAATAAATTGCTCATCAGCAAATAAAACTGTATCTAAGGTTATTTTACCCACTCTATAATGCCCTATCTGGGTTTGCTGTTCTGACACAGCAACGTCTGCATATAACCTGCAGCCGTTTTACTCCTCACTGAACTGTTTTTGTTCTGGAACCTATAAATTCTCTCCTCTATCAAAGGTGATGAATGTGGCTTTATCTATTGTCTTAACATTTAAGTTAAATGAAAGTGATAGCCTTGGATGTCCATAATATGCTATTAGGTATTACCTTATCAAAGGCGTTAACATAATCTATAAAGAATATATCGGTTTCTAAATTAAAGTCTCTACTCTTTTGTATAACCTGTTGAATGAAAAATAAACAGGAACTTCCTTTCCTACAAGTAAATTCATACTGTGCTTCGGAGATTGCATGTAACCGCTAAGCTAAAGTTTTGCCCAAAATTTATATCGTGTAATAAATAATTGATATTTAAAATAATATTTTGTTCTTGTCATTACCCATTATATTTATAAAACTAAAATAGTAATAATTCATACTTAAAATAATATTTGTATTCTTATCCTTGTCTATTAAACGTATAAAGCTAAAAAGGTAAAAATTCATATTTAAAATAATATTTGTATGCTCATCATTGTCTATTATATGTAAAAGTAATAATTCATATTTAAAATAATATTTGTATGCTCATCATTGTCCATTATATGTAAAAAGTAATAATTCATATTTAAAATAATATTTGTATTCTTATCATTGTCTATTATACGTATAAAACTAAAAAGGTACAAATTCATATTTAAAATAATATTTGTATTCTTATCATTGTCTATTATACGTCTAAAGCTAAGAAGGTAAAAGTTCATATTTAAAATAATATTTGTATGCTTACCATTGTCTATTATATGTAAAAAGTAATAATTCATATTTAAAATAATATGTATATGCTCATCATTGTCTACTATATGTAAAAAGTAATAATTCATATTTAAAATAATATTTGTATTCTTATCATTGTATATTATACGTCTAAAACTAAAAAGGTAAAAATTCATATTTAAAATAATAATTGTATTCTTATCATTGTCTATTATATTTATAAAACTAAAAAGTAAGAATTCATATTTAAAATAATATTTGTATTCTTATCATTGTCTATTATACGTATAAAACTAAAAAGGTAAACATTCATATTTAAAATAATATTTGTATGCTTATCATTGCCTATTATATTTATAAAACTACAAAGTAATAATTTATGTTTAAAATAATATTTGTATTCTTATCATTGGCTATTATATTTATAAAACTAAAAAGTAAGAATTCATATTTAAAATAATATTTGTATTCTTATCATTGCCTATTATATTTATAAAACTAAAAAGTAAGAATTCATATTTAAAATAATATTTGTATTCTTATCATTGTCTATTATATGTATACAACTAAAAAGTAATAATTCATATTTAAAATAATATTTTATTCTTATTATTGCCCATTATGTGTATAAAACTAAAACAGTAATAACTACATAAAGCAATTTAAGTTGATAGTGTTAACTTTTTTGAGCCCTGGTATAGTATTTATCGAAAGTAAGTGACAATTGTCACGTGATACATAGTTAATATTCCTCGGAAAAACTCGTGTAAAACCTGGAAGAAATTGATCATAGGGAAATGCCTTCGCTTTCAAGCTCTGCCGATAGTGAACTTAGTGGCATCACAGTCCCTCAGAACTTTAGTTAAGGAGGTCGCTTAAATTCCGGCAAAGTCTTCCAAGCATCTAAGTAGCATCATATAGTAATACTTTTGTCTTCCTAGCTTTCTCTCGCTTCGGTTCACATTTCAACTTTGTGCTCGCAACCAAAGGAAACTCTGGGTTCTTGTTGAAGACTGGAGAAACCAAAATTGAAAGAGAGAGGAGGGGCAGGAGGAGGAGGGGAGAAAGTATCCGCCCATATTGCTCTTGTCAGCTATAACGCATTTTTACATAAAATATTTTCCATATAAAGTGTATCATAATAATTCTTGAATAGTGTATCATAATTAAAATGGAAAATTGAGTTCTATTTATGGATGCTATTTAACTGTTGTGGTTCTCAGAGACCCATTCCATCCTGGGCGTGAAAGAGAGCTTAATTTTGCTCAGATGCTTCTTTATCAGGTTTGAGGTTCATTTACGTGCCGTAAATCTATGATACGGGACCAACGGCTTTAGTTTCTTTTCGAAGGAAGCCATGTTAAGGATTTTTATGCCCGAAAAAAATCCAACGTTCTCCGCCGCGTTTGTATTATAATTAGTTGTACTCACCGATAAATTTGACAGTGCACTCAAATAGCCGCAAAATAGTTCTTGTAAACCTGGATCCGCAAGCATTTGCTTGTAGTTTAATTGGGAATGTAACTGCACTGACTTCTTTTAAAGCATCTCCTAATGGCATAAGCTTAATTTGAATTATATATGCTCTTTTATTTTCCATCTCGTAATTAGGTTCAACTTTTTCACTCAACTTTTACTCATTGGTTGTTTAAACAAAAAACAGTTTATATATTAAAAGAGATGTTCACAGCGTCTTCCTTGAAATTAGAGACAAGGCAATGCTTGTTTCTTCAGTGAGTGTTTTTTTTACTTCCTCTACACGTACTATGTACATAGTGTATAGAGAAGGTATTGTATTGCACCCAAAAATTCGATACCGAGATTTCTCCGGACATAAATATTTTGGGTCCACTTGAATCCAAAATAAAAGCATTTTTGGAATAAAGCCCGTGTGTGTGTTTGCTGTCAGCATAGCTCAAAAAAGAAAAGACCGTTTAATATCAAACTTGGGATTTAAGTTTGCCTTCTTCCAAGGATGGAACACGAAGATTTTCAAGAAAATCCTCCCACCCCCAACTATTCTTTATATGGAAAAAATGTCTTAACGATTTTGATTAAAATCTTATATTTAAGATATTTACATGACAAATAAAATATATATCTTCAATTTTCTGGGAATAGCTTCTGAAGACATGTTTATTCTGGATTAAATTTGCGGATTTTTGTATAACTGGTAAACCGTTGATAAAAATTTATCACACCTATAATTTCCGCTATACATAAATATATTTTTTACTTTTTCTACACGTACTATGTACATAGTGAATACAGAAGGTATTGCATTCCGCCCAAAAATTCGATACCGAAATTTCACCGGAAAAATATTTTTGGTCTCCCTGAATCAAAAAAAAAAAAAAAAACATTTACAGAAAAAGGTATGTGTGTGTGTCTGTCTGTCTGTCTGTGTGCGTGTTTGTGTGCCTGTGGATAGCATAAGTCAAAAACGAAAAGACCGTTGAATACCAAACTTGGTATTTAAGTTTGGTATCTTCCAAGGAAGCGACACGAGGATTTTCAAGATATTCCCCCACCCCAACTATGCTTTACATGGAACTTTTTTCAAAAAGTTTTACTCTCTTAAAAATTGCTGTAACGATTTTGTTAAAAATATTGTACATTAAAGGTATTTACCTGACAAATAAAATGTATATCTTGAATTTTCTGGGAATAGCCTCTGAAGACAACTTTATTCTGGATCAATTTTACGTAATTTTGCATAACTGCTAAACCGTAAGAGATGGACATAAAAAATGTAGAGCACGTTAAAACACACAATATGTTATATACATTTTTTGTGGAGTTGATCATTTTTTAGATATTCCTTGTTATTGGTTGGCTTCAGGTTTGAAAAACTTACTTTTCTCATACAGAAATTTGTCAACTCCTGTCCATACAAACAAAGGAACTTCAGTCGCAGAGCAACCAGCTTTTGACTATCACTTTAATCTATGGTACCCTCTTATTTCGCTTCTACTAACAAGGAAGCAAGTAATAAGACTATTTCTGCTAATTTTTGCTCCATTAGATGAAGTAAATAGAATAATGTGTTGCAGTGATATAGAGAAAGTCATGAGAATGGAACACATCAGATTTTTACGCTGAGAATGTGTTCGTTTTCACTACGGACAAATTTTAAAGGTGGAAAAAAGAGCTTTGGTATATCCAATTGTTTGATACTTCGTCAAATGTAAGATAGATGGCAGCTATACACGATCATGTTTTTATCTCAAAATTTGATGTCGGTTGGGATCTGCCGTTGTTATTCTGAGCAGCTCACTTTTAAGTTGTCGGTATAAAAGTTATATTTTCTGTTGCGAATGGACAAGAAATATCGTTAATATAAATTGCAGGTAGTATAGAATCCATGACACTACTCTATGGAACTCCTGCCATTACCAAACGCCATGATAAGGAGAAATTCTTAGAAAGGACACACTGCTGCCTTTCGATAAGAAAGGAGTCAAAATACTTGATAGTTTAACCAGACAAATTTAGTGCCTAAAGCTTAGCCAGTAATATGTGTATATCTGCGTGGAGTGAAAAGCTTTGGTCATGTCTCACAGTACCAATGGTCAGTTTCCGTCCATCACAAGCTTCGCGTATGTCTTCAGCAGTATTTAATAGTTGAAATTTGTAGGCTTTCACGGCCGGTGTCAGTCAGTATAAGAAAAAGTATTATCCGGGCTTGTAGGCCGTGGTCTACTGGCCTCCTCCATCTTCCCAGACATTTCGTCTGCGGCTGCGGCAGACATCTTCAGTGGCAGTGCGATCGAAGTGTGCTGGTGGAGGTCTCAACAGCGAGTGTGCTGTTAGACCAGATCAGAGCAATTGGCAGGCTGAGGGCAGCACGAGGTGTGTCCCTGTTCTCGGAGAGAACTTAACCACGTTCTGGCGGGATTGTGGGTTTTAGCAGAATGGCGGGTGAGTGTTGGGGTTGTGGAGTGACGGGAGGAGACAAGTGTTGCCCCTCGACGGTTGCCTATCATGGTGCAACAGCCCTTGTGCACCTCTGGTGTAAGTTTATTCAAAATGTTTGTTTTGAGGTTTTAATTTTGAATCCAAGCAACTCTTGAAGGATTGTAAGGAGCTTAGCCGTAGCAGCTGTTGGAGGTGCTCCTTCGTTACCGGGGATGCCCGCAAGCCATGCGGGGAAGCCGGTATCACCTGAAGCGGCGGTTTGTGGGATTGTTTGGCGCTCCGATGGAATGGTATCCCTTCGTTGAATTTTGTGCTGTTAGCTCAATGGGTTGCGGTAAATATATACCGGTGGCTGGCCCGAGAGCTGGCTGTGATTGGTTCGGGTTGATAGTGGGCTGGACCTGACAGCGGGAGGTGCTTCGTTCTGCTGACGTATGTTTGGTGCGGGAGGAATCCTTCGTTTACATCGACGGACCAGAACAACAAGGCCAGACATTCGGTGAGGCAGGAGCCTCCAGAACATCAGGAGACACCAAGACAGGCACCCATACCGGAACCACGGGGCTCTTATACTCAAATAGGGTCTCCGGAAAAGGGAAATCACCAAAAACCCCTGCCACACAACACAGCCAACCTAAACCTCCGAAACCCAGTCTGAAGAGGCCGAGAACTGACCGCGAAAACGATACCGAGCGGAAGGTGCCTGCGGCAACCGGTCCAGCACCGGTACCGTCGCGTGTCTCCCGCCAGGAACGACTAGCGGTGGTGACTCCGCCTCCTCAGTAATCCAACCAACCAGCGTTAACCACACCCACCACCATACCTGCTTTGGATGTCGCGGACCTCCTAGGGTGGTTTCAGCAGCTGCTGCTGAACCACGCCGAGAGAATCCGGGACCTCCTCACCAGGTACTTCCAGACCACCGATCCAACCAGCAAGGCGATGATCCTCTTTGAGGGCCTCACCTTCATGCTCAGCCTCGCCCCACTGTCCCAAAATGGCGGACGGAACTAGGCTTCGTACCTCCTTCCGATTCGTCTTTTGGAACGCCAATGGAGTGAGGGATCATAGGGATGAGCTACAGCGCTTTGCTGCCCATTATGCCCTGGATCTCATTCTAGGTTCGGAAACACATTTGCGTCCTGACATCCCCTTCCGTCTACCTGGATACGTTTGTCATCGCAGTGACCGGGTGCCCCGCCCTGGAGGCGGCACTGCGGTTCTTGTGAGGCAAAACGTGGTCCACAAACCCATCCCCATTCCGCCCCTGCAAGCCCTTGAGGCGACGGCAGTGTGTGTTGAGCTCGGAGGAACAGAAGTAGTAATAGTCTCGGTTTACCACCCTCCCGGTAGGCCGTTCTTACCTGCTGACTACCAATCCCTCTTCAACCTCCATCCTAGCGAGATCCTCGCCGGGGACTTTAATGCCAAACACCAGCGTTGGCATTCGGGCCCCCGCGCGGATCCTAGAGGCAATGCAATGATTCGCATGATTGATAGGGATCCCCAGCTAAGAGTTCTGGGCCCCTGGCAACCCACACACCATCCGCAAGGTCGAGGACAACCATCAGTCATCGACTTTGCGATCATCAAACATTACCCCTTCCATCTCATGCTCACATCACTCGCTGCACTTCATTCCGATCACAATCCCATGTTGGCAGAAATCAACACCAGGGTTGCCAGCCATGACTTCTCAGGGCACACCAGAGAAATAGACTGGAAATGCATAAAGGATTGCCTCAGCGCATCTATTCCACCCAACCCAAAAATCACAGACATACCCAGCCTAGAGACAGCAGTCCAAACCTTCACTGCCACAGTAGTAAGAACGGTTCACAACCTCACCATCCGCACCCCACCAACACCACATCCAGACGTCCTTCCTTAGAACTTGAACTCCTTATCCGACGTTCCTGGGCAGCCCGCAGATTATATACCAGCGGAACCGGACGCCACACAATCGGGGTCTTTTGCGGCGCCTCCGTTGGGAGGTTGGTGTCCGACTACGCGAGCACCGTGTGCAAGCGTGGGAGGCCACAATGGCTGTGCAAGACGTGGCGACGTCTGGCGTATCGCAAAAAGCCTCAGTACCACTCCCCGCTTCAAGGCAATCTTGGCCTTGTTTACGAACCACAAGCCAAAGCAAATGTGCTTGCGAGCTACATAGAGGACACCTGCAGGCCTAGAGAGGACCCCCAGGACGTACTCTTCACTGCCCGCGTTCATGAGGATGTGGACCGCTACTTGCGGGAACAGCCTCATGAAGCGGAGAACCCCCTACCAATCATCCGCCCTAGTGAAGTCCAAGGTGCACTCCGGCGTCTCAACACCAAAAAGGCTTGCGGGCAGGACGGGCTGACAACCGCCATGCTCAGCAACCTTCCATTCAGAGCAGTGCTCTACCTCACCAAGGTATTCAACATGTGCCTCACATTAGGTCACTTTCCGCGCGAGTGGAAGGTGGCACGGGTGGTGTGCATTTTGAAGCCTGTTAAGGACCCTGCACTTCCTTCCAGCTACCGCTCCATTAGCCTCCTACCCACCCTCTCAAAGGTCTTCGAGAGGTTAGTTCTACACCGCTTGTCGCCGCAGGTAGGCGACATTCAAGCCATCCCTCTCCATCAGTTTGGATTCCGTCCTGGGCACTCGACAACCCAACAGCTGCTGCGGGTGGTGGAGGCTGCCGCCCTGGGGTTCCAGGACGGGTCCTTCACGCCGGCGGTGTCTTTGGATGTCGAGAAGGCCTTCTCAACCACCTGGCATGAGGGTCTCCTGTTTAAACTCATCCAGATTGGCCTACACACACAGTCAATCAACATCATACACAGCTTTCTACACCAGCGCACCTTTGTAGTTGCAGTTGCGGGGTAAACATCTACACCTAAACCCCTACGAGGCGGAGTCCCAGAAGGCTCTGTATTATCACCACCTTGTTTAGCTTTTATATGGCAGACTTCCCTACGGTGCAGGGCGTCAATATGGCCCAGTTTGCTGATGACGTCCTGCTCTACCGCACCGACAGGAACATACGCAGAGCCTTCAACCCCATACAGAGACACCTCCGTCTCGTCCAGGACTGGTGCAGACAGTGGCGGATGTCCGTTAATCCGGGCAAAAGTCATGCTGTTCTGTTCACCAGAAAACGGCCCGAAATAAACCAGATACCCAACTTTTCATATCAGGGCCAAAGGATAGAGTGGGGGAATTCCATCAAATACTTGGGCGTCATTCTTGATAAGGGCCTAACTTTTCGTAAACATGTGCGGGGAACGTCGGACAGGGCGAAGGGGGCGGTAGCCTGCCTTTACCCTGTTCTGGCCTCCCAGATGCCGGTTCACTTAAAGTTACGCCTTTTCAAGGCGCTTATAGTTCCCCTAATGCTCTATGCCTGCGAAGTGTGGGGTATGGCAGCAGACTCCTGGCTTCTCTGGTTACAGCGAGTGCAGAATAGAGGACTCCGGTCCATATATTCTGTATGTCGACGTTTCCCTTTGAGGCTACTACATGAAGCTTCGGCCCTCCCATATGTGGAAGATGTTATTAGGCGCCGGGCTCAAAAATTCTACGCCAGATTGGGCGAACATGAGAATGCTCTTGTCAGATCTCTGGGGGAGTACTTACCCTCTGAATGCCGAAAAAGGTGGTTCCGGGTTCCCCGCATGGCTTGCGGGCACCCCCGGTAACAACGGCTTTAAACCAGCCAACTGCGTAATAGCTGAACAAAGCACTCCCTCCCTCCCTTAGGGAGAGGTCTATCATAATTCACCACCATATTTAATTAAATGAACACCAGCGGAGCAGGGAAAGGATGCTGCTCCTGAAAATGTAACCGCTCGAGGAGCCTACCAGCGCTACCTCCTTAACACCAACACTCGAAACCTCAAACAAAACCGTAACCATCACCTCATTCCTGTGGTTAAACCCTTACCAGGGTAGGTACACAGCAACAACACCCAGGCTCACCACGAGCCTACCAGACACGCACGTACGCACGCCTTCTTTTTGACCTTTGTTAATGCTGTATTTAATAGTGTTGTGCCAATACTATGTCCTGAATTTAACCGCTATAGATAGGAGCCAAGAAGGTCAGCTGCTTTTATTCACAAAGTGTTCAAGTGCTTTGAACAGCGTTGGAAGAATGCTAATTGGTGAGAGGTCATTGTTTTGTGAATATTATTAAAAAAAAATCTGATGTGTACCATTCACATGGCTTTCTCTACATCTCTGCAACAAATTGTAGTTAAAAAGCTTATGCTTTTATTTACTTCATGCTAATCGAGAAACATTAGCAGAGATATCTTATTATTTGCTTCCTTGTAAGAGGAAGCTAAATGAGAGAGTACCATAGCTAAAATGATAGGCAAAAGCTGGTTGCTATGTAACTGAAGTTCCTTTGTTTGTATGGGCAGGAGTTAACAAATCTCTGTATGAGAAAAGCATGTTTTTCAAAGCAGAAACGAAAAGCCAAGAATATCTTAAAAATGATCGACTCCACGAAAAAAAATGTGTATGACATAAATTTTGTGTTTTAACATGCTCTACATTTTTCATGCAGTAAGTTTTTGTCCATCTCTTACGGTTTAGCAGTTATGCACAATTCCGTAAAATTCATTCAGCATAAAGTACTCTTCAGAGGCCTTCTCAGAAAATTCAAGATATACATTTTATTTGTCAAGTAAATGTCTTTAATATACGATATTGTAATCAAAATCGTTAGGGCCATTTTTAAGAAAATAAAAATTTTCGAAAATTTTTCATGTAGAGGGTAGTTTGGGGTGGGGGGATTTTTTTCAAAATCTTCGTGTCGCATCCCTGGAAGTTACTTAAGTTAAATACCAAGTTTGGTATGTTACCGACATTTTGTTTTTGAGTTATCGTGTTCACAGACACACGGACACACACGGACCTTTTTCTGAAAATGCTTTTTTTGGATACAGGGGACCCTAAAACATATATTTCCGGTGAAATCTCGGTATCGAATTTTTGGGTGGAGTGCAATACCTTCTCTATCCCTATATACATTCTGCATACGGGGCCAGAGAAAGTAAGAAGCTTTACAAATATCCGCTATAAAAAAATCTCATCCAAACCGAGATTAAAACTCAGGTCTTCTTGGTTAAAATGATGACTTACTGAACTCTTAAAGGCCGAGATAAGGAAATAATATGTAATTCTGAACCTTATTGAAGAGGGCATTGTATATTATATTAATAAATATATCGTGAAAATAAAAGAGTTGATATTTATATGTTATGGCTTCCATAATAAAACACATTTAAAACAAAAAGCTAGAATTTTGTTATAAATTCGTATTAGGGCTACAAAATACATTTGAAACACAGTTACTTTTAATTGCTTATATTAATTTTTTAAAACCTAAAGGTGATATATCTTGTGGGTAATATAATTGTAATAAAGGTCCCTCTAACCAATAAAATCTCACGCGTGCAAACCGAGTTGCAGAGGTTCTGTTCAACGTGCTACGTGATCGATCCCACTCGGAAAGAAATGGCGAAGAAGGGGTTGACCGGAACCGAAATGTTTGTCGTCCGCCTTTCCTGGAAGATTAAACGGTCACTGTTCGGAATATTTAGGAACTTATAGCAGATGTAGTCTGCGATAATGAACTACAGTTGATATTTATATTTTAGATGAAAATAAGCAAACTGCTCCTGTATAAAATGAAACGATATCAGGAAAAAAAATTAAGGAAGGAAATTTGCTAGCCCAATTTTAGAGAGTTGGGAGGCTGCTCCTGCAATTCGAAACAAAGGCCTTTCGAATGCGAGCCTAACACTTTACTTTTAGCTATATAGTGCGGCACAACAAATAATGAAATATATTGACGACTACAACTCCTTAGCGCGGCGGTAGCGCAGCTGCTTACCAAGCGGGAGACCTGGGTTCGATCCCCAGTACCGGCGTAGGGATTTTTCCCCCGCTGGGAGACCTGGCCCGGGGTGCACTCAGCCTCGTAAGGTCCCTGGGGGGCCAATTGAGGAGCTACTTGATGGAGAAGTAGCGGCTCCAGGTCATGAGGACCGCATTAACCGGCCGGGAGGGACACGAGGCGCTGACCACGTCTCACCCTCCAATACTGCACCCCATCCATGACGTCTGTAGTGGACCGAGATGGGGGACGCAGCGGCCGGGCGGTAGGCCAAGGTTCCCCGTGAGCTGTCGTGCCATGGAGCTATTGACGACTACAAAAATGATATACCACTTGTAATAGCTAACATGGAACCTTCATTTCCCACATAAAAGTATTTACTCAGTGATTGAAAGTACATCTCAACTGAAAATAATTTAAATATTCAGCATTATTGTTTAAAAAATTTCGGATTAGTGTTTTAATAACACTGTGCTCTTGTTTGTATGCAGACTTTTTATTCATTAGTAATTTTTGGTTAATTTGTAACATTTTGCAATACATATTTACATTTAAAATTTGCGCCTTTTCCAAATAAATCAAGACATAATTTTGTAACCTTCTGGATTAATATTTTGGACATAGAATTCCTAGCTCTAGCAATTACTTATTTAACCTGGATAGACCATTTTGTTTCCTATTTCCTGCGGGATAAATCACGGTGTAATTGGTTTAGATACTCTGCGTCTATAGCAACACAGAATTCTTTATAATTTTGCACAGTCAATGTTAATAAATCGCATACATTGTTGAAGACGACCGGCTTCTATCTATGTGTTTATGTGAAAAATAGTCCATGCTGACGGATCTGAATGCATAGGTAATATAACAAGGATTTACTAAGACCACCCGTCGCCAACGGCACCCTTCTTGGAACGCCATCGCTTTCGAACGGGCTAGTGTGCCTTTGCCCTAAATAACACACAACTGTTCCTTTTTGCGTAACTTTTCTGCTTCATTCCGTTCCGGTTATGACAAGCCAAGGTGCGCTAACCTTAAGGAAAGAGAGAGATATTGAGATAAAGCTCAAAATCGATAAGTGAGGGTTTGCACTGTGGTCAACGTAATAGAGTCATTTTTGCATCTTGCGCCGCGCAATGCACCGCCACCTATACTCTGAGAGGTTATGGTTTAGTATGCATTACAAACATATAAAGGATTAGAACTTTTAATATACTTTTAAATTAAAGATTATGCAAACATATTGACATTAATGGAATTGATTAAGCTCATAGATTTTAGTTTTTATTAATGACATCAAGACGGCATTTAAGCAAACAAAATTCCCTGTGTGAGAAATAAATTGAGGGCTTAAAAAGTTCCTTTAGTGATCCTTGTGCTTTGTTAACTGAAAGCAAAAAACTGTGTTCATAAAAACTGTTCTTTAGCCGAGATTCTTTAAAAAAGCAGAAAGAATATATGTACCTAATTGCCATGTAGGTACCGATATAATACGCTAGTCAAATAACGTAGAAAGAAACAAAAGAATAAATGCGCTCAGTTACGAATGCATCCAAAAACTGCTTCGGACAAACAACTTGAGATCGGGACTTGCTGCAGAAGACACCGCAAGTCAATTATTCAAGATACGGGAGATTGGCGGTAGGAGCACTTAATTATTCACCGACTCTCTTCTATCCTTCCGTTCTTCCCTCCAAGGATATAAATCGTACAACCCTTGAGCCAGAATCAGCCATATCAACTTTGATTGGTTTCTATTTTTCAAGGAGATTTTATTTTGGTTTTATTTCGTTCAGTTTATATACGTTTTATTAAATAATTCACAAAATGATGGGCAAGTTTGTTACAAAAATTATAGTTTCTCCGCCTCTTCTAAAGCGTAGTAGACGAGTGTGATTTAAATTCGGGAGGTGGTGGGTTAGATTCCCTGGTCGGAAATTTGGGGGGCTTTCGAAGATCGCCAAACTGATAATGGTTATTGTTCCTCCAAATTTCCTACACAAATGCCCTATTCCCATTTCCCCCATGTGTTTCAGAGTTGAAGGATCAGGCGACATGCTTTTACTTTCTCTAGCTCGTGTGTAAAATGTACATAGTGGATAGAGAAGGTATTGCATTCAGCCTAGAGGTCCCCTGAGTCCGTAAGATCCATGTGTATCTCTGGACAGCATAGCTCAAAAACGAAAAGTCCGTTAAATACCAAACTAGGTATTTAAGTTTAGTATCCCCCAAGGATGCGGCATGAAGATTTTCAAGAAAATCCCCCACCCTTGCGATAGACAGACAAAAACTTGCAACAGAAAAAAATATAGATCTCATTAAAACATGATTTATGTCAGATACGATTTTTTACTTTCTCTATATGCACTATTTACATAGTGTATAGAGAAGGTATTGTAATGCACCCAAAAATTTGATACCGAGATTTCACCGGAAATACATGTTTTGAGAATCCCTGAATCAAAAAATCGCATTTTAAGAAAAATGGAAGTTGTGTCTGTCTGTCTGTCTGTGTGTATGTGTGTGTCTGTGGGCAGCATAGCTCAAAAACGAAAGGACCGTTGAATACCAAACGTGGTATTTAAGTTTGATATCTTCCAAGGATGTGACACGAAGATTTTCAGGAAAATCTCCCCACCCCCAACTACCCTTTATATGGATCATTTTTCAAAAATTTGGATTTTCTTAAAAATGGCTCAAACAATTTTGATTAAAATAGGTATATTAAAAATATTTACCTGACAAATAAAATGTATATCTTGAATTTTCTGGGAATAGCCTCTGAAGACTACTTTACTCTGGATCAATTCTACGGAATTTTGCATAACTGCTAAACCGTAAGAGATTGACAAAAATGTATCACACAAAAAATTAAGAGCACGTTAAAATGCACAATTTATGTTGTATACATTTTTTCCTGGAGTTGATCGTGTTTTAGATATTCCTTTTTTTGGTTTCAGCTTTGAAAAACTTACCTTTCTCATACAGGTATTTGTCAACTCGTGTCCATACAAACAAATGAACTACATAGCAACCAGTTTTTCACTATCACTTTAACCCACTCTTATTTCTCTTCTACTTACAAGGAAGCAAGTAGTAAGGCTATTTCTGCTAGTGTTTATCATGGTTAGCATGACGTGGATAGAAGAATAAGCTTATTAATAATAATTTATTACTGAGATGTAGAGAAAGTCATGTGAATGGAGCACATCAGATATTTTTTTGTACAACTGACTGTTTCTGAGATATTACTTGTTATTTGTTTTAGTTTTAAAATACTTATACTTTTCTCATACAAAGCGAACTCAACCTCAATTATCTCACATAGCGACGAGCGACTATCGCTTTAGATTAATGAGTTCCCTTATACTTAAAATTAAGCAAGTAATAAGATAACTTATGCTAATATTAATAGAAGTAATAATCCTTTTAGGAACAGTTTGTATTTAGAAGAACTAGAGAAAATTATGTGAATGGAACACATCACATTTCTTTTATACTAACTTTTTTTTTTCCTTCCTATCGTGTTATTTTCCTACTTGCTTGCTGTTTTTACTTACTGGTACACCACATTTACAAGCACGCAAACCTCATGCCAGAGGTGGGATTCGAACTCACAATCTCCTGCTCCAAAACTAATCACTTTAGCGAGCGCGGCCGTAGAACCGGGATGGCTTGCTCATTGTGAAGGCTTATTTGTGGCATTGTTGTGATCCGCCTTCTGGTGCTCTTGGGCTATGGCCCTTACTGGGGACTCCTGAAGGCTAACGGCGGAAGCCTTCAATCTGTAACCGTTTGGAAACCCATCCATTCTTACGCCCTTCGTCACCCGGAACTCTCTCCTCATCCCTGCCTCTCCGGAATCACATAAGTCAGAAAGTACTCTCAGAACCAGTGTCTGTGAGTCAAGTCATTCCAATCCCGTAACTTTTAACGATAATTACAATGTTTAAAGCTTTAAACCACTTATATATGTAACACGTAATATCTACACCTTACAACTCGGCCACACTGATTTTTTCTGCCTTTTACCACTTGCACCAAAAAACTCAATGTCAATGTTTCTCCTCAAATATGTTTTGAGATCTGTGATTTTAAAAAACAAAACATGTTTAGAAAAAGGTCCGTGCGCTCATGCATGTAGGTGTCTGTTGACAGGATAGCCCAAAAACTCAGTTAAACTCTTAGCTTGATATCTAAGTTAACCATCCTTCAGGAACGACATTAAAATTTTCAAAAATACTGTACACCCAAACCACCCTTAACTTTGAAACATTTTATAAAGGTTGATTTTTTAAAAAATGACCATAATTATTTTCATTAAAATACCTTATGTTTAAGATATTTTCATGACAAATAAAAGGTACATTTTAAATTTTCTGGGATATCTCTAAAAACTTCTTTATTCCGAATGACTTTTGCATAGCTGTTAAACCATAAGACACACATTTACTGCACAAAAAACATTATAGATCTCATTAAAACACAATTTATGGCATGTACATTTTTTGAGGAGTTAACCGCTACCAAGATATTCCTTGTAATTGATTTTAAAATGTATGACACTTAAGAGTTTCCTTAATTGTGAAGTCATTTTACTCTTTTTTCACTCTGGGTAAGCAAAGAGAAGGGAATCTAAATGGCATCACAGAGCAACCAGCGTTTAAAATGCTTCAATATCTCTTTCAGTATATTCCTTTATTTCCGTTCCATTTAGAAGTAACTAAGTAATAAAGCCATTTCTGCTAATGCTTATCTGGAATGGCAGAGAGCATGCACAATGTACATAAGGATAGAGAAGTATTGCATTCCACCCAAAAATTCGATGTCGAGATTTCACCGGAAATACATGATTTAGGACACCCTGAGTCCAAAAAAAACATTTTCAGAAACAAGTCCACGCGCGCGCGCGTGTGTGTGTGTGTGTGTGTGTGTGTGTGTGGGTGGGTGTATGTGTGTGTCTGTGGACAGCATAGCTCAAAAACGAAAAGACGGTTGAATGCCAAACTTGATATTTAAGTTTGGTATCTTCCAAGGATGCGACACAAAGATTTTCAAGAAAATCCCCCCACCTCTAACTACCCTTTACATGAAAAAATGTTCGAAAATTTTGTTTTTCTTAAAATGGCGCTAACGATTTTGATTAATATGCCACATATTAAAGCCACTTCTATCACAAACAAAATGTATATCTTGAATTTTCTGAGAATAGCCTCTGAAGAGCTCTTTATTCTGGATGAATTTTGTTAAATTTTGCTTAACTGCTAAACGGTAAGAGATAGACAAAAGCTTACTGCACAGAAAATGTTGATCTGATCAAAACACACAATTTATGTCCTTTACATTTTTGTTTTGGTGGTAACCGTTTCCGAGATATTCCTTGTTTTAGGTTTCAGTAGTGAGTACTTTTCTCAAACAGGAAGTGTCCGTTTTTCACTTGTTCTACTCCTGGCCAAGCAAAGAAGCGATTTGCAATGACAATCGAATAACCAACAGCTTTCAAAACATTTGACTACTGTCGGTTTAATCTAGTTTATTCCCTTATTTTCTTTCTACTTGTAATTAATTAGTATTAAGAACATTCTGCTATGATTATCTCGATTAGCAAGATGCAGAAAGAAGAAAAATCTTATGTAAGAAGTTTGTAGAAGAACAAGAGAAAGTCATGTGATTGTAACACATCAGATTTTTTAAGAATAGTCTTTGCAGAATAGGTGGTTCTGAATGGAATACATCAGATATCTTTTACTGATCTTTAGGTTATTCCTGGATTATTCAAAATATTCCTGGAAGCTGTGTAAAGAAAATTGACTTGAAAACATGAAAACACAGCGTTTAATGATTAACAAATAAATTAAATAGTTTAATACGAGAATAACTTTAATCACATATTTAAAAGGAGAAACTCCTCGCAGTATAACAGATATAAAAGTTACTGCAGCTGAAAATCAATAGCGCCACTCCTACAATATGAACAAAAAGTACGAGAATGCTAGAATAGGCCTGAAGTAACTCGTATTTCAAAATAATGCAGATTACCTCATTTAGAAACTTTTATACGCAACCAAACTTTTATTCCCTGAACAGTTGTACTAATGAAGTGCAGGTTTGTAAGAGCCACAAATATGGATAACTACAATTTCAGAAATAATTAATGTAATGAGAGCATCTCCTGCGGCTGTTTAGCAAGAAAACTTTACAAGATAGACACCAGGGGCTATATTCGTTTGAATTCTCTCTTTTATCTCTACCGTTCCACGAATTTTCAGCAAACGGTGAAAATGATAATAAAAATGGAGTTTTGCTTGCTTTAAGCTGGCTTTTTGTATACTTCTTTTTTAATTATTTTAGTAACTAAAAATTATTAATTCGATACTCGGTTGAATATGTCATTTTTACGTACATACGTGCTATGTACATAGTGTGTAGAGAAGGTATTGTACACCGGAAATATATGATTTGAGACCCCCTAGATAAAAAAACATTTTTAGAAAAATGTCTGTGTGTGACTGTCTGTCTGTCTGTCTGTCTGTCAGTCTGTCTGTGTGTTAAATACTGAACTTGGTATTTAAGTTCAGTATGTTCGAAGGATACGACATGAAGATTTCCAAGAAAACCCTCCCATCCCAAACTACCCTTTTAGTGGAAAAATTTTCGAAAGTTTTTACTTTCTCAAAAATGGCTCTAAATATTTAAATTAAAATAACGCATATTAAAGATATTTTACATGACAAAATGTATATCTTGAACTTCCTGGGAATAGCCTCTGAAGATATTTTTATTCTGGATGAATTTTGCGGAATTTTTGCTTAGCTGGTAAACCGTAAGAGATAGACAAAAACTTACTTAATAGAAAATATAGAGCTCCTTTAAACACACACTTTATGTTATATATACTTTTTTGTGGAGTTGATCGTTTCTGAGATATTTCTTGTTATTAGTTTCAGCAATAAAATACTCATACATTTCTCATACGGGAATTTGTCAACTCCTGTTCATACAAATAACTTCAGTCAAATGACAGCCAGCTTTTGACTATCGCTTTAACCTATGGGGTACTCCCTTATTTTGCTTCTACTTACATGAAAGCAAGTGATAAGACGGCTTCTGCTATTTTTTTTTTCGATTATCATGAAGTAAATAGTTGGGGTTAGGGGGATTTTCTTGAAAATCTTCGTGTCGTATCCCTGAAAGATATGGAACTTAAATACCAAGTTTGGTATTTAAAGATTGAGCTATGCTGCCCACAGACACACAAACACACACATACATACAGACAGACACACACACGGACATTTTTCTAAAAATGCTTTTTTTTGGATTCAGGTGGTCTCAAAACATGTATTTCCGGTGAAATCTCGGTATCGAATGCCATACCTTCTCTATACACTATGTACATGTAGGTATAGAGAAAGTAAAAAACATAAAGGAACAGGAAATTTAGAGGATGAAAAAATCTATGCAACATTCGCCTGGTGACTTGGGAAATCCCTGAAAAAAAAAAAAAACCTTGGGTCAGGTAGGTTAGCCACGGGAAGAGAATCTGGGACCTCCCGAATACTGGCCACATGATCTCACTTTTCAATTGCCAAATTTAAATAAATCCAAATAGGGTAGTTAAACTGGAGTTCAGAAATTTAAACCAGTTGTGAATCGTCTTTAAGATCTGGTATCCCAAAAAATGTAGCAGAGTAGGTGGGAATACTATATTAGTATAACAGCTGACCAGAATCCGAACATTCTTAGTCTGAGTACCATTTGTATTTCTCGCATATATTGGTCCTTCTTAAAGACCAACAAATCAAAATAATCCTTTGGATAAATTCATGAATAATGAATGGATCCCGATGAACCACCTGTGCATGCAGCGATAAATGTAAACTTGAATAGGATGCAGGATTTAATCACCGTCCTGCTCTGCATTCTCCTCATTAGCCTTCAGGAACCCTTAATAGCATTTCGGGTATTATAATTGCCTTTGTGGCTCAAATTCTGTTTCAGATCATCTTTGTCAACAGGTAAATCCTAGTTCTGTAGCTACAAATAGACTGAACATCAAACAATGCTGGATTGTTTGTCCTGTGAATTTCTATGCTCCCAAAAATGTAGGGATATATTATTTAAATATCAATTTTAATACAAATGTGTTGCAAAATAATTACCAAGTTATCAGTAATAAAATAAATTAGTGTTTTATCTAAAGGAGTGGTGAGTGCATTTTTCTTTCTTTTTACAACCACTTACCGAATTAGGCAGCTCAGGCGTTTCGTCTGGAACTGGAGGTCGTGGGATCGGTTCCCTGACTTCTCTGACCCATGGATTTTTATCGGGTATTTTTCCTATTTTTCTATGAATTCGTTGAATTTAGTGTGCATTAATAACACAAAATTATTTTAGCAATTATTTTAAATTATTTTAACTTAATGCAGCATGATGTTTTAACTTTCTCTACAGGTACTATGAACACAGTGTATAGAGGGGGTGTTGTATTGCACCCAAAAATACGATTCCGGGATTTCACAAGAAGTACATGTTTAGAGACTCCCTGAATGCTTACTTTCTCTACACGTACTATGTATATAGTGAATAGAGAAGGTTTGTATTCAAATTAAAAATTCGATACCAAGATTTCAAAGGAAATGCATCTTTTGAGACTCCCTGAATCCGAAAAAAGCATTTTTAGAAAAAGGTGAATGTGTGTGTGTCTATGTGTCCGTTTGTGTGTGTGTGTGGGGGGGGACAGTATAACTCAAAATCAAATAGTTCGTTAAATACTAAATTTGGAATTTAAGTTATCTCCCAAGGAGATGACATAGGGATTTTCAAGAAAACCGCTCCACCCGAAACCATCACTTAGGTGGAAAAATGTTCTAAAATGTTGATTTCCTCAAAAATTACTGCAACAATTTTGTTTCAAATAACCGTATGTTACAGATATTTAATGACAACTAAAACGTATATTTTAAATATTCTGGGAATAGCCTCAAAATACCTCTTCATTCTGGATGATTTTGTATAATTCGTATACAGTAAGAGATCAAATTTATGTCATTTTTTCGTGGAGTTGACCATTACAGAGATATTATTTGTCATTGGTTTTAGATGCTGATACGGGAACATGTCAACTGCTGGTCATGTAAAGAAGCGAATTTCAATCACATAGCAACTTGCCTTTATAAGATTTGACTATCGCTTTAGCCTAGTGTGTTCCTTTACTTCCTTTCTACTTATAAGAAAATGACAGTTTCTGCTAATGTTTATCTCGATTAGCATAAAGTGGAGAAATTTGTTGCAGAGTTGTAGAGAAGGGAATGTGAATGGATCACACCAATTTTTAATTCATAATGTGTTCTGCATTTGGTAGCCTTTATAATACATATAAGTTAATAAATAAGATGAATCAATAATCTTAAAATTACATCCAAGTTTGCGCGAATTTTGCTGGTGAATACCAAAATTTATAATAACACAATATAGGTAGTTAGACGATTTACAGAAGGGTGTGTCTTTACAAGCAGAATGTGTGGGGTATTTAGTTCTAATTATTACGTTATTTCACATAACACAATAAAGAAAACAAAAAATAAACTATTAATTATGTAGAAAAAAGAATATATAATATTATATATATAAAGTTTTTAAAGATACTACCTCCAAAATTATTGCTCTAGAATAAAAATCCGCTAAAAAGATATAACACTTACAGAAAAATCTGATGTGTTACACTCACATGACTTTCTCTAGCTGCTCTACAAAACTCCTACAAAAGATTATTCTTCTTTGAACACAATGCTTATCAAGATAAATATTAGCAGAATGTTATTACTTAGTTCCTTATAAGTAGAAGGGCATAAGGAAATGCACTATGCTAAAGTGATTGTCAAATGTTTTAAAAGCTACCGTTATGCAATTGTCATTGCAAGTCACATATTTGCTTGGCCAGGAGTAGAACAAAAGAAAAACATACACTTACTGTCTGAGAAAAGTTTAAGTACTTCAAAATTGAAACCAATAACAAGGAATATCTCGAAAACGGTTACCTCCCCAACAAAACCGTAAGGGACAAAAATTGTGTGTTTTGTCATGAGGTACATTTCTGTGTAATACGTTTTCTTCTATCTCTTACGGTTTAGCAGTTAAGCAAAATTCATCCAGAATAAAGAGGTCTTCAGAGGCTATTCGCAAAAAATTCGAGATATACATTTTATTTCGGACATAAATAGCTGTAATATACGGGAGTTTAATGAAAATGGTTAGAGCCATTTTTAAAAAAATCAAAATTTTCGAAATTTTTTCCATGTAAAGGGTAGTTTGTGGTGGGGAAATTTTTTTGAAAGTCTTCGTGTCGCATCCTTAGAAGATATCAAAACTAAATACCAAGTTTGGTATTTAACGGTATTTTTGTTTTGGGGCTATGCTGTCCACAGACACACACACACACGGGCCTTTTTTTAAAAATGCTTTTTTCGGACCCAGGGGATCCCAAAACATATATTTCCGGTGAAATCTTGGTATGGAATTTTTGGGTACATTACAATACGTTCTCTATCCCTATGTACATTGTACATATGGGGCTAGAGAAAGTAAAAATTTGAAACTAAAAATATTGTAGCATACTGAATGTGACGTAGGAGTCATCTCTACACTGTGCATATTAGGGGTAGTAATTTTAGAAGTAAAACTGTTTGCACCTGCGAAAGGAAAGCCGGTGACTTCAGCGTTTAAGGGGCAGGAGGTGTACCTTTGTTTAGAAAGATCAGGGGCCATAAATAAATACTCAAGATTGCATGGAGACACAAACCTTTTACTGTATTGAAATAAGGGATGGTTAGGATTGAGTGAACCCAAGGGTTACCCAAACACCATTCAACTAACTTGAAACATTGTAGGCCTTGCAGTTTACACTTTTTAAATAAAACTATGCCACCGGACAGAATGTTTTACTACTTCAGCAGCTCAGATGAATCCGGGGTCGACCCCAAGCCCCCACATGTTGGATTTATGATGGACAATGTGGTGCAGGGAGGAGTTTTCTCTGAGTTCCCCGGTTTCCACCGCCATCACATTCCACCGGTGCTTCATCTTCATTCAGTGTATCATCAGTGTCATCGCCTGCGGTGCCATATAATGAGTAAAAGCGGGCTTTAACCCTATCAAAAAAAATCCGATAAAATGTTCCTCTGAACTAGTTACTGAAAAATAATCTGTAATAAAAAATAAAACCCATGTTTAAAGTAGAATTGCTTTAGGGGGGCACAGCTATATCAGCATTTCGACATCTTGCTAATAATATCGATTGTTTCAACTGGTACAACATTACGCCTTATTAAAAAAATTTTTGGGTGTTTCACGCCCGCTTTAACTACTTATGGCACCGCAGGCGGTGACACTGATGATACATGAATAATGATGGAGCACCGGTGGAATGAGATGGCGGGGGAAACCGGAGTACCCGGAGAATACCCGCCCCAGCATCGCTTTGTCCACCACGAATCTCACATGCCGTCTAGGTGAGAGGCGAATGGTCTAATTACTCGGCCACGGCGCGGCCACACCTTATTAAATGAAATATAATTTACTGAAAGTGACCATACCAGGTACCCTAAAATATATTTATTTAATCCGTGGGCAGAAAGATCACATATAAACCAAAACAATAGGGACCTAAATACCGTTGGGCAAATTACAAATTAAATCTAACAAAATAGTAGGTATTAATATTGAAATAAAGGCATATCTGGAAAGCTATAAAAGGCATTTCCTTGCGTTAGAATAAGCATAGTTAGTTAAGAGGAGTCAAAATGCCCTATCTTGCTACTGTTAAAATTTGACCCATTATCTCAGCAACTATTTAAGATAATGAGCTAAATTTTTCAAGGTATATTCACCAGTATCTTATACTAATGCCATAACTTTTATCTAAAATTTATTATTTTTTTCAAAAATTTAAAAAGTAGGTAACCCATGTACATAAACACTTTTTCGTTAAAACAAAACTTATTTAGGAGCAAATGTGTGGTAAAAATTTCAGCTTTAATATCAATTTCTTTCTGAGATAGTGTGGCATTTGTATAGAACATTTTATTTCTCCAGAAATTGCTTTCAAACATAACATTAAGACAAAATGTAACGTATTTTCTAAACACAACTTTGCAGTAATTAGGAATTGTCACATAAAGGAAATATCAGTGGAAGGCCAATGCTGCAAATAGCTAAATTAATTAAAGATCTCTTCTCTAAGACTAATATTTGTGAAGATAAATATTTTTTCTCAAGTAAGTGTGTCAAAATTCTCTAAAGAACTTCTACCAGGGTTATTTTCAACAATATTTTAAATTATTTATAATTAGCGTACCTCTATGGAAATTAAAATGAGTGGGAGATTTGAAATATTCACACACAATTAAAACATGAAAATGAAAAAATATGAAAATCCCATTTCGACTCCCCTTGAATAAGTTCTAAAGAGTGTCAATGCTATCATAATTATTTTAAAAAGAATAACTACAAAAATAATGCCATAGCTTTATTTTGGGATGCCTAGAAGGAAAACTGCACACAATGGTCACTTTTACAGGAAATTAAGACTTTCTTGCCAGTTCTTCTCGAATTTACTCTCCTCGAAGAGCTATGTCCTCGGGACAGTCCTTCCCATATTGTGTTTAGGACAGCGCAATAGCAGTCTCATTCTTTTATTCCCATTTTCTTTTCCTGACAACCCCAGTAGCCTCAGTCATTTTCTCTTTGTCTTCTGTCAGTGTCTTTTTCTGAGACTTCAGCTCCCGGTGGCATATGTGCTAACGTGTTGCAAGCCGAGTTTCATATTGTCAGGAATATGTTGTGACTGGCGACGAAGGGGATGGTAGAGGGTAGCAGCTGGCACCTTTAAGCCATTAACAAATCATGGATTCATAATTAAATCCATTGTAATAATAGAAAGTATTTTCTGGGTGAGCGCACTTACATTTCGGGATGATGTGTTGTGTTGAGGCAGACGCTTCGTTAAGTTCGCTTGATCGGGCGGACGAGCGACATGGAATTTTAACCCCAATGATAACACTCCAGATTTAGATGTAGTTCTACTCTCTCAAACGATTATAACGAGAAAGAAGACGAGGAATTTTGAGCATTAAATTCAAATTCAATCAGTATCAGTTTTAAATTTTCGGAGTATAACTAACGCGGCGTTGGCTAAGTTAATTAGTATTTGCATTAGGATGGGCTCACAGGACACTAGGGCACTGGTTAAATTCAATTTAACTATTTATTATAAAAATTAAATAAGAATTAAAATCCCCCTAAAACAAGAATTCAATTTTGGACTTGATTACGTATTTAGTTATGATTATTTGTACGTGGTTTGGTAATATTCATATTTCGAACTTGTGTTTAAATGCTTATGATAGGCCTTTTTGACACTATATATATTATATGACCCCAGCAAGGGAAGAATGAGAGGAGAAACCCGAAAGGCAACCAGATACAGATGACAGTGGGAGCAAATATGGACGGGATCCCTAACGGCTCCGACTTCACCCCTTTTCCTGCTTATGGGCCTAAGCCTCCCCGCAGACCATCCGAAGGGGTGTCCCAATCGAGCGTTCCCGACACCAGGATAATCTTTTACAATGCGCAGGCTAGTATTCAGCCTCAAAGCGCCAAATGCCGTCGCCTGGGCCTTCAACCCTGTAAAAGAGTTGATTAGAAAAATATAGTAACAAGAAGTGATAAACTAGAAATATATGGGATGTAATGAAACTATCCAGAATTCGTCTGGAAACTCGGGGAAACCACTAAAACAAACAATGGATCAGGTAGAATGGTCACAGGGTTCGAACCCGCGACTTTCAAAATGCGCGCCACAGAGGAACGACCTAAGCATTCCTGCGCAGTAAATTAGGAATCCGCCGTTGTTCGAACAACCACCATCATCGTGTTATTTGTCGTTGTCCACTATTACTTTGACGAGTGTTTGTAACGTGCTGTTCTGGGACAATATGTGCCACCATTTTTCTACTAAAAAAATAAGGCATTAATTGTTGCGTTACAGAACACCATATTTTTGTAGCAGCATCTAAAAAAATCATCTTAACCTTCATGGAGTCATCGAGTATTTTGTGCAGGAAGTTGCATCTCGCAATCAAACATTCACATATCACTGCATACAACACAATAATGAGTCTGTGTCTAAGAAGTGCAGAGGATCAATCTTCAATGGTCAAAAAACGTAGTGGAAACAGCAATACTCCATAAAAAATAACACGACAAAAGAAATTATTTAGTGCGAATGATTGACATTGACATCAGCTTATTAGCATTTGTGGGTAAATATGAAGTGTAAGTACTCCATATCTTACACTTAGTTCTTCCATGGATAAGCAATGAAAGGAGTGCAATATAATCTCACTCTATTGGCTTCGAAGACAAACAGTATAACAGAGAGAGCAGCACTCAGTGACGAGCTATGTTGTAAAAATCTTGACGATCCATTCTCGATCGTAAGAGCCAAGAAACTTCTCTAATCCGCAGAAGCTCCATTGACACTCTATAGCGACAAAGCAGATCTGCACGAGGGAGTTCACGATGATCTTGGCCTCTGATATAGGCATACAACTCCAGACAATCGATGAAGTAATCCATGGCGACCTGTTGCCTGTATCCGACACAGAGAATGACCCAGCTACGTCGATGGCTATGTATTCGAAGGGTACTCCCTCGTTATACTACTACATGCGATCCCGGCTCCTGGTTTACGTGCCGCTACTTGCCGCACAACTTGACATCGGTGCACCACCAGATCTCAGCATCAGACTCTGTCCATAGATGCAGGCAGTTGTCTGAGTGTGTTGATGGTTCGGTTGCGTCCCAAGTCCCCACACGTTCTTCCTCCAATACTTCCGCGACCTTACTCTGAAGGAAGATCAGCTGCTCTCTCTCCTCTCTTTCTTTCTCTCTCTCTCTCTTTCTCTGAGGTTCCTCATCAGGCAATTCCGATACTCTGCACTCTACCCCGTCTTTGTTATTCAATGAGTCTCATTGGGCCCAGTAGGACTTATACACAGTACTCCCCCCCCCAACTCAGTCTAGTCACCACCATTTCTCCCGGGATGGTCCGAAATTAGCGTCTGCCAGCTGCTCCCTCCTCAGCAGGACCTTACCACCAAAACTTCATGCCCTCTCACACACACCCGTTCCACCAGACATCAGTACTAAAGCACACCCAAGACTCCCTAGCGCTGTACTCAGGGCCCTCGGGTCATGTTTACAGACTAGATAAGCCATTCCTTGTTGCAGCCCCATGTGCTGCAGCAACATCAACTTTACCAATAATCACGGAGGTGCTACCGCGGAACTCCATCATTCCCCATTCACTGTTCCTTTCCTATCTCACCCGACTTTTCCCTTCTTCTAATCTTCACCCAATGGCGAGATAAGCCATTCTTTCAACCTTCCAACTCTCTCTCTGTCTCCCCTTTCCAAAAAAAAAAAAAAAAAAAAAAAAAAACTCAGCTCTGCGCTATCACGTCCAGCTGCAGGGGTACAGCTGAAATAACACGCACAACTAGGACACACTCTTCTCTTTAACCTTAGTGCAGTGGCCGTTCTCCTCTGAACAGCGTCGTCTGGACACGACAAGCACTTACCGTGTCCCGAATTCAAATCCATCTTGTACATCTCCTCCAACAACTTTGTGAAGCAACGCTTCCATGTTCTTAATCCCACTTCTGACACCAGTGTAACATTTTAAGAAATGCATTGATTGGCAAATATTCTTGTGCACTGTTCACACGGCCTTTGCGAAGGGTAGACACTTTACGGCCGCACACCGTCCGTGGCTCGCACTCCAGTTACTCAGAACTCAAATTACAATAACATCTCGCACTTTCCTTCTTTTATAAGGCGAAAATGACGTCATAAACTTTATGGAAACTCGCCAAAGGTACTAGAAACCGAAACTTGGAGAACGAACGAGAGTGACAGAGAACGATCCAAAAAATTCATGTTACATCTCCTCTTCCGTGTTGTTTACGTGTCCCAGGTGTGATGATTCACATTTCAACTCCCGCCGCACACCAGAACGAACAAGAGACAGCTCACGCACATGGACATTGTCACAACGTATACAAATTAGTAACAAAGAGGAAAAGGAAGCAATACCATGGCTCAGGCTTGGGGTGTCTCAGAGGAAATGCTATACAAGCAATGTGTTCCTATAATGAAATACACATTTTAGTGGTAAGTAGAGGAACAAATGAGAAATAAAAGATTTATAAGAGATAGTGCCTGAAAATATTAGTGTTGTGAAAGTAAATATAATGATATTAGATCCATCCCAGATAAGAAGCTTAGGACATTTTTTTTTTTTTTGTGGAAAGTATAAAGGATGGGGACGGAGAGTTGAGACACGATAACATTTACTAAGAAAGGTAGACAATGGAAGTTAATAAATTTAAGAACTCAATAGCCAATCCCCTCACACCTCGAATGTGTAAAACACTTTGCAAAAACAAGTATTTGTTATTTATCATATTGCCGTTTATTCCATTGTTAAATTATAGGTTGCTTTCTACAGTAGATTGAACAAATTTATATCTGAAATAAAAAGCTGGAGCCACTTAATAAAGTTGTTGCAAGAAATTAGATTTATGCGGTACAAAAAGTGTATGCAGGTATCTATCCTTTCTTTTTGGCTAACATATGAATTTTCTTAAGGAGCAACCTGAGAAGTAATAAATCTGAAGCCTCTGGCACTTTTTCATCCTTCTTTCAACATGTTCTCCGTTATCAATACTCTCACAAAAGGTCAAATCCAACAAACCGGCAAAAGCTTTGCTAGTTTTCTTTATCCACCCTTTGTCATTTCCGGTTACTAAACCAATGAACCTCAAGAAAGCAAGGAAGAACAAAGCTATCACATGAGCTCGATGAAGTAGTTCTAAAACTACTGATGTTAAATCTCATTAGCCAGGTATGGATAACCCATGGGTCGAGGGAGGGTGATGGGGAGGTAACGTGACAGAGCGTAGTTACCCTTCTATTGGAAAAGTGGTGTAAAGCAATTCTTAGATTTAAAAAATAAACTACAAAGGCCTATTTATAAAAATATGATGTGTTCCATTCACATGACTTTTTCTACCTCTCTACAAAAAATATTATTAAAAAGCTAATGCTTCTATGTAGTTCATGCTACTCTTATTACTTATAAAAAGGGAGTGTCTTAGGTTAAAGTGATAATCAGAAGCTGGTTGCTCTGTGACTCAAATTTCTTGGTTTGTATGGACAGGAGTTGACAAATTCCCGCATGAGCAAAGTATGTTTTAAAGTTGAAACCGAATATAAGGAATATCTCAAAAACGATCAACTCCACGAAAAAAATGTATATAACAGAAATTGTGTGTTTTAACGTGCTCTACATTTTTTGTGTAGTAAGTTTTTGTCCATCACTTATGGTTTAGCAGTTATGCAAGATTCCGTAAAATTCATCCAGAATAAAGTAGTCTTCAGAGGTTATTCCCAGAAAATTCAAGATATACATTTCATTTGCAGGAGCGCTGAATTTCAATTGTTTAAGATAGCGATAGCTTTTAAAAGATTTGACTGTCGCGTTAGCCTAGTGAGTTTCCTTATTTCACTTCTGCTTACAAGGAACTAAGTTATAGGACCATTTTGTTAAGGTTTGGCTCAATAATATAGATAAAACAATAATCTTTGTAAGCGTAGTTTATTTGCAGAACAGATAGAGAAAGTTATATTAATTAACACATAATATTTTTAATTTCTCTACACGTACTATGTACATAGTGTATAGAGAAGATATTGCATTGCACCCAAAATTTAGATACCGATATTTCACCGGAAATATGTTTTACTTTCAGAAAAAGGTCCGTGTATGCATGTGTCTGTGAACACGATAACTCACAATCGAAAGGTATGTAAAATACCAAACTTGGTATTTAAGTTTAGTATCTTCGAGGGATGCGACACGAAGATTTTGAGAAAAAAAAAAACCCACCCCAAACTACCCTTTACATGGAAAAAATTTCCAAAATATTGATTTCCTGAAAAATAGCTCTAACGTTTTGATTAAAACTTCGTATATTAAAGATATTTACCTGACATATATAATGTATATTTTGAATTTTCTGGGAATAACCTCTGAAGACTACTTTATTCAGCATGAATTTTACAGACTTTTGCGTAACTGCTAAACCATAAGAGTTGGACAAAAATTTACCTCACAAAAATGGAGAGCACATTAAAACACATAACTTATGTTATATACATTTTGTTAGTGGAATTGATCGTTTTAAAGATATTCATTGTTTTTTATTTCAGCTTTGAAAAACTTATACTTTTCTCATGCAGGAATTTGTCAACTCCTGTCCATACAAATAAAGGAACTTCAGTCACATAGCAATCGGCCTTTGACTATCAATTTAACCTATGGTACTCACTTATTCCGCTTCTGCCTACAAAGAAGCAAGTAATAAGACTATTTCTGCTATATTTTTCTCAAATAGAATGAAGTAAATAGAAGCATAAGCTTTATAAAAATAATTTGTCGCAGAGATGTAGAGAAAGTTGTGTGAATGGAACACATCAGATTTTTTATTGTTTCATTCATATAGCCCCCTTTAACATGTCGGGGGCTTTGCACTTTGAAACAACTCGTTGTCCGTAGGTCCTTTTTTTTACGTTTGGTTTATATAAAATCATTTTATTTTCCTCAAACACACATACATTCACTCTCACATACATACTTCTAGACTCTGTGGGGATAGGGAATAATTCTGGCTAAAGGAAAATGTTCCGCCCCATCCAGAAATCGAACCCGGAACATCTGGATGAGAAGGCAGTTCGTCGCTGACCACTCGACCACGGAGGAAGTCTATATTTCTTTTTGTTTAGCTTATTAATTGGTTTTTTATGGAACTTCATTTTGCGAAGAGCTAAATTTTATAATAAATCTGGTCACACAGACAGACACACAATTCTCTATTGCAGTGAATCTGTATTCTAACGAATATGAAAGGGCCTATTCTTTGCTAAATGTCTGACTATTGTGGAATGCACTGTCTACAACGAAGACAGCCCTTGTGTTGTACACAGCCAACAGAGTGGGAAGGAGTTGAAGGAAGCTTGTCAGGAGGTGAACCACGGGATCAAGAATACCCATATCCGTCCTAAGCAATTAAGACTGAGTTAGGTAGAGATAGACTGAAACATTCAGTGCCATAGCCGGCATTTGAAACACGGATCTCCGTCTTTAGCCTGTTGATCTGAAGTACCATGACAATAGGATATTAAATTCCTGAACTGACTCGTATGCTTCGCAGCAAACAACAAGTTTGAGGTGACACATATGAGGATGGTTAGTGATGAACACCTCTTTTTGTTTCTCGGCACTTTTTTGAGTTGAAGTTCCTCAGAGATTCAGGATTAAGCGAATCGTTCATTGATGTATTTTCCTCCGGCTAGCTAAATATATAAGAACTTATGGATGTTTTTTTCTTGTTTTTTTTTTTGTACTGGAATAATTATTTAATATGTAAATGATCTAATATTTTGTGCATTACAAAAACACTTATTATTTCAATCAAACATTTTTTTTTTTACAATGATAAGACAAATGAATGTATTTTCTCTATACAAATATAGGCACAAAATGTGCAACGCAATGTCATAATTTCCTATCTTACATTTTCAATATAAAAGTAATTTTTAGCTGCTAAAATGTTAAGGTTATGATTTTTCCGCCTGCTGCTGACGTTGCTGTTGTTGCTGAGTACTTAACTGGGCTTGAAGTCTCACTTCCATCTCATCCATAACAGCTTCACGTATTTTACCCTTCTCCAAACCAATCTGCTGTATTTTTTTCATCTGTTCTGTCACAAAGGCAACTTTGCGCTTGAAATAATCCTTTGCACCATCTACATCCTTCTGAATGTAGTAGCCAGTGCCAATATCAATAATAACCATTTTTCCATCAGCTATTTTGCCAGGTACATACATAGAGCCCGTTAAAGGAACCATAATAGTTTTTCCTTCTGTTTCTGGCGATACTTTCTCCAAACTTTCTCCAGAATCCTGAAATTTGCTTTGCGCCATTTTCAAGGATTGTAATGAATATTGGAAAACAATCAGTTCCTGGTCCAGTTGTTGCTTTATTTGAGTAAGCTGCTGCAAATTTAGTTTAGTTTAATCAATTTGCTGCAGCTCACCACCTTCTTTGGAAGCCATGTTTACACGGTATTCGCTTTGCTATGATGTTGACAGATGAATTAAATAATATAAAATTGACTGGTTCGAAGAGATGATACATTTAACCTCTGTTTCTATTTGTCTTAGCTTTTGCACGAATCTTACAATGTCTTAGTTTCTGACCTATTTGGAATTACAATAAATTGCGCGTGGCTTTACTATAATAGAGTAACTTAGATTCGTAAACAGTACAACATTGACTAGGAACGACGAGGAGTCTGCGCGTGTTATGACGAACTAGTGCCCGAAATTGTTCAAGAACTGTACTTAAATTAGATTTTGCTAACTAGAAAAACTGATGCTTGACAGGACATTTTAAATATTATTTTCGAACTGGTTCAAGGATTGCATTATTACATCCTTCTCCAACGGGCCTTAAGCGTGATGGAATGAGCAGGAGCCATTATGTCGGAGGGCTAGATGTGAGAAAGGTAAACCCTCCGAGAAAATTAATTTTCGCCTATATATACAGCTTTACCGAGAAACAGATCTTAAGTTGCTATTTATTCCTCAATATAGCTGAAAGTTGAAACAGATGCTCAGTACTGCACTGGCTTTCTAATGGTATGTTTTCAGTGTTTGTATTCCCAAAAATAACGATTTATATTAATTTGGATGATACTTTTCATTAATTATTGCTAAATTATAATTATTATTTAACTATTTCTGTTTGATCTGTATGATATATCGCCTGAAAGTGATCTCAAATTATTTTGAGATGACATACTTCAATGACAACTTAGAATATCGCCCAGAACTAGTGACTGAAATTTAATGCTGCATCAGTATGTTGCAATGGTAGATCAATGGTTAGAACAACCGTCTATACATGGAAGACATGGTTCAAATCCCAGCTATGGCATTGGATATTTTAGTCTGAGTCTATCTATCCAACTCACCTCCAACATACAGCTTGTGTGGAAAACATCTGATGTGTTCCATTCACATGGTATTTTCTACATCTCTGCAACAAATTAGAAGCTTATGCTTCCATTTACTTCATGTTAATGGAGAAAAAATAGCAGAAATACATCTTATTACGTGCTTCCTTGTAAGTACAAGCGAAATAAAGGAGTACTAAGGTTAAAGTTGCTGGGTGACTGAAGTTCTTTGTTTGCATGGACAGAAGTTGACAAATTCCTGTATGAGAAAAGTATAGGTTTTTTAAAGCTGAAACCAAAATCAAGGAGTATTTCAAAAACGATCAACTTCACGGAACTAATAACATAGCACCAATTGTGTGTTTTAACGTGCTCTACTTTGTTTGTGGGGTAAGTTTCTGTCCATTTCTTACGGTTCAGCATTTATGCAAAATTCGGTAAAGCTCATCCAGAATAAATAGTCTTCAGAGGCTATTCATAGAAAATTCAAGATATACATTTTATTTGTCAGGCAAATGTCTCTAATATACGATGTTTTAGTCAAAATCATTACAGAAATTTTTGATAAAATCAAAATTTAAGAAAAAAATCCGTGTAAAGGGTAGATGGGGGTGGGAGGATTTTCTTGGTAATCTTCGTGTCGCAGCCTTGGGAGATACCAAACTTGAATAACAAGTTTGGAAATTAATGTTATGCTGTCCATAGACACATAGATACTTTTCTGAAAGTGTTTCTTTTTTATATTCAGGGGGACCCAAAACATATATTTCCAGTGAAATCTCGGTATCGAATTTTGGGTGCATTATAATACTTTCTCTATACACTGTGTACATAGTACGTGTAGATAAAGTAAAAATAATTAACACTAATCAGGTCTATGCTTAGTGGACACATGTGTTAATTATATTACTCACCACAGTGGCTCGGGTATATGTTTCATTTAATTTTTTATATCCATCCCTACTAATATAAATGTGTCAATCTAGTGTGTTTATTTCTTATCTTATAAGGGAAGTAAAGAAAGAAACACGGAAGGAAATATTTATTCAAGTTTCTTTCATTCGCTGCTTCTAAGAAAGTCCTTAAAATTTATGCTAGGGGATGTAAAATCACCCTCTACACCTGTTAAATTGCTTGTCGTCATTTAATTTGCGAGGGTCTACAGCAAGGAAAAATTACTCTTCCTTATCAGAGATGGTAGTGTTGCTTCTCATTTTAAGCAGGGGCTGGTGAGATATTGTGATATTTTGTCACTGGAACGTCATCCCTCATGAATAATGAGCGCGTTGGCCCTCGGGACGTTTTTATAAAGTAAGGGGGTGAGGGCTTCCTTAGCTCATTGGAAACAGGTCAATTTAAAGGTGCTATAAAGCGAGCTCGTTTTTTCGCTGCGTATAAAATAACAGGGGAAATAGAGTAACATTTGCATCATGTGGACATGCATTTCATTTACTATTCTAAAATGTAACGTACGGACAAGCAAAATTTTAATTTTAATTTAAATGTTGATATTAATGTTATACATGAGGAGTATCACAAAACTACATGAAAAAATCTGATGTGTACCATTCACATGACTTTCTCCATATCCCTGCAACAAATAATTCTTAAAAAGCTTATACTTTTATTTACTTTAAGCTAATCAGAAAAAAATGGCAGAAATAGTCTTATTACTCGCTTCCTTGTAAGTAGAAGCGAAATAAGGGACAACCGTAGGTTAAAGTGATAGTCAAAAGCTGGTTGCTATGTCAATGAAGTTCCTTTGTCTATATGGATAGGAGTTGACAAGTTCCTGTATGAGAAAAGTATACGTTTTTCACAGCAGAAACCAAAAATAAGGAATGTCACAAAAAGACGAACTCCACGAAAAAAATGTATATAACATAAATTGTATGTTTTAATGTGCTCTACACTTTTTATGTGGTAAGTTTTTGTCCATCTCTTACGGTTTAGCAGTTATTCAAAATTTAGTAAAATTCATCCAGAATAAACTACTCTTCAGAGGGTATTATCAGAAAATTCAAGATTTGCATTTTATTAGTCAGGTAAGTATGTTTAATATACGAAATTTTAATCAAATTCGTTAGAGCCATTTTTGAGAGAATCAAAATTTTCGAAAAAAGTTCCATGTAAAGGGTAGTTGGGAGTGGGGGTATTTTTCTCAAAATCTTCGTGTCGCATTGCTGGAAGATACTAAATTTAAATACCAAGTTTGGTATTTTACCGACTTTTCGTTTCTGAGTTATCGTGTTCACAGAAACATGGACACACGGACACACGAACACACACACACACACACACACACACACACACACACGGACCTTTTTGTGAAAATGCTTTTTTTGGATATTGGGGACCCTAAAACATATATTTCCGGTGAAATCTCGGTATCGAATTTTTTGGTGTAGTGCAATACTTTCTCTATCTATACACTATGTACATAGTGAGTATGGAGAAAGTAAAAATCTGACGTGTTCTGTTCACATGATTTTCTCCACAAATTTGTAACAAATTATTGTTAATAACCTTAATCTTGCTTAGTTCCTTAAAAGCAGAAAATAAATAAGGGAATACTTGGCTAAACGAAGAATAAATTTTTTTAAAATGTGTTTGCTAAGGAACTGAAATTTGTTTCTTTGAGTGGGCAGAAGTTGAAAATTTCCCGCGTGAGAAATATATAAGCATTTTAAAACAGAAAAACGATTAACTGCACGAAAACAAATGCATATGACAAAAAGTCTGAGATCTACATGTTTTGTGGAGTAAGATTTTGTTCTATTTCTTACGGTTTACTAGTTATGCAAAATTCAGCAAAGTTCATCTAGAATAAACAGGTCTTCAAAAGCTATTCCCTGAAAATTCATGATATACATTTTATTTGTGATGGAAATGGCTTTTATATGATACATTTTAATCATAATATTTAGATCCATTTTTGATAAAAACGACATTTTTGAAAATCTTTTCATTTAAAGGGTGATAAGGGGTGGGGGGATTTTCTTGAACATTTTCGTGTCGCATCCTTGGAAGATACCAAACTTAAATACCAAGTTTGGTATTCAACGGTCTTTTAGTTTTTGAGCTATGCTGTCCAAAGACACACACACACACACAGACACACATACACATGGACCTGTTTCTAAACTTATTTTTTTCAATCAGGGGGTCCTAAAACATGTATTTCTGGTGAAATCTCGACATGGATTTTTTGGATGGAATACAATACTTCTCTAACTTTTTGTACATTGTTCATTAGGGGCTAGAGAATGTAAAAGTATGATGTGTTCCATCTGATTCCATGTGCTTCTCTACATCTTTGTAACAAATTATGTGCTATAAATTGTTGCCATAGGTAAGCAAGGGCTTATTCATGTTAACAGTATGAAAAACTAATATCACTACTGAATCATTAATTTCAACTTAATATGGTATCATTCATAGTCATTTTAACAATGGGCTTTTACTTTGGGGTGATCATACTTCTGTTTTTAGAGTGTTTATATTGCAAAAAGAAAGCTTTGAGATTAAATTATGGAGCTTCATCTTAGTCTCATTGTAAACCACCTTTTATTAAATCTGGTATGGTTACTCTGCCCTCGATTTTCGTTCTGGCCTGTCTTTTGTATGTAAGGAAACATATTACTGAATTTACATCTTGTTCTTCTGTACATGGTCATTATACTCGAAGTAAATATATACATAAGAGTAAATACAGTATAGGTACAAGTAGTTTCCATTATATAACTCTTAAGCTTTACAATAGCATACCTGTACATGAGACAACTTTCATTCCAGGTTTTTATGAGTAAGGTCAGTAGCACATTGAGGGCAAATCTACCTTATAGTTTAAATGAATGTTATAGTGTAAAATTTACTTGACTCTTGATATAATTGTAATGTTTCAACGACGTAATGAATACCATGGCAAATAAATCATTTATTTATTGTTAATAACTTTATTCTTCCATGTACTTCATGCTAATCGAGATAAACATTAATAGAAATGGTCGTATTGCCTATTGGTCTCTAACCTATCGCTTATGTTCGAAGTTAGGGAGTTCTGCGAATTTCTGTGAGCATGTCTGCCCGCGGGACTGGGTCCTCCTCCGGTTTCTGCACCTTATTCCTATCTCCCTGGGTGTGATCTATCATATTGTTGTAGGTGAGCGAGGTGTCGCCCTCCGTTACAATATCGTGTATCCCTAATCTTCTGTCTTCTTCTTGTTAGAATGGGTACACGATAACAACGAATGTTATTTTTACAACTTGAAATTGAATAAGTATTTGAACATTTAAATCAATAACTAAGTATGAGTTGGAAATCGTTAACGCTTACATAAATTATATGGTATAAAAAAATAAGTAATTTTTACTATTGCTATACGTACTATGTACATAGTGTATAGAGAAGGTATTGCATTGTAACCAAAAATTCGATACCGAGATTTAACCGGAAATACATGCATTGAGACCACCTGAATCCAAGAAAAAAAATCACTTTTAGAAAAGTGTCCATGTGTGTGTCTGTCTGTGTGTATGTGTGTGTGTCTGTGTGCCTGTAGGCAGCACAGTTCAAAAACGAAAAGACCGTTAAATACCAAACATGGTATTTAAGTTCAGTATCTTCCAAGGATGCGACACGAAGATTTTCAAGAAAATCCCCCCACCCCCAACTACCCTTCACATGGAAAAATTTTCGAAAATTTTGATTTCCTAAAAAATGGCTCTAACGATTTTGATTAAAATATCATATATTAAAGATATATACTTGACAAATAATATGCATATCTTGAATTTTCTGGGAATAGCCTCTGAAGACTACTTTATTCTGGATGAATTTTGTGTTACTGGTAAACCGTAAGAGATAGACAAAAACTTACCACAAAAAAATATAAAGCATGTTATACATGTTACATACATTTTTTTCGTAGATTTGATCGTTTTTAGATATACCTTGTTTTTTGTTTCAGCCTTAAAAAACTGATACTTTTCTCATACAGGAATTTGTCAACTTCATAGCAACCAGCTTTTGATTTCACTTTAACCTGTATTACTCCCTTATTTCGCTATTTTTTTTTCTAATTTAGCTTGAAGTAAATAGAAGCATAAACTTTTTAACAAAAATTTGTTGCAGAGATATAGAGAAAGTCATGTGAATGGATTACATCAGATTTTTTTTTTTGTGCAGCCAGACAGTGTCATGATTTACCAATTATGGACCATTTATTAACAATGAAGTTCACTTAACCGGATATTAAAAGAAAATGCAAGATATACATTTTATTTGTCATGAAAACACCTTAAACCTTCAGAAGAAATTGCTAAAGTAATTTTTGAACAAATAAATAAAACCTGCTATTGGCGGCAGGTTTGAGTGGGGAAACGTTTTAGAACATTTTAGTTTCACTGAAAGACAAACTCTTAGTACCAAGTTTGATATGTACCTTTTGATCCCTTTTGGGTTAGGCTATACACATTCCTCGAAAAATGAATTTTTGTAGTTTAAGAGTATCTCGAAGCCGTATTTATACTGAAGTTTGGTTTCGACATTTTGGATGAAATACAATTCTTCCTCTAATTACAATAGGTAAACAATAGGTATAAAAGCAAGCACGTGTGTATTTTATTAGCTTTACGTTTCCAGTCTGTGTCATTTCTCTATGGGTGTCTTTGATATTGCAAGCAAGCAGGAAAGCTTATCCCACTGCAAAAAGCTGCCTTATTAATATTACATATAAGTTGATGCTATGTAGCTTCCAACGTGAAAATTGTTTTTTTCATTAACTGTGTTTGCTAAGTGGTATTTACCATGCAACTCATAGCACCATAATTTCACTGCAAAATAAACTGGACGGTCAGGTTTTTACGTCATTATTATAATTAATGTTGAGTACTTATAGAGACGACTCAAATATTTACTTTCTCTTAGAGGTTTGTACAATATGCATAGATGTACTCCACCCAAAATTTGGATAACAAAATTTAACCGGAAGTACATGAATCGATAAAAAACATTTTAGAAACATTTTGGTGTGTGAGTGAGAGAGAGAGAGAGAGAGAGAGAGAGAGAGAGAGAGAGAGAGACATTGTGGGCAGTATAGCTCGAAGTATAAGTTGGTTAAATTGTAAACTAGGTATTTATGTTTAGTATCTTTCAAGAATGACTTCTTGGCACAGCTCACTAAGATTGGCCTACCGCCCGGCCGCTGCGTCTCCCATCTTGGTCCTTTACAGACGTCATGGATGGTGTGCAGTATTGGTTACCGCTTCGATCCCCCCGGCCAGTTCATGTGGTCCTCACGACCTGGAGCCGCTACTTCTCCATCAAGTAGCTCCTCAATTGGCCCCCCCGCAGGGACCTCACGAGGCTGAGTGTACCCCGGTCAAGGTCTTTCCACGCCAGATTTTTCAAGAATGTGACACGAAAATTTTCAAGAAAATTGTCCAATCCACAACTACAGTTTACATAGAAGATTTTTCTAAAATCTTGATTTTCTAGAAAATGGCTCTAAAGAACCTGATGAAAGTGTCATATGCTATGGCAAACAAAATGTATATATTGAGTTTTCTGGGAAATAGCCTCTGAAGAACTCTTCATTTTGGATGACCTCTACATAACTTTGGTATAACTGGTGTACTGTAAGAGATGGGCAAAGTGTATTACACAAAGATTTAGACACACAATTTGTTATAAACATTTTTCCCCGTGAGGTTAACCGTTTTTGGAGATATTCCAAGATATTTATTTTAGTTTTAAGGCACCTAAACTTTTCTGAAACGGCAAGTATATTTATTTTCGTAATTCTTTTGTTAATTCCTACCAAGCTAAGAGAACTGAATTCCAATGGTTTCACATAGTGATCCTCTTTAACAAGATTTGACCATCATTTTAACTTATAAATTCCCTTACTTCCATTCTACATACAATGAAGCACGCAATAAGATAAATTTTATAACGTTTTTCTTGATGTAGACAAAATAATAATTTTTGTAGATAATTCTCTTATGAAAGTTCTCTCTTCTTGTATGAAAAGATTTTCGGTTCTCTTTGCTTGCTAGGGGTTAACAAAATAGAGACGAAAAGAAAGCTGTGTTGCGTTTGACAAAAGTTTTAGTACCTAAAAGATGAGGCCAATAACTCGGAATATCTCGAAAACTGTAAACTGTACAAAAAATCTTATGTGTTCCATTCACATGACTTTCTCTACATCTCTGCAACAATTATCGTTAGATAGCTAATGTTTTTATTTATTTCGTGGTTATTGAGAAAAATTAGCAGAAATAGTCTTATTACTTGCTTACTTGCAAGCAAAACGGAAATAAGGAATTAGCATATGCTAAAGTATTAGCCAAAGTTGGTTGCTATTGGACAGAAGTTCCTTTGTTTGTATGGATAGGAGTTGACAAATTCCTATATGTGAAACATATCCGTTTTTCAAATCTGAAGCCAATAAAAAGAATTATCTCAAAAACGATCCATTCCATGAAAAAAGTGTATAAATAACATAAATTGTGTGTTTTATTCCGATTTTTACGTAGTAAGTTTTGTCTATCTCTTAAGGTTTACCAATTTTGCAAAATTCAACAAAAAACATCCAGAATAAAAAGGCATTTAAAGGCTATTCTCAGAAAATAGAGGATATACATTTTACTTGGCATATAAATATTCTTAAATATAAGAGATTTTAATCAAAATCGCTAGAGCCATTTTTGAAAAAATAAAAATTTCGAAATTTTTTCCATGTAAAGAGTAGTATGGTCTGGAGGGATTTTCTTGAAAATCTTCGTGTCGCATCCGTGAAAGATACCAAACCTAAATACCAAGTTTGGTATTTAACGGTCTTTTCGTTTTGGAGCTATGCTGTCCACGGACACACACACGCGCGCGCGCACACACACACACACACACACACACAGGACCATTTTCCAATTTGTTTCTTCTTTTTTTTTTTGGATTCCGGGGGACCCAAAACATGTATTTCTGACGAAATCTCGGTATCGATGTTTTGGGTGGAATGCAATAACTTCTCTATACCCTATGTGCATAGTACATGAAGAGAAAGTAAAAAATCTTATGTGTTCCATTCACATGACTTTCTCTATATCTCTGTAACAAATTATTGTTAATAAGCTTATTCTTTTATTTATTTCGTGCTAATCAAGAAAAATTAGCAGAAATAGTCTTATTTCTTGCTTTATTGTAAGTAGGAGCGAAATAAGGGAGTACCATAAGTTAAAGTGAAAGCCAAAAGCTTGTTGAGATGTGACTGAAATTCGCTTGTTTGATGGACACGAGTTGGCAAATTCCTGTATGAGAAAGGTATAAGCTTTTCAAAGCTGAAACCAAAAACGATCAACTCCACGAAAAAATGTATATAACATAAATTGTATGTTTTAACGCGCTCTACATTTGTTGTCTGTTAAGTTTTTGTCCATTTCTTACGGTTTAGTAGTTTTGCAACATTCATCCAGAATAAAGTACCCTACAGAGGCTTTTCCCAGAAAATTCAAGATATACATTTTATTTGTCAGGTAAATATCTTTAACATACGATATTTTAATCAAAATAGTTAGAAGCATTTTTAGAAAATCAAAATTTTCTAAAAATGTTCCATGTAAAGGGTGGTTGGGAGGGTGGGGATTTTGTTGAAAATCTTCGTGTCGTATCCTTGGAAGAAACCAAACCTAAATACCAAGTTTGGTTCTTAACGAATTTTTCGTTTTTGAGATATGCTGTCCGCAGGCACACACACATACACACAGGAAGACACATACATGGACATTTTTTCTAAAAATGCTTTTTTTTTTGCATTCAGGAGGTCTCAAAACATGTATTTCCGGTGAAATCTCGGTATCGAATTTTTGGGTGCATTACAATACTTTACACTATGTACATAGCACCTATAGTAAAAATTAATTTACATAAATTTTGTGTTTTAAAGGAATCTAAATTTCTGTGCATTAAGTTTGTCTTTTCTTGCGGTTTACCAGTTATACAAAAGCTATACAAAAGTCGTCCAAACGAAGAAGTTTTCTGAGGCTATTCTCAGAAAATTCAAGTTATGCATTTCGTTTGTCATAAAAATATTTTAAACATATTTTATTTGGATAAAAGTCGTTAGAGCCGTTTTTGAGAAAAGCAACATTCTCGGAAAATGTAAAATAAAAGTTGGGTTCTGGATAATCTTCGTGTCGCGTCCTTGGAAGATACTAAACTTCAATACTTGGTATTTAACCGACTTTTCGTTTTAGAGCATGATATCCACACACATGCACACAAACACGTACACAGACCTATAGACGGACAGGTTTAAAAAAATCTGATGTGTACCATTCACATGACTTTCTCTTTACTTTATGCTAATTAGAAAAAATTAGCAGAAATAGTCTTATTACTCGCTTCCTTGTAAGTAGAAGCGAAATAAGGGACAACCATAGATTAAAGTGATAGTCAAAAACTGGTCGCTATGTCAATGAAGTTTCTTTGTTTATATGGATAGGAGTTGATAAGTTCCTGTATGAGAAAAATACACGTTTTTCATAGCAGAAACCAAAAATAAGGAATGTCTCAAAAACGACGAACTCCACGGAAAAAATGTATATAGCATAAATTGTATGTTTTAATGTGCTCTACATTTTTTGTGTAGTAAGGTTTTGTCCATCTCTTACGGTTTAGCAGCTATTCAAATTTCAGTAAAATTCATCCAGAATAAACTACTCTTCAGAGGCTATTCCCAGAATATTCAAGATATACATTTTATTTGTCAGGTAAATAACTTTAATATACGAAATTTTAATCAAAATCGCTAGAGCCATTTTTGAGAAAATCAAAATTTTCGAAAAAAGTTCCATGTAAAGGGTAGTTGGGGGTGGAGGGATTTTTCTCAAAACCTTCGTGTCGCATCCCTGGAAGATGCTTAACTAAAATACCAAGTTTGGTATTTAACCGACGTTTCGTTTTTGAGTTATCGTGTTCACAGGTACACGGGCACACGGACACACACACACACACACACACACACACACACACACTCACATACTCACCTTTTGTGAAAATGCTTTTTTTTGGATGTTGGGGACCCTAAAACATATATTTCCGGTGAAATCTCGGCATCGAATTTTTGGGTGGAGTGCAATACTTTCTCTATACTCTATGTACATAGTGCGTATAGAGAAAGTAAAAATACTTTTTTAGGTTCAATAGTTCTTAAATCAGGTATTTCCGGTATAATCTGGATATTGAATTCTTGGTTGGAATAAAATACCTCTGCTACACGCTATATACAGTCAAAGACATTACAAATACGACTGGCACTGTAATTTGTCTGAAAATATGAACATTTTAGGGATGCCATTCTGGTCCAACATACCAGTTAGTAAGAAAATGTAAAACTGATTGATCTATTCTCCTTTTCACCCCTCAACCCCGCTTGACGCTCCCACACAACAGGTTGATTTTATAAGCGGTGTATTAATTTAGTCTACCACTTGCGCTCACAGCCTTTGCATTTGAACTTCAGTATGAAGCGAAGAGAAAAATAAACTCCCGTGAAAGTTGTGGAGTATTGTCCAACCAGAAAGTTTAGGGATTACCAACTCAGAACTACATTTTTCGCAAGCTAGTTTCATAGTTAACCCTCTCACTTCGGTAACGTGGCCTGTCCAATACACTCTTAAGACCATAGGAAACAGGTGAAAGACCTGGTCGGAGTCAGCGAAAAGACTCCGTAAGTATTTTGAGGCATATTTTTAATGTCTTTGAGTGTACACTGTACACATGGGCTAGGGAAAGTATATATACTCGTAATATATACATTATAAATTGTGTAAAACTGTTAATACAACTAAGTAGCAAACGCTTCTTAGAGAAATGCTTTTAATTTTTATTTGTTGCTTTGATGATAAAGAACATTCGTTGAGTTTCAAATAGCATACCATTAAGCTGAGTTGACTAAAGATATACTGCGGTTGAGAACGAAATATTTACACACTGCTACACATGAAGAACTACTAAGCAACCACTGGCAGTAATGTCTTTTCAGGACAAATGAATCACGCAGCAGTCAGGACAACGTTTTAAACTCCACTTGGAGAGCTTCCAGACACCCAGTAGGTGGCGAATTTACATCGCATCGCGTGGAGAGGACGAGAGAGGAAAATGGGGTGGTAATTTCCCCATGGTTTGCCTTCTTCGCCCCTTGAAATTCAATTGAATGGACCAGCAGAATTCAGTGGCACCAACCTGACCCTCTTGAAAGCCCTTTCTCTGCCTCACAAGCCGCACAAAGGTTTTCCGTTCCTTAAGGCCTCTCACTACTTCGTACTTCTGTCAGTACAGTCCCATTCAGAAATAGTCGCGTATGCATAGTTCAATTTTATTAAAGGTTATTGCATTAAGATGCTAATGAATAAACATTTTCACAGAAAGTATAGTAACTTTACTACTCTTTTATTATTACTCTACTTCCAGTAACTGCTGAGGTCATAACTACACTTTGGGGAGGTACTATGTTCGGATCTCGGGCGCGGGTTATTGTTATTGGAATGGTTTAGGTTATGTGGAGGGTTTAGCTCAGGATTTTCAAAAGCATGGAAACTCTCTCAGTGCTTTATTAACCGAGTCCAGCCTTTTTCCGCCGTAGAACACACGCGTATACTTCTTAATTTTCTACTGTGACGTTACACTTTACTCGCCCGCGAATATTACTATGTATTCCTTTGATGCAGTAATATTGTCTCGTACTACGGTCGGTCTTAAAATCACTTACTTCCGTCACAACTAAGGGTTACACCACGCGCTCAAATATCACATTTTGGTTGTGCGGGGATTCTTCGTCAACTGCCTTAAAGTGTCGCCTGTTCGGCTCCATCACGAATTCTAAATTTCACATCTTGGTTGTTCGGAGGTCCTTCACCAAGTGCGTCGCCCTCCGTGGTGTAATGGTTACCATGCTGACTTCATATACTCAAGGTCGCGGGTTCAAACCCGGCGGAGGAAGATGCATTTTTTCGGGCGTAAAAATCCTTAGCATGGCTTCCTTCGGAAGGGAAGTAAAGCCTTTGGTCCCGTGTCGTAGATTTACGGCACGTAAAAGAACCTCAAGCCTGATAGAGAGGCCTCTGAGCAAAATTAAGCGGTATTTCACGCCCAGTATAGAATAAGACGCTGAGAACCACAGCAGTTAAAGAACGTCCATAAATAAAACGCCGTTTCCATTTCCATTTCACCAAGTGCCTCAGAAAGCGTCCCCTGAACAGCGGAGAGCATTGCTCGCTGTGTCCCATTAATTTTCCTTGGGCAGGGCATTCTCGCCCCTTTCCCTCGGGTCAATGATAGGCAGGTAACGGCTCTTGTACCCCGAGCTCGTGACTTATACGTGTTAAAAGTCGTTCGACCCTTCCCATTTTCACTCTACATTTACATTTTATCTTCGTGATATAATTTATATTCCTGGCTATGATTTATATTTTTCTTCTTAATAATTCTTTCCCCCGGGACAAGACATGTACTGTCTCAACTCTAATACACATTTGTGTGATATAAAGAGTATGTATAAAAATATTTGAAGTGTCCCATTCGTATAACTTCTTCTACATCTCTGTAATAAATTATTAGTAAAAGCTAATTCTTCTATCTACTTAATGTTAATCGAGATAAGCCATAACGGAAATTTCTTCTTCCTTGAAGAAGGGGAATAAGGAAATACACTAGGCTAAAGCGATTGTCAAATCTTTTAAGCCGGTCACTATTAGAAACAATTGAAATTCCATTCTGTGTACTTGTTTGGAGATAAACCAAAGAGAAAGGAGAAGAAAAAATTCTTTCGCTTAAGAAAAAAGCAAGCAGCTTAAAATTGAAAATTAATGCACAAATATCTAAAAAACAATTAACTCCACAAAAAAAGGTATAACGCATAAGTCATGAATGGGTTTTTGTCTATCTCTTATAGAAAATATACGTTTTGTCATGTAAATATTTATTATATACGGTATTATAATCAAAATCACTGAGATTTTCTAAAAACACTTTTTTGGGGATTCAGGTGTCCCAAAATATATATTTAAGGTGCAACCTCGCTATCAAATATTTGAGTGCAATACAATATATTCGCAAACTACCATGTACGTTGTATATATATATTAATTTCTCTAGCGTATATATGCGCCAGAGAAATTAAAATTAAAAATATGTTTAGAAAGAGGTCTGTATCTGCAAATTTGGGCAGCATAACTCACAAAAGACAAATCCGTTAAGTATCAAAGCTGATATTTAAATTTAGTATCCTCCAGAGACACGACCTGAAGAACTTCAGGAAAATCTCTCACCCCCCCAAATACATTTTATATGGAAAATGTTTCGAAAATGTTTACTTTCTCAAAAATGGCTATTATGATCTCGTTTAAAATACCATATGTTTAGGATATGCTTATTATCAAAGTCTTGAATTTTCGGGGAATATCCTATGAAGAATCTTTCTTCATTCTGGACTATTATTGCGTAAACTGGCAAATCACAATAGACATAAACTGACTACGCAAAATCTCTAGACCTCATTAAAACACAATTTATGTTATAAACAGTTTTAGAGTTACCATTTCCAAGATATTTAGTGTTATTGGTTTCAATTTTAAAACGCTTGAACTTTTTGGGATCGGTTATCGGACATTTCTATTTCTTTTGTTTTACTCCTCGAAATGCAAACTAACCGAACGCAAATCACGTAGCAAACGATAGTTTAAAATACTTGACTATTGCTTTAGTTTGGTATCCCCTTATTTCCCCTCTACTTATAAGTAACTAAGTAATAAAGCATAAAGAATACGTTTTTGTAAGAAGAGTTTGTTTCAGAATAGGTAGAGAAAGTCATGTCAATGGAAGCGACCGCGCCGTGGCCGAGTGCTCAGACCATTCGCCTCTCACCTAGACGACCCGGGTTCGATCCCTAGAAACCACATGTGAGATTTATGGTGGACAAAGTGGCGCAAGGGCGGGTTTCTCCGGTTTCCCCCGCCATCTCATTCCCATTTAAAAATGTTTGCAATTTTATTCTGTTTATGTAACATTTAACGTCGAAGTTACGACTGTAGTGAAACCTTGGGTTATAATCTGTGAAGCTTAGGTATAAATTTCGTTTACTATGAGAGAATTTAAACCAGATTATTTAATAACTTATATATGTGAAGTAATTATTTTAGCTTAAAAGCAAATGATTTATTTTAGTTCTCACTTAACGAATTTTCTTATCACTCTCATACGCTCTGCTGAGAGTAACTGTCATAAAGCAATTTTTACTTTCTCGATACGTACTATGTACATAGTGTATAGAGAGGGTATTGCATTCCACTCAAAAATTCGATACCGAGATTTTATCGGAAATATATGTTTTAGGGTCCCCTGTAACCAAAAAAAGCATTTTCTGAAGAAGGTCCATGTGTGTGTGTGTGTGTGTGTGTGTGCGCATGTGTCCGTGTGTCTGTGAATACGATAACTCAAAAACGAAATTTCGGTAAAATACCAATTTTTCTGTATTTAAGTTTAGTATCTTCCAGAGATGCAACACGAAGATATTCAGAAAAATCTCCCCACCCTAAACTACCCTTTAAATGCAAATGTTTTCGAAAATGTTGATTTTCTTAAAAATGGCTCTAAGGATTTTGATTAAAATACCGTATATTAAAGATATTTACCTGACAAATAGAATCTATATCTGGAATTTTCTGGGAATAGCTTTGAAGACTACTTTATTCTGGATGAATTTTACGGAATTCTGCATAATTGCTAAACGGTAGGAGATGGACAAAAACTTAAAACATACAAAATGTAGAGGACGTTAAAACACACAATTTGTGTTACATACATATTTTTCGTGGAGTTGGTCGTTTTTATGATATTCGTTGTTTTTTGGTTTTACCTTTAAAAACATACCTTTCTCATACAGGAATATGTCAACTTCTGCCCATACAATCAAAGGATGGCACAATCAGTCACATGGCAACCAGCTTTTGACTACCACTTTAACCTATGGTACTCTCTTATTTCGATTCTACTTACAAGGAAGCAAGTAATAAGACTATTTCTGCTATTTTTTCTTGATTAGCATGAAGTAAATAGAGACACAAGCTTTTTAACATTAATTTGTTGCAGAGTTGTAGAGAAAGTTATGTGAATGGAACACGTCAGATTTTTACTAATAATTTTCCTGTGAAGTTTCCCAGGTATTCTAATGTTCCCTTTCTTTGCCTATAGCTTCTGTTACATCCAACAAGTAACGTGTCTTGTTTCAGTGTTTGCCAGTCAGTGTCAGCAGTGAGAACAAAAGAGGATTCATTTTCCACTAAATTATCGTATTACGCGATATCAGTTCGTCATCTGCAGTAAAACTGGAACAAGCTCAAGGCTCCTCCCATGCTAATTAGAGCATTAATGTTGTTACTTAGTAAGACCTGTGTTGGATTCATAGCTAAACATAACCTTTATATGGTCATAAAATGCATACCAAAGGTCCAGCACGTTTGACGAGTGCTGATATCCCTTTGTATGTGAAAAGAGTTGCAGAACTCAACGGGGTCATTTCAACCTAGAATCCGCCAATAGAGAGTGGCCTTCGCATACTCCGTTTTGCTTATGAGCGCGTCGTGTTCATTGCGAGGGGTAAAATGACTTCGGTCTCGATAGTCTTCCACTCGAATTAGCCATGTTGAGTTGTGCCACGCGTCAAAAAATAGCTGTACACGTCAAATACGGGACAATTGGGCTACCTGGCATTTATTATATTATGTTCGTAACTTTATCGCGACCTTTTGTCACTATATCATCATTTTCTTGACCTTTTCACCTTTATTTAAAAATGTTCTTTGATTGCGGTTTACCCGCATGTTATTGGTATTTTATATAAATATTCCGTTTCAAAGAAATATCGTTATTCATCTCAGAAATAAAAATAATTTTGCGTATCCTTTACAGCACCCATGGGGAAAATCTCACCTCTATTTTTGGTTTATCTGGGTTTATTGTTTGTAGGTGGATAAGTGTAGCAGTAGCGAACCCATGTTCCAAACTAAGGATAAAACGTTTTAGGTTTTGTTTGTTTGTTTTTAATGAATGCGTACGATTGGTTGCCATTGCCCTTGTGCATGAGTCATGTCATTGGTTCTAACTATTTATGGCACCGCAGGTGGTGACATTGGTTGTGAAATCCTCTTAATTAGGTATGAGTTATATAGTCTCAAAACTCAAAAGAGTTAATCTTAAATATTGTTGAACCTGGTCAAAAACAACAGCAATAAGGTTCTTCAAGTGTGAGCTTGGAACAAATAAATTATAGATACCGCTTAATGAATTTCTAAGTAATGTTTTTGTCATTCTTGTTATATCTACTTTAAAATATCCTTACAAAAATATTTTATAACTTCAACTGTAATAATTTTAATACTATAAGTAGATCCCAGTTTCAGATGTTTTTAAATGTCATTTATCCTACTGATACTTGTAATAGACTCTGTTGCTATGCAGAAACGACATAAGAAAGCTTGGACTTTAAATTAAAGTGATCCTTACTAGCGCAACGGGTGGGATAGAGTAAACAAAACTCATTCGTTGCTCCGGTATCGAGTAGGATAAAGTAAATAAATAACTGGTTGATAACTACAAATGTTCTATAATCTTTTAACAGCATTAATGCCCTGAAAATTTCCTCCTCCTTAAATTGCAGAATCGTATAATTTCCGTAATAAAGCCTTGACTGCTGCTTTTCTTTCATTTAATATATCATTTGGAACCGATATACTAACGTTCTCAACGCAAACTTAATCAATTTGAAACAGGTAGCAATAAAAACAAAATTAGTGTTCAATGCCTTATTCTTTATTTAATTTATTATTATTTGTTGTAAAATCATTAACTGAATATTTGTCATATATTAATTTATCGCATCTGTAGGATATAATAAATAACTGTTTAAATAGTTTAAATTTTATACGTGATTTTAAAAAGGATTATGTAACGGAATTCGTACTCTAGTCTGGATTACTCGTACAAGCTTATTGTTTTAGAGCTTCATGTATATGTGTTGCGGAAACTAAATTACCCTCCCTGTATGTAGGACTGACGGTCCCTTAGGGTTTACAAGCGGATACCTAGAGGTCAGAAGCCTGTCGTGGAGCCTACCACAGAATGGAGAACCTGGAACGAGTAACCAGACATGAGCATGAGGAAGTGGATGATATGAAATGCATGCGAAATGGATGAGAGGAAAGGTGACGATGGAGCAAATGGTGGAATGAGTGACAGGAAGAAACCGGAGGACCCGGGAAAAACCTGCCCAGGTGCCGCTTTGTCCACCACAAGTCCCACATGTGGATGCTTGGATTCGAACCCGAGTCACCTAGGTGAGAGGGGGAGTGGTCTAACCACCCAACCATGGCGTCGCTAGAAAATTTTAAATCTGTAAATAAATGATAAACATTTGGGCTGATGCCTTGATGTAAGCAACTAGGTGAGAGGATATGATATTGCAAATTTTTATTTTTTATTTATTTTTCCCCACACAAAAAAGATAGAATGAAAGGCTTACTTTTTTGGAGTTTCATTTATGTGTGTTGCGGTTACAAACTTACCCTCCTCGTATATAGGACTAACAGCCTCCTAGGACTTGCAAACTGATGCCTAGGGGTCAGAAGCCTGTCGGGGAGACACACCACGAAACCTCAGAATGAAGAACCTGGAACATGGTCCGCCAGTAACCAGGCATGTCCTGAGAAAGTGGATGATATGAAATACAAGTGACTTGGATATGAAAGGCGACGATGAAGCGATTGGTGGAATGAGCGACGGGGGAAACTGGAGGACCCGGAGAAAGCCCTCCAAGACGCCGCTTTGTCCACCACAAATCCCACATGTAGGCGTGTGGGTCCGAACCCAACTTTCCCAACTGAACATGGCGTCGCCAGAAATGTTTTAATGTGTATATAACTGATACAGATTTGTGCTGCGTGCTTTGGTGTAAGGAATTTGGTACCAGGATATGATAATGCAACATTTTATCTTCTATTTTTTTAACACCACACAAGAAATATGAAAGAACAAAAAAAATCTTATGTGTTCCATTCATATGTCTTTCTCTTCATCTCTGTAACAGATTATTGTTAAAAAGCGTAAGCTTTTATGCTATGTGACTGAAGTTCCTTTGTTTGTATGGACAGGAGTTGACAATTTCCTGTAGAAGAAATGTACGTTGTTAAAGCTGCAACCAAAAACAAGGAATATGTTAAAAACGATCAACTTCACTAAAAAGATGTATATAACAGAAATTGTGTGCTTTAATATGCTCTACATTTGTTGCTGTCCATCTCTTACGGTTTAGCAGTTAAGCAAAATTCCGTAAAAATTCATCTAAAATAAAGCAGTCTTCAGAGGTAACTCCCAGAAAAGTCAAGATATACATTTTATTTAGAATATAAATGCGACATTTCAATCAAAATCGTTACAGCCATTTTTGAGAAAATCAAAATACTGTAGTTTGGGGTAGGGGGATTTTTCTGAAAATTTTCGTGTCAAGACCTTGGAAGATATTAAAACTAAACACCAAGTTTGGTATTTTACCAACTTTTCGTTTTTAAGTTATCGTGTTCACAGGCACACGGACACACACCCTTTTTCTGAAAATGCTCTTTTTGGATATAGTGGACCCTAAAACCTATATTTCCGGTGAAATCTCGATATCGAGATTTTGGGTGGAGTGCAATACCTTCCTTAAACACTGTGCACATAATACGTGTAGAGAAAATAAAACTAAAAATAGACAGAAAATGGAAAGAAAATAACGAATGAGATTTCAAATTTGTTTCTGCATCAACAAGCATTTCTTAAAGGTAAGCACACAATATAAGAAAGATCGTTTTCGAATAGTAACGGTAAGGCCGTGTAAGATATGATTGGCCCTTTATGTGGGTCTTGAGAGCTGCTTGCCCTTCGCCTTTGTGTTTAGTGGGTTGTACCGCTTCCAGTAAGGGGATTTAATTAAAGCTATAATCTGTAATTTGCAAATTAGTTCCTAATTGTTGGAGTGTGAACGGAAGACAAAAGGTTTTTCACCGAAGGCTATATCGCTGTGATGTGGACTTTGCGGTTGGCACTTGAACAATCGGCACTTCGGGGCCGGGGGGGGGGGGGGGGTTGGCCCTTTAAAGCGATATCAGGAGAGAGTGTGGGAGGGGGAGGCACAGAGACTCGGAAACAGCCGCAGGGACAAACATGGTGCTGAAACTTTGCCATTCACGCAATCACTGAGTTGTACGACAGCAGTTCATATCCTCCAACAGCAAAGTCCCTCATCTCACTTTTGCTGTATACTGCAGCGCTATAGATGCATAAAAATCTGATGTGTTCTATTCACATGACTTTCTCTATATCTCTGCAACAAATTATTGTTAAAAAGCTTATACTTCTATTTAGTTCATGCTAATCGAGAAAAAATAGCAGAAATAGTCTTATTACTTGTGAGTAGAAGCGAAATAAGGGAGTACCATGGGTTAAAGTAATAGTCAAAAGCTGGTTGTTATGTGACTGAAGTGCCTTTGTTTGAATAGACAGGAGTTGACAAATTCCTGTATCAGAAAAGTATGTTTTTACTTTCTCTACACGTACTATGTACAAGGTGTATAGAAAAGGTATTGCACTCCACCCAAAAATTCGATACTGAGATTTCACCGGAAATATACGTTTTAGGGTCCCCAGTATCCAAAAAGTATTTTCAGGAAAAGGTCCGTGTGTATGTCAGTGTGTCCGTGTGTCTTTGAACACGATAACTCAAAATCGAAAAGTCGTTAAAATACCAAACTTGGTATTTATGTTTAGTATCTTTCAGGGATGCGACACGAAGATTTTGAGAAAAATCCCCCACCCCAAACTGCCCTTTAAATGGAAATATAAGCTTTATTTAGGGCAAAGCAATAATAAATTAATTGTCTAAAACTTATGTTGCAGTTAGTGTTATTTTCCAGAAAAGAGAAGATAAAAATGTGTCTAGAATTCAAGAATAAATCAATATGAAATAATTTAAAGCATAAATGCACTGACAGTGGTCTTTTTACAAGTGATTTTTTTAAAAAATGTTCTTATATGGTCTGTAGAACTGTATTTTAAAATGCACACTAATCCCTTGTGAGAACCCCACCAGAAGTAAGCACTGTATCTACATATCCGTTGTACACGCAGGCTTTAATACAACAAAGGGAAAAGAACGCGTGGGAAAATATATGAGAAATGAAACACGTATAGCTGTAGAGTGAGCAAAACAAAGGCTTATTCACTCCCTTTGAAAACTGGAGATAGTTCTTCTTGGGAAGTTTAAGCTACATTTACAAAACTTTTTATAACAGCAAGCAAGGTATTATTAAAATATAACTTATAATATGAGAGTTGTCCCAGAAGTACTCAACCTGACGTATAGATAGCGGTTGTTGTTTCAAACAGAAGCAATGGTAAGAAGTACCACCATTGAAAGCTTAAGTTTAAAGTTTGACGATTTTATATTCCTAAGCATCTTTTGGCAACCATCATTAGTGAAAGCTCTCAACGACTAATTTTGTAAACATGGATAAAGCTGGTCATCATTATGCGATACAATACTTTCTTTTAAAAAGTCTTTGTCCAACTAATGTTAAAGCTTCGTTTACAACAGCGAAATATTGGGGAACAGATTTTTAAGTGCGGCCGTATGAGCTGCCAAGACGAACATCGCAGTGGTCTACCAAATAAGGTTACCAGTCCAGAAATTGTAAAAAAGTCCACAAAATGGTATTGGGTGACTTCAACTGAAAGTGCACAGCTAGCAGATATTGCAGGTATTTCAAAAAGATCTCTACATCGCATACTGGCTGAACATTTGAATATGAGAAGGCTGTATGCAAGGTGGGTGCCGCGTTTGCACACAATAGAACAAAAACAGAGTCGTGAGGATGTTTCAGTTGAGCCATTAGTAATGTCTCGCTGCAATAAAGCTGAGTTTTTGCGTCGAATTATAGCAATCCATTACTAGGTCATTTACTTCACACCTGAGACAAAGGAACAATCAAAACAGGGGAGAATCAGCTCCAAAGAAGGTGAAAACATTCCTTCTGTTACAGCGTCTATTTTTTGGGACGTAAGCGGGATAATTTTCATGGATTATCTTAAAAAAGGAAAAGTAATCAATGGCGAATATTATGCAAACTTGTTACAGTGTTTGAGTTATGAAATCATGCAAAAACGGCCGCATTTAGCGAAACTAGAGGGTTGTTCTATCAAGGCAATGCACCAGTTCCCACGTCCATTACCAATATGGCCAAAATCAATGAGTTAAAATTCGAATTGCTTCCTCATGCACCTTATTCGCCAAATTTTGCCCCCCTCTGATTATTTTCTGTTTCCAAACTTGAAGAAATGACTTGGTAGTAGAGGATTTGCCAACAATGAAGAGGTGGAGTCTGCAGTTGATGGCTATTTTGCGGACCTCGATAGCTCTTACTATAAACAGAGTATCGAAGCTATTGAACATCGCTGGGAAAAGTGTATCAAATTGAAAGGAGACTACGTAGAGAATAAAGATGTTTTCCTCAAAACTTTTGTGGTTTCTTTGTTAGGTCGAGTACTTCTAGGACAGCCCTCGTATGTGTCACTAATATTAAATGGTGAATTGTCAGAGGGTGTGGAAGGATTTAAATTCTAGTTCTTATTCTATCTATTCTTATTTTATTATGAGTGCATTTTTACTTAAATTAATTAAACTTAAGTAATAATAGCACACCATTTAAAATGCATTCCAATTAATAAAAATGTTCTTTGAACGAAATCAAGAATTACAGAAAACAAGACTACTGGATTGGAAAGGAATCCAAGCGATTACCCGAAATAAGATCACGTTCAACTTAAACTCTCTTTAATATAAAGAGCAATAATTATGAACAAAAAATTTCATATAGAAAATATAAATATAGAACTGAAATAATTTGGTATAAGTTGATAAGTCTTACGAGATCAGTTTTAAAGTAGAATATTTACTGAGTGAACAAAAATATTTAAAAAGCATTTATAGAATTTAATAAAACACATGGAATTATGCAAATGTTTAAGAAAAGAAAGTAATTAAAATGTTATAAAATTACATATATACACAAGAAATGTATTTTGATTTTAGATCTAGAACGAACGTTTTCTAAAACTAACATTATTCGGTCCCTTGAATGCATTTCAAATAAAATATCGCAGATAAAAGTTATATTGATTGTAGTATCTATATAACATATTTTATCTAACTTAAGTATGCAGTAAAGAGGGAGAGAAACAGCACATTTAGAGAAGCCATAAGCTCCATCCCTCTTATGCGAGATACGAAATTAATTTAAGTAATGCAAAAGAAATGTCTATGCATGATTCGATGTACGATGAGGCGTGCTGATAGAAGTAAAACTTCTTAAAGCTACATATACTCCACATTCTCTAAGTGTATAACATCCCAGTATAGTCATTTTGCTGGTATTTATATTTTTTCTCCCTTATCAACTCTTATGCGTTGATGCCTGAAGATTACAACATACGTTATGTATTTTATGTCAGTTCCCCTTTCATGTTCCTGTTTCCCTTGTCAGGTTAAGTAGAGTTCCAATTTCATAATTTATATCTGAGTAGTCTAAATCGGTCCCTTAATGTATTAATATATAGTTTAAAATTATGTATAGCGTTTAGGAGATTCTATATAAAACGAAAAATAACCTTAAAACTCTGATGTGTTCCATTCACATGACTTTCTCTATATCACTGCAACAAATTATTCTATTTACTTCATCTAATGGAGCAAAAATTAGCAGATATAGTCTTATTACTTGCTTCCTTGTTAGTAGAAGCGAAATAAAGGGGTACCATTGGCTAAAGTGAGAGTCAAAAACCGGTTGCTCTGCGACTGAAATCCCTTTTTTTGTATGGACACGGGTTCATAAAGTCCTGTACGAGAAAAGTATGTCTTTATAGCTGAAAAAAAAAGCAAGGAATATCTCAAAAACAATCAACTCCACGAAAAAATGTATATAATATACATTGTGTTTTAAAGTGCTCTGCATTTGTTGTGTGGTAAGTTTTTGTCCATCTTTTACGGTTTAGCAGTTATGCAAAATTCCGCAAAATTGACCGAGAATAAAGTAGTCTTCAGAGGCTATTCCCAGAAAGTTCAAAATATCCATTTTATTTGTCATGTAAATATCTTTAATACACGATGTATTAATCAAAATTGTTAGAGCCATTTTTTAGAAAATAAAAATTTTCGAAAAAAGTTCCATTTAAAGGGTAGTTTGGGATGGGGGATTTTTCTCAAAATATTCGTGTCGCATCCCTGGAAGATACTAAATTTAAATACCAAGTTTGGTATTTTACCGGCTTTACATTTTTGAGTTATCGTGTTCACAGACACACGGACATACTGACACACGGACGCACACTCACATGAATCTTTTTTCTGAAAATATACTTTTTGGATACAGGGGACCCTAAAACATATATTTTCGGTGAAATCTCGGTATCGAATTTTTTGGTGGAGTGGAATACCTTCTCTATACACTATATACAAAGCACGTATAGAGAAAATAAAAATACAAATACGCGAATATTTGCGCACTTGTTCTGAAAGTCGGGAATATGTTATGAATCCTTTATAGCAGATGGCAGCATACAGCAGACAAGTTGAACGTTGTCACAACACACGTTTAAAATGGCTGTCCAGCTTGCCATATTCATCAACAGAGAACAGCGTTCTGCCAACGTTTTCTGAACAGTGAATGTAATTTGACGGAACCTGTTGAAATATACGCCCAATTATTGTCTAGTATAGTGTTGGATGTCTATCACTGAAGTGGGTGAAACATAAATTTGGCAACAGCGCAACTTTTATGGCCGATGCCATCGGCTCAGGTCAGGCACATCATGTTGTGACACCAGAGTCTATTGTAGCAATTTAAGGTATTCTGGTGGTAAATCGAGTGTGTGATATAAAATATCACATGGTGAACATTAGTCATGGCTCAGCACATCATCTTAGTCAAGACGTGCTTGTTTAAGTCGCGCGAAGTGTCTGCAAGGAATATACCACGGCAGCTCGCTTCAGAACTGAAAAGGCGGCGCCCTGACGCCTGTGAAGAAATGTATGGTGCTTTGAAATAGAAGATGATTTTTCCTTGCGATAGTTTTACAATATGTGAAACTTGGGAACACTGCTACAAATTGAATCAAAGACAGCAAGCAAGGAATGGCTCTATTCCTCATCATCAAAGCCCAAGAAGTTCTGGGCGCAGTCATCATCCGGAAGCTGAGTGTCTTTTGGGATGAACGATGTTTTGGAATACTAAAATGTAAATGCATAGACGCTCTTTAATTTCTGTTGTTCTCAGCGTTCCATTATAAATTGGGCGTGAAAGACCGCTTAATTTTGCTCAGAGGCCTCTCTATCAGGCTTGAGGTCTTTTTACGAAACGGCCCCAAAGGCTTTACTTCCCTCCCGAAGGAGGCCATGTTAAGGATTTTTACACCCGAAAAAATCCATCGTCCTCCTCCGGGTTTGAACCCGCGACATTGGGTAACCATTACACCACGGAGGACGACACTTGGAATACTATGACTATGCGAAACAACTTCACCATTGCAACATATTCCGATCTTCGGTCTACAGTCAGATTCAAAACGATGCGGACGTTTGACCACTCTGTAAACAAGAATGTAAAGTAAGAAACACAGAAATCGAGCAGGAACTTCGAATATTTTGCATGGAAAATACAATTTTTGAGTAGAGGCATAACTGATGGAACACTTAAACAGTATGAGATCAGAAAGACTTCCCAAACAAATTCTAAAATACCAAGAGGAAGAAGTGATAGGGAAACCTGGAAGAAGACGGGCTCAGTTCGGAACAAGCCAAATTACCTAATCCGTGGAGAAAGTTCGTCCATCCTTGCATCTATATCTGTCTGTCTCTCAGAGGTATATGTGCAGATATTTGTGTTGGTGAATATGAATAGAATAGTGAATAAAATTATATAAATATTTGCTTCATTTGTGGACTTATAATTTACTTATTAAGAGTAGTATATTTCCATGTTGGTTAGCACCTTCGGTCAGGTCTTGCTATAGTTGTATCGGAACTAAGTTTCAAGTCTTCTGTATGGGCAAGTTATCCAGGCCAGCAGGTGCATATTGAGACGTGAAGCAAAATGGATAGCCCATACGAACAGGCAATGTTTAGTTCTTGGCGAACGCTTTAGGTAGCAATTATGTGACTGGTTTATGAGAAAACTGTTTGAAGAAGAGAATAAACCAATGTGTAGGTTGCTGAGAACTATAAAAATTTGGAATAATATGTATTTTCTTTCTCCTATGTGTTTGTATTCAAGCACATTTGTTTTGGTTTGAAGTTTATCAAAATATATGAATTTAGTACATATTATTGTATGAATTGTAATTTAATTTTTAGTTTTTATATTTTTTTAAAAATATGCCTGATTTTACTGATATAAGAAATTCTGAAATTGATTTTCATTCACAGTGAAACGCCTATCTCCTGTAATGAGCTCATCAACTCTTTCCTTGTTGCGTTCTGTAGAGGCAGTTCGAGGACGCCCGCTACGAGGCGCATTTTGCACACTCGTGTTTCCATCTTTGAAATGTTTCACCCATCTTCTAACACTGCTGGCACCCATGCAGACACCTCCTTACGCATGTTGAAGTATGAGATGAATTTCAGGAGCAGATTTTCCTTCTTTCACAAGGAATTCAATGACAGCACGCTGTCGAAATGAAACATCAATGTCAGCCATTTTTCAAACACCGTCTGTGGTCACGTGATAGAAGCTAATGACGTCACAATACGTCAAAATGTGGCTTAAAGTCTGTAGATTACGATCCTGGAATTCGTTTCGTTACATTGTTGAAATTTAAATTTTTACAATGGGTTGCTCGTGACTTTCAGTATGCCCCTCGTATATGTTTCAAAATGACACGAAACGAAGATGTGGACCTTGTTAATCATACCATACGTGAATATAATTTTCAGCTCTAAATTCGGCACATACAAAAACTGTCATAAAATACCCTTGAATTAGGCAGTCGTACATAACAAAATAGCACGTGCCTGGCCCACTCCATGAGAGATGGTGGTTGGTAGCGAAGGTCCCAATCGCATGGTGCAGGCATGGTTTGATGTATAAGCCGGAGCGGCACAGGTGACCTTAGTAATGGAAAACGTAGCATGTGAATGTGGCGTGTGAAAACCGTAGTTCCTTTGCTGCCTAATCCCAAATGTGTGTGTGATTTTTAAACACACATAAAACTTTAAATAAAAGAATTTTATAGTTGTGACATCAAGTTTCGGACATGTCAAAGTGTAAGCTAATCGACTATTATCTTCGTTTTGTGTCTTTATATATATACACACACAACAAGGTCCATATCTTCGTTTTGTGTCGTTTTGAAACAGCCTGTCGTTTTGAAACAGCTATCCCAGAAGTATTCGACCTAACAAAGAAATCACAAAAATATGGGCGGGAAAACGTCTTTATTTCTCTACACAATCCTCTTTTAGCTCGATACACTTTTCCCAGAGATATTCAATAGCTTCGATACCCTGTCTATAGTGCGAACGTTTGAGGTGTGCAAAATAGCCATCAACTGCAGCCTCCACAGCTTCATGGTTGGCAAATCGTCTACCATCAAGCCATGTTTTCAAGTTTGAAAACAGAAAGTAATCAGAGGAGGCTAAATCTGATGAATAGGTTGTACGAAGAAGCAATTTGAGTAACTCATTGATTTTGGCCATGGCGATAATGGACGTGTGAACTGGTGCAGTGTCTTGATGAAACAAAACTTTTTTTTCGCTAAATAAAGCCGTTTTTTTGCTCTATTTCGTCATTCAAATGTTGTAACAAGTTCGCATATATTCGCCATTGATTAATTTTACTTTTTGAGATAATCAATGAAAATTATCCCGCCGGCGTTCCAGAAAACTGATGCCATGATCCTGCCTACAGATGGAACTATCTTCCCCTTTTTTGGAGTCGATTCTCCCCTTCCAATCCATTGATTTGATTTTTCCTCAGTTGTGAAGTTATGGACCCAGATTTCATCCATTGTTATGAATCGATGTAAAAACTAACGAAACAGTGCCAAACATTTGACTGAAACATCCTCAATACGCTATTTTTGAACTATTGTGAGCAAACATGGCACCCACCTTGCACACGACATTCTCATATTCAAATTTTCAGTCAGTATGCGATGTACAGACCTTTTTTAAATGCCTGCAAAGCTTGCTAGCACGCGCACTTTCAGCTAACGGTCATACAATAACATTTTGTGGAGTTTCTTTATAATTTCTGGACTGGTAACCTCATTTGGGTCTACCACTGCGATGTTCGTCTTCGCTTAAACTCTGTCATCCAATATTTCGCTGTTGTAAACAAAGGAGCAGACTCCCCCAAAATAGAATCTAGCTAAGCTAAAGGCCTGGACTAAGAGCTTTCAAGTGAAAGTATTGTATCACATAACGATGACCAGCTTTATCCATGTTTACAAATTAGCTGGGAGTATTCACTAATGATGGCTGCCAAATAAATGCTAAACAATGTAAAATCGTCAAACTCAACTTAAGCTTTCTAAGGTCGGTTGTTGTTTCAAAAACAATTGCTGAATATGCGTCAGGACGGGTACTTTTGGAAGAACCAGTATATATGCATGCGTGTGTGTTTGAAAGAGAAAAAGATGCGGAATTATACAGAAACGGTCAGGAAGAATATTCTGAAAATATATAAAACAACTCACTCTTTCTTAAACAGTAATTATAGCGGTGATGGAAATGACCTTTTGTCTAACGCTATCTGACACATTTATGAATGGACATTTTGAATGTCTTCTTTTAGCTCGCTAACAAAAACAATTGTGTGCTTGAAGACATTTGGAGCATCCGGTAGACTTCGTTGAGTTAAAAAAATAAAGTATTGAGAAGTAATTCCTGTAGAAATGCTAAATTTTGTATTCCGGAACATTAATATTGTTTCAGTTGCTAAACTCTGTTCTTCGTTTTATACTTTTAGCCAATTCCCCTTTATTTCCCTCTTAGTTTCTATTCGTGTTTAAATATTTCAACAACCTGTTTTTAAAAAACTCGCTGGTCATATATACTTTTCAGAAAAGAAAGTTATTTATTGACCTTGTACAATATGAGTGCATAAGAACAGGAATGGAATATTTTCATAATCTATATATATAAAAGAAAGTTGTGTTAATTATACTCTTTATAACTCAAGAACGGCTGAACCGATTTGGCTGAAAATCGGTGGGGAGGTAGCTTAGAACCAGGAGACGGACATAGAATACTTTTTATTCCGTTTCCGTGGAACGTGACATAAAACGTGGTATAACAAAACGCAACAGACAGATAAACGCATTGTTGTCTATGGTGTTTGTTTCTAGTTTCTATTAGATTATTGTGCCGATATTATCATTAACAATGCCGCGACCAAGACAATCGAATCTTTCCCGACAAAGCCGTTATGCAACTAAGATTCGAAACATTGGGAATGAAATTGCACGTGAAGAACTATCAAATTAAATGTTTAAACTCCTTGGATGTGCCTGGCTTACCACCGCACAATTTACGACTAAAGGTTGATTCCGTAGTAATCATGCTTCGAAACATAAACCAATCAAAACTGTGCAACGGAACGCGTTTGGTGGTAAGAAAATTGATGAACAATGTGATTTATGCGACGATACTCAAAGGAAAATTCAAAGGTGAGGAAGTTCTCATTCCGATGATCCCAACCGATTTCCGTTGAGTTTAAACGACTTCAATTTCCGATCCGTCTTGCATTCGCCATGACCTTTAACAAATCACAAGGCCAATCCTTGAAATTTGTGGTCTGAATCTAGAAAATCCATGTTTTTCCCATGGTCAATTATATGTGGCATGTTCACAGGTCGAAAGACCATCTGCGTTATTTCTTCTTGCGCCTGATAATAAAACAAGAAATGTCTATCATAAGATGCTTCACTGAAGAGTGCAACCCATGCACCAAAATACACGGCCAATAAATAATCTTTAAAATACTTGATTTTTTGTATTTACATTTATTATCCTAATAAAAAATTGAACTTCATAAAATCCAAAATCTGCTCATTTATTGCTTCTAAGGCGTAAGAAAGTTCATCAGGTCAGCTAGTTGCTTATAAAGTTGCAGTTTGTAGGTTTAGACTAATTGGCTTGATAGAATATAAAGTTTCACTTGATTTAGAAAGAGTAAATGTTAATGTTTCGTTTAAAAACAAACGAATGTGTTTCATTCACATGACTTTCTCTATATCTCTGTAAACATTATTGTTAAAAGCTGATTTTTTTATCTACTTCATGATAATCGAGATAAACATTAGCAGGAATTGTCCTGCTTACTTGGTTCTTGTAAGTAGAAGGGAACAAAATAATGTGTTCCATTCACATGATGTCGTCTAGCTGTTCGCAACCCTTTTATTCAAAAGATTAATCAGTTCTCTATATCATGCTAATCAAGACAAAGATAAATAACATTGGTCTTATTGCTAGCTTCCTTATAAGGAGAAGGGGAATAAGAAAATACACAGGTTAAAGCGATAGTATCGTCCTTTGAGAGCCGGTCGCTAGGTGAAACTTGAAATTCTAATCCCTTTGCTTGCCAGGAGTAAACAAATGAGAAGAAAGATGTCTTCCCGTTTGAGAAAAATTTTAGTGATTTAAAATTGAAACTAATAATCCGGAATATCTCGAAAACGGTACAAAAATGTATATGACATAATTTTTTTTTTATATCTCTCACGGTTGGCCAGTTATACAAAAGTCATTCAGAATGAAGAGGTCTCAGAGGCTATTCCCAGAAAATTCAGGATATACATTTAGTTTATCTTGAAAATATGTAAACATAAAGTATGTTCAATTTAAAAGGTAGTTGGCGGGGTGATTTTCTTGAAAATCTTCCGCTCTGCTCCGCTTTATCCACCACAAATTCCACATGCGATCGCTTGAAATGAAACCCGAACCGTATAGGTAACGAGTATTGCCGATCCCGGTGGCCGCGCTCGCTAAAGTGTCTCGCTTTGGCGATTCGTGGTGCACCGGATCGTGGGTTCGAGGTTTTTTTTTTTTTAACCGAGGAGGGGAAAAATGCATTACGCATTCAACCCCCAGCCGAAGTGCAATGGCTGGGAGGATATGTGGGACTCTCCGCTTCCTCATGCGGCATACCCACTAAAAAAAACCCTCCACGTTATAACAGTAGTTTGTTGAGAATCACGTGACTTTGCGCGGTCCCGCTAATGCACCCGCGTTAGTAGACGAGAGGTAGGAAGCTGCCGCACGTTGTGTTGGGTTGCTGTCGTTTTGATTGGAACAGCTCAGCAGAGTATGCAGCTTGCTGCAGGAGAACCTGCCTCAGAGGCTGCATGAGGGCGTCGATCCTGGTGGACAGGTCGGCGGCTGTAGTCTGCTGGCTGGTGGCTGCTGCGGCGTTAGAAGCTTGCAATTCCTGCAGCTTCTGTGTGAGGAGGCTGCATGTCTCGAGTCCCGCCTTGGGCATGGGTGATTCTGGGTTTGTAAATGTGTCTATGTTTGTGTATGTATATATGTAAAAGGAAAACGTTAAAAGAATAATAAGGTCTACTAAGGAAATATAGGAAACTGGAAAAAAAAGAGGAATACCGCGCCAAAGTCCTGACAAGCCTCCGAAACTGTATTTTTAGTTTAAAAAAAAAAAAGTGTGTAACTAAACACTAGGACACGTAGTGGCCCAATGATTTTTATGATGTCGTACTCATTATAATTTTAGTAATAATACAAATATTCACTTGAAAACTCTAAAAAGAGAAAACGTGTAAATTAGCGAAAATACACCTCTAACAACGACACTGATTTGCCCAGAGGGAAGAATTTGGGAAAAATACTTATTCTGTTTAAACGTGCGCCCTTAATGGAAAAATAAGCTACATAGTGGAGAAATCTTCTCTCTACTTTTGGCACGCATGCGCAAAACAATATTTTTTACTTCGTTGCTTATAGACGTTGTTCATATCGTCGCGGAATTAATGCAAAACGCATTATTGGTAGTAAATAAAAATTGCTTTGAGTAAAAGTGGAAGTTAGTTGCAAATAATGGCAATTAACTATAAACATTAAGTCACTGGAAATGTTATAGTTTAAATATGAAATTCATACTAATAATGTTTGCAAATTTGCCTGCTGTTTTAATCCAAATACTTCCTATATATGTTTCTTCACTGCGTTATACATTATACCCAATTATGTAAAGGAAGGAGGGATTTAGGAAATCTGCACAATAGAAAGACAATTAATTATGACCATTTAGATGTTAGAAATCCAGGTGATTGAAATAAAGAAAAGCAGATAGTTTCTATATTTTCAGAAAATCTAAATACTTCACTTTTATAGGTTTATAAGTTAGATTTTTATTTAACTCCAAGATGTGTTTACTTTCTTTTCTTAGCACATAGGAGAGAAAATTTTACATTGCAATGAAAAATTGGATACCGAGAATTCAGCGGAAATACTAGATTTAGTGCTCCTCATATCTATCCCCCCCCCAAAAAAAAACATTTTTAGAAAAGGGTTCCTGTGTATGTGTGTATTTGTGTCTGTGAGCACGATAACTCAAAAACGAAAAGTGGATAAGATGCCAAACTTGGTATTTAAATTATATATCTTCCAAGGATGCGATCCAAAGATTTTGAGCAAAGTTCCATCACCAAACTACTTTTAATTTTCTTAAAAAATGTCTCGAAGATTTTTATTAAATGCTGTATATTAAAGATGTAATATTATATTTTGAATTTTCAGGAAATATCCTCTGAAGACTTCATTTTGCATAGCTGGTAAACCCTAACAGATAGAAAGAACCTTTACCACAAAAAATGTAGATCTCGTTAAAATACAGAATTTGTCATACACATTTGTTCATGGAGTTGAGCATCTCTGAGATATTCTTTGTTATTTGTTTCAGTTTTATAATACTTCAAAGATTTTTCATGCCGAGATTTGCAAAGATATGACTTTTAGTCACATAGCAGTCAGTTTTTAAAACATTTGACTATCGCTTTAGTTTAGTGTACTACCTATTTCCCTTCTCCTACAAGTAGAAAGTAATAAGAATATTTCTACTAATGTTTATCTCAATTTTCATGAAGTAGATGAACGTTGTTTAACAGTAGTTTATTATAAAGGTGTTTAGAAAATCATGTGACTGGAAAACATCAGATTTTTAACAAACAGATGAGCAGCGAACAACTATGGCTACCAACTCTGTTCCCAATGTTTACCACAAAACAGCAAACGTAGTTTAATTTCGTGGTTCATCGTGGATCATCAACACCAATTCGCTGTCTATTCTGCGCCAGTTAAAACTCACTTTCCCGGAACGAGAAACAAACTCTGCATGAAGTTCAGAGATCAAACGACAACCATTTTAATGTTGTGCATACTGTAATGCACGAAAGCCTATTATCAGAAAATAAATTACTCGTAGGAAATATTGTGCATGCATTGTAGTGAGCATTACATTTACAAGAGCTTTGCATCCCACTGTACTTGAATGTAACCATTCAGTCAGAACAAATCGGAATTTAAACGGATTTCAATAGGTTTACCCGTATTTTGTTCTTTATTTCTTTTCATCCCTCTATTGTTAGCAAATCTGTTAATATAACTGCGCCATTAAACGAAAACATGCGCGTTTACACATAAACAAAAGAGCCACTGAAATTGTTTTACACTCTCTGATCAAAACGTAAGCAATATTTATATCCATCGTCTGTTGCTTTTTTTTTTCTTCTTCTTTTTTTGATGAAGAGAAAATGATATAACGCTTCCGTAATACAAATTATTTTTATTTGTTTTCTATCCAATAATCTAGAGAGGAAGAATTACTTCTGGTACAAAATTAAAATTTTAGGTTTGGTTAGAAATGAGAAATTTTAGACAAGCATGTTTGTACTGCGCAAGCGCGTATGTGAACGCGAACAGAAATGTTGATAAATATCGAACGTTGTCTATAAGTGGTAATTTTCCAGCAATGGAAGACAAGTTATTATTTCTTCAGCGCGTATGTACAATGCACATAGTAGGAAGAGAAGGTATTGAATTCTACTAAAAAATTCGATACGGAAATTTCACTGGAAATGCAGGTTTTAGGATCCCCTTTATCCTTAAAATACTACTTTTAGAAAAAGGTGCTAGTTTGAAACTTGGTATTTAAGTATTGTATTTTCCAAGGATGCAAAAGGAAGATTTTTGAGGAAAATCCTCACTCCAAACTACCTTTTATATGGTAGTTATATCTCTTTTTAATTTCTCCACACGTACTTTGTACATTATGTATAGAGAAGGTACTGTAATGCACCCAAAAATTCGAGATTTCACCGGAAATACATGTTTTGGGTCCCCCAGAATCTAAAAACAGCATTTCTGGAAAAAGGTCTGTGTGTGTGCAGGTGTGTGTGTGTGTGTGTGTGTGTCTGTGGACAACATAGCTAAAAACGAAAAGACTGTTAAATACCAAATTTGGTATTTAAGCTTGGTATCTTGCAAGGATGCGACTCGAAGATTTTCAACCCCAACTACCCTTTACATGAAACTTTTTTCGAAAATTTTGACAAAAATGTCTCAAACGATTTTGATTGTTAAAGACATTAAATTTTCTGGGAATAGCCTCTGTAGGCTTCTTTATTCTGGATGAATTTTACAAGGCTGCAAAAAGGTAAGAGATAGACAAAAACTTACCATACAAAAAATGTAGAGCACGTTAAACAAACAATTTATGTTGTATACATTTTTTCGTGCAGTTGATCGTTTTTGAGATATTCCTTGTTTTGGGTTTCAACTTTAAAAAAAAATTACTTTTCTCATACGGGAATTTGTTAAACCCTGTCCATACAAACAAAGGAACTTCAGTCACATAGAAACAAGATTTTGACTATCACTCCAACCAATGGTACTCTCTTATTTCGCTTCTACTTACAAGGACCCAAGTAATAGGACTATTTCTTTTATTTTATACTCATTTAGCTTGAAGTAAATAGAAGTACTAGCTTTCTAACAATAATTTGTTGCAGAGATGTACAGAGAGTCATGTGAATGGATCACATCAGATTTTTTGTTTTAATTTGATCACACAAAGAATTGTTTTTGAATAGAGACCAGCTTTTAAAGGGTTTGACTAACGCTTTAGCCCAGTATATTCCTCGATTTCTCATTTACTTACAAGCAAGAAAATAATAAGAACATTTCTACAAATGCTTATCTTAATTAGCTTTATGTAGATAGAAGAATAATCTTTTTTAAGAATTTGTTGTTTGCGAAAGAGATATCGAAGAATTATGTGAATGTAAACATCAGATTTTGATTTTATCAGGTAGAGAGGGTACTGTATTTTACCCACAATTTGATACCGAGAATTTACGAGAAATATAGGCTTTGAGAGCCCTGAATAAACAAAAAAAACATTTTTAAAAAAGGTCAGTGTGTCTATCTATTACGTGTATTAAACATGTTTATATGACAAATAAAATGTTTACCTTGAAAGTTTTGGGAATATCCTCCGAAGACATTTTATTTTGAATCATATTGTAATGATAGGTAAACCGTAGGAGATATTAAAAATTTACTACACAAGAATGTTATGTCTCGTCTTAGGTACACATCTTTGTTTGTAGCCAACTATTTACGAGATATTCCTTATTAGTGGTTTCAATTTTAAAATACATTAGTTTTCTCAAACAGAAAGTCGTTCGTGTATCTTTTGTTTTACAGCTAGCCATGCAAAGAAGCAAATTCAATGACAATTCCGTAGCGACAGATGTTAAAACATCTTTTATAGCCTTATATATACCTTATTCTCCTTCTACATACAATTAATTAAGCAATAAGGCCATCCTGTAAATCTCAATTAGCATGACGTAGAAAGAAGAAGAATATTTTGATTTGGAAGAGTCCATGAAAATATGTAGAGAGCTCTATTAGATCATCCTAATGCTGTGTGTAGTTTACTGCAATGCTATTTTTAATATAATTTATTTTAGAGAAACTTTGCTTCCAAATGTATGTAGAGAAAAACATTGCTAGTAAATGTGGTGCAAAAAATTGTAATTTATGTTCGTACAATTTTTAGAGCAACTAACTCCATTTGCAGTTTCTGTGAAGCTAAAAATGATATAAAAGTAATACTTCGCACGTTTCGAATCTGCTATTCCGTTTACGTTTGCTTATAAACAGCACGTTCGCCACCAAGCACTGTATATGTATATGTAGGGTGTTTCAAAACGACACCAAATGAAGATGTGGACCTTGTTGGTCATACCGTACGTGATACGTGAATATAATTTACAGCTCTAAATACGGCATATATAAAAACTGGCATAAAATCACATGGAGTAGGCAGTGGTACACAACCAGATGGCACGAACCTGACCCACTCCAAGAGAGATGCTGGTTGGTAGCGAAAAACCCAGTCGCGCGGTGTAGGTGTGCTTTGATAGACACGCCGGCGCGGGAACGGTCACCTTAGCATGTGGGTGTGGAGTATGACAACCGTTGTTCCTTCCTGCCTAATCCCAAATGTGTGCGAATTTTAAACACACATAAAACTTTAAATAGAAGAGTTTGAAAGCTACGACATCAAGTTTCGGACAAGTCATATATATATGATGGAATGTGTAACTCAGCAACGTATCACCACCTTGACTGGGGTCAAGGGAAACATGTTCTTACATCAGTATCTCGCAAGGGTTAGCTTTGGACATGCTTGCTCTGGATGGACGAGTTTTCTGCCCCCATGGACTTAGATCAGTCAGCTTTTACATCCTCTACGAGACGTCGGCGCTCCCTTAAACCTGATTCATCACTTGATTCCATCATTATCTCCCCGATAACTGGGTATTTTCCCAACTTGGAGTACCGCAATACTATTAGATATATAGAATTTGTTTTTAGAGTTGTAATATACTAAAATACGCAAAAAATAAGTCTAAAGAAGTAGGCCTGATGATTGTTGATATGGAGAAAATATATGACAGTGTTTCCAGAAAATAATTTTGTAAGACACTATGAAAATCAAAGTAGATGCAAATATAATACAAATGATAAAATCGGTATACTCTGGCAATAGATGTCATGTTAAAGTTGAGATTAAATTACCTAAAGGAACGTATGCTTCAAAGGACTCCTACTAGGAAACTATTTATCACAATTAATGTTTACAATATGCCTAGATATTTATATGAAATATCAGATTAAAAATACTAATTCATGGGAATAATGATAGATTGCAGATTGAGGAAAGAAGGAAAGAGAATCTTAAGCAACAATGAATGGCTGCAGCATGAACAGTAAAGAACTTGCAAATAAAACTGCAGAAGACAAAATATGTGGAAAAATAATTTTTTTTTTGACTTGAAGGATATATATTGTGTTGTAGAAAAAGCACAATTGAAATGTAATAAACAGCAAATTATCCTTTTAGTAAATATATGCAGTATGGGTAAATAAAAACCTGCATGGCTTGATTTATATCCGATTCCTAGACTAACCGCTTCAGAGATAAATATCATCTTACACCAGAACAGTTTAACTATCGTACATCTGCAACAGTGTACGAATATTCACCTTTCTGATACATATCATAAATAACATTTACACTTTAAGTTAGATGTCTTTTAGATTTTTAGATTGTTCATACCTAACTAAGAAGGCGAAATTTCATAAAATAGACAATCGTATATAATTTATATTAGAAAAATTCATCAGCACATTACTACAAGTAGCTATTAATAAATTCGATTGCATAGTGCATATAATAATAATAGTAATAATAATAATAACAACAACAACTCCTTGGCACGATAGCTGACAAGGAACTTTGGCCTACCGCCCGGCCGCTGCGTCCCCCATCTCGGCCTAGGGTAGGCGACATGGATGGGGTACAGTATTTGAGGGTGAGACGTGGTCAGTGCCTCGAACCCCCCCCCGGGAGTTTGATGCGGTCCTCTCGACCTGGAGCCGCTACTTCATGCATATGTATCCGAACATTTATTGCTGCGTTTCTGATGCTTATCATCAATAACATTTACACTTTAAGTTTATAGATCTAACAAAAAAGACGAAATTTCATAAAACAGACTAGTATTATATAATTTATAATACAAAAATCTGATTTGTTGCCTTCACATGATTTTCTGTAAACCTTAGCAACAAATTACGGTTAAAAAGCTATTGCTTATATTTACTTCATGTTAATCGAGAAAAAAATTGCTTGGTTCCTTGTAAGTAGAAGCGAAATAAGGGTTTACCTAGGTTAAAGTGATAATCAAAAGTTCCTTTGTTTGTATGGACATGAGTTGTCAAACTCTTGTATGAGAAAAGTATGTTTTTCAAAGGTGAAAACAAAAACAAGGAATATCTCAAAAACGATCAACTCCACGAAAAAATGTACATAAAATAAAATGTGTGTTTTAATGTGCTCTATATTTTTATGTGGTTAGTTTTTGTGTATCTCTTACAGTTTAGCATTTATACAAAATTCCGTAATTTTTGTACAGAATAAAGTGGTCTTCACAGACTATTCCCAAAAAATTCCAAATATACATTTTATTTGTCAGTAAATATCTGTAATATACGATAATTTAATCGAAATCGTTATTGCCATTTTTGAGAAAATAACAATTTTCGAAAAAAGTTCTTTGTAAAGGGTTGTTCGAGTTCTAAATCTTCGTGTCGCATCCTTGGAAGATACAAAACTAAGTTTGGTATTTAATAGTGTTTTTGTTTTTGAGCTATGCTGTACTCATACAGACAGACAGACAGACAGGAACACACACACACACATGGACCTTGTTCTGAATATGCTTTTTTTGGATTCGTGTATTTCCGGTGAAATGTCGGTATCGAATTTTTGGGTGGAATACAATACTTCCTCTATACAGCATTTACATAGTACGTATAGAGAAAGTAAAATCAGTACATTACTGCAAGTAGCTATTCATAAATTCGATTTTATAGTGCATACCAAGCCAGTAATTATGAGAACGTGATTAATATAAAAGCAGGAATTCAGAGTAAAACCCACGTGTTTCGCGTTCACTTCTGCAGTTTAGTTTCGAGTTGTGCTGAACGTAATCCAATAAATCTCATGATTGGGGCCTAACCTCATTCTCCAGGGAGCAAATGCAATCACTAACCTTTGTTACCAGTTATTTGCTCATTCATTTAACCTGACGTTCTTTATTAGGGCAAACTAACTGCTGATTGATTAATGCTGAATTGACACACATGTACGTTTTGCAATTATCATGTTAGCAAAATGACCATTGTTTCGAGCACTGTTCACACTCGGTGAAAAAGCACTGCAAGTACATCATAATGAATATGACAGTGAATAACGACATGACAAGTTCTGTGCACAAAACAACTTTAAATTAATGAAAATGTAATCCCTTATATAGCGATGTAAACATTGGACGTTGTTGATAAGTCATATAACGCGGTAAGAAAGCGATTATTTCCAACATATATTTTTAACTACTTCTTCAGTTATACATAGTAAATGAGTTCTTCTATCCAATTCAGAAACTGAAATTGATATGTATTGAAATTACATTAGTATCGAATTTTTGTAGGTGGTATATCTTTTAGCAGTTTTTATCCTATGGATATAACCTTAGAAATAATTTCTTTAAGAAATTAATATATATTTATTACTTTCTCTACACGTACTATGTATATGTGTTTAAAGAACGTATTGTTGTAGTATACCCAAAGTTTTCATGCCGAGATTTCACTGGAAATACACATTTTAGGACCTCGTGAATCCAAAAAGAAAAAATGTTTAGAAAAATATCCGTGTGTTTGTCTGTGGGCAGCATAGCTCAAAAACAAAAAGTTCGTTAAATACCGAATTTAGTATTTAAGTTCAGTATCTTCCAAGGATGCGACACGAAGATTTCCAAGAAACCCCCCCAACTACCTTTACATGGAAAAAGCCCGAAAATGTAGAGTTTTTAAATGGCTCTAACGATTTAGCTTCAAATCTCTTATATTCAAGATATCTATATGACAAATAAACTGTATATTTTGAATTTTCTGGGAATAGCCTCTGAAGACATCTGGGTGAACTTTGCGAAATTTTGCTGGCAAACCGTAACAGATAGACAAAAACTTATTACCAAACAACGTAGATCACAATAAAACACACAATTTATGCCATGTACATTTTTTTCGTGAAGTTGGCTGTTTTAGAGGTATTCCTTGTATTCATTTCAGCTTTAAAATACTTAAACTTTTCTTAAATGGGAACCTGCCAACTCCTGAACACGCAAAGTAATGGATTTCAATCCCATAGCCACCACATTTTAAAACATTTGACTGTTGGTTCAGCCTACTTTATTCTCTTATCTTCCTTCTACTTATAAAGGAACTCAGTAATAAAACCGTTTATGCTAGCTCTTTAGTATTAAATAGATAGAAGAATAAGCTTATTGACAATAATTTATACAGAGATGTAGAGAAAGTCATGTGAATGGATCACATAGGATTTTTCTACTCTGCACATACAATGACAAGTAGCTAAAGCAGATATAGTATTCCACTCAAAAATTCGATATCGAGATTTTTTTGGAAATTACATCATAAGAGGATCCTTGAATACAGAAAAAGCACTTCTAGAAAAGGGCCCGTGTATATGTGTCTCTGAATAGATTAACTTAAAAAGTAAGTCGTTTAAATGAAATTTAGCATTATGTTTCAGTACCTTTAAATGATGCGACATCAAGATTTTTGGGGAAATTCCTCTACTCAAAACTACTTTTTAGTTGATAAACTTTTAGGAATTTCTGATTTTCTAAAAATGGCTTTAAATTAAATAAAATAATAATTAAAATAATGTATATTACAGAAATTTAAATGACAAATAAAATGTATAATTTGAATTTCTTATGAATAGGATCCGAAATGCTACTCTTTCTGAATGGCATGAATAACTGGTAAACCGTAAGAAGAAGACAAAAACGCACTCCAAGAAAAATATAGTTCTTTTCTAAACAGTTTATTCAAATATGTTTTGGTTGTTGTGGAGTAATCAGTTCCAAGATATTCCCTGTTATTGGTTAAAAGTTTCCAGTACTTACATTTTCTCATTTGGAAAGTCTTTATTCACAAACAAATGTAGTAGAATTTGATTACCATTAGCGACAGCTTATTGTATTTTCTTATACCTATTGTTCAAGGAAACAATATTTAATAAGACAAATTTTGCATACATTTATGTTTATAAGAGTAAAATCGAAGAATGACCTTTTGTATATAAAGTTTGCTGAAGCATAGGCAGGGAAAGTTATGTGAATGAAGCACAATGTAGATACTTTTAGAAAAAGGTCTTGTGTCTGTTAAGGACTAAACTTGGTATTGAAGTTCAGCATCTGAGTACGATACCAACATTTTAAATGAAAACCCTCTCGCCCATCACTATAACATGAGAGTGTTCTGCATCACGTTTGAAACTCGGATAGAGCAAGTTTTCATTTAAGGTTTTTCAGGAATTTCCCATATCCTGAGAAGACGAACTTCAATAACTTTAAGCTGTATGGACCCCGTATTCATTTGAGCATTATTTCACCAATTTCATTTTTCATCCAATGTGATTCACCAGGTTAAACTACAAAATCGAGAGAGAGGAGGAGAGAGGGAGGGAGGGAGAGAGGGAGAGAGAGACGATTTTAGATCTCGTTAAAGCAGATATTTTGTGACAGATGCATGTTTGTTGAGTTAACCATTTCTGAGATATTCACGATATTGGTTAAAATTTACCAATACATATACGTTTTTTCAATGAAAAATCTGTAATTGCTTTTTCATCCTGGATAGTCAAACAAAACGAAATTTGAAAATCATCACATAGCAACTAGCTGTTAAGATTTGAATATCACTTTAGTCCAGTCAGTTTCCTTGTAAATATGAAATAAAACTATTTCTACTAATGTTTATCTCAATTAGAATGACTACAGAAGAGAAGAATCTGTTGTAGAATAGTTAAACAAAGCTAAGTGAATGTTTTTATTGCAATTGGTTGCAATTTTCAAACAATTGCTATTATTAATATACTAGTCACTATTACTGGCATCTCATGAGAATACAAAAAATGCGAAATTTCAAGCTTTAATCTGCTGTTTTGTGTTGTATCCTACAACAAAAAATTTGCAATAATTCAAAATTAGCATTTATAAACATTTAACATTAAACATATAGAAGAATAGGTGTCTGAATGCAACGGGTAAATAATTTTTCTAGCTCTTTATATTAATCTAAGCCGAGGTGATACTTAAATCTTTAATGAAGCAGTCTTGTTCTTCACTTTATGGTGTTTCTATCATAGTAAAATTTTCAGCCATTAGGTTAAACCTCATTTTTGTGTGCATTTATAATTAAATGCCAATTTTGGAAATCTGATTTTTCATTCTCTTTTCCTTAAAGAGTCACTTTTTTACTTTCTCTACATAGTACATGTACATATTTCATCGGAAATGTACGGTGTATCCAAAAAAAGGCATTTTACAAAAAGGTCCATGTGTGTGTATATGTGTGGCCACTTGAACACAATAATTAAAACATTTAAAGTGTTCCATTCACATGACTTTCTCTACATCTCTGCAGCAAATTATTGTTAAAAAGCTTATGCTTCTATTTAGTTCATGCTAATCGAGAAAAAAAAATAGCAGAAATAGTCTTATTACTTGCTTCCTTGTAAGTAGAAGCAAAATAAGGGAATACCATAAGTTAAGTGATAGTCAAAAGCTGGTTGCTATGTAAATGAAGTTCCTTTGTTTGTATGGACAGGAGTTGACAAATTCCTGTGTGAGAAAAGTTAAGTTTTTCAATGCTGAAACAAAAAACAAGGAATATCTCAAAAACGATCAGCTCCACGAAAAAAATGTATACAACATAAAGTGTGCGTTGTAATGTGCTGTACATTTTTTCTGTAGTAAGTTTTGTCCATTTCTTACGGTTTAGCAGCTATGCAAAATTCCGTAAATTTCATCCAGAGAAAAAGTAGTCTTCAGAGGCTATTCCTAGAATATTCAAAATATACATTTTATTTGCCAGGTAAATATCTTTAATATTCCACGTTTTCATCAAAATCGTTAGAGCCATTTTTTAAAAAACTAAAATTTTCGAAAAAAGTTCCATGTAAAGGGTAGTTTGGGAGAATTTTTCTCAAAATTGTATCGCATGCCTGGAAGATACTAAATTTGAATACCAAGTTTGGTATTTTAGCGACTTTTCGTTTTTTGAGTTATTGTGTTCACAGACACACGGACACACTGACACACAGACACACGGAACTTTTTGTGAAAATACTTTTTTTGTTGGATACAGAGGCCCTAAAGCATTTATTTCCGGTGAAACCTCGGTATCGAATTTTTTGGTGGTCTGCAATACCTTCTCTATACACTATATATAGTACGTATAGAGAAAGTAAAAATGAAAACGAAAATAAGAAAAAAGTAAAAAAAAATACCAAACTTGGTATTTAATTTACTATCCTTCAAGGATGTGACACAAAGGTTTTGTGGACAATTCTCGCGCCTCAAACTACTCTTTTCATGGAATTTAGAAAATTTTGATTTTATCAAAACTGGCTTTGACACTTTTGATTAAAATATCTTATATTAAAGTTATTAATGCTACAAATAACATATGTTGAATTTTCTGGGGACAGGCCCTGAAGACCTCTTTATTCGTGATAAATTTTGCTGAGTTTTACATAACCGATAAATCGTAAGATATAGGTAAAAACTTACTGCACAGAAAATGTGCGTAGATCCTAATAAAAGACAAAATGTATGTCATATACATTTTTTGTGGAGTTGACCATTTTTAAGATATTCCTGGTTTCAGTTTAATAAACATACTTAATTTTTTCTGATAGATGACTTCGTCAACTCCAGGCAATGCAAAGAAACTGTTTTCAATCACATAACAACGGTTTTATAAGATTTGACTCCATCTTAATATATTCCCTTATTTCCCTTTTATTTATAAGAAAGTAAGTAATAAGAACATTTATGCTAATGTTTATCTCGATTACTAATTTTCCAATGTACATATATCAAGTGAATCCGTTTTAGAGGCAGAGTGTTCACATTTAGAGGGACATAATCGTTGAAACTGGTTTAAAATTGTTGATTTGTTAGAGAAATAACTATGTATACATAAAATACGTAACTTAAAGTTTACTGCCTTAAATCTCCGCAAGAATACCTCTCAGCTCATTCAAAAATGCAGCTTTAATGAATACGGCGTCAAGTTGACCGTGCAACTCCAACAATCCAGAAGAAGTCTTCAGTTGAACAATCTTCTTTCAGAGGGAATATCCGCTGGCATTTATGTTTACCCTGGTGTGAAGTTTTTTACACTTTGGGACATTCAGACAAGAACTGCATAACAAACTACAGAGTTGAAGAATGGAGATATTCTCAGAGAAATAAGAAGACCTGTTCCAGTTTAGAAGTTTATAGGAAGAATGCCAAGAAAACCTTCTTGAAACTTTCCTCATTAAAAAGTAATGATCTTTCTCCAATGCCTTTTTGTGATATCGTCTGACGATTACTGCTATTGGTTTTCAATCCATGTAGTGCAGAACTGGTTAATGACCTTTAGAAGAATAGCAACGTGTTAGTGTATGAACCAGATCACGGATCTTGTCCTTGTTTGTATATCTATAACTCTTGCAAGAGAAAGAAAGATACGAAATTCTATTTGATTTGCTTTCAATAAATGTTTAATGGTCTGTAACATTGCTTAGACGCCTTTTAAAGCTTGTAATAAAACCATTAATCAAGTCAACGCCTGTAAAGTGATAAAACCTTCTTGCATGTTAGTTTAAATATACTTAAGAAACGAAAAAAAAATTGATGAGTTCCATTCACATGAGTTTCTCTAGCTGTTCCACAAAAACTTTTCTAACAGAAGATTATTCGTATAGAATAATTGTTTTTTCACATAAGCCGTGTGCAGTACAGGAGTTGGATAGGTAGGTAGACAAAACTATGAATCCTGGCTCTAAAGTACTTACAGCATTGTAAGTCGCCATTGGGGTTGTCATCTCAGGATAATTTGAGATCACCTTGTGGTTTACCGGGAAACATGCGAGCCAGTTCAAAAATTTAATTCTATGCTGGCACGTTACCATGGTAGCTCAGAGATCGGGAGACACGTGGTTCAAATTTCGGCTATGGCATTGAATTTTTCAGTCTGACTCTACCTATCCAGAAGATTGTTCTTTTTTCTACGTCTTGCTAATCGAGATAACCAATCGAGATTAATGGAAATAGTCTTATTACTCGCTTCCTCATAAGTAGATAGAGTAATAAGGGGTACATTAGACTAAAGCTATAGTCAAACCTTTTAAAAGCTATCGCTATGTGAAACAATTTAATTCTGTTTTAATCTGTTTTGCACTCCTGGAAGCAACACAAGAAATGAAAGAAAAATTGACTTCATGTTTGAGAAAAATTGAAATAAAAACAAAGAATATCTCGGAAACTTTTAGGCCTACAACAAATATGTATATGACATAAATTGTGTGATTTAATATCTACACTTTTGTGAGTGAAGAGACTATTCCCAGATAATTTAAGATATGGATTTCGTTTGTCATGTGAATATGTGAAATTTTAATCGAAATAGAGCCATTTTTAAGAAAATTAATGTTTTTAAAAAAATCCTGTAGTTGCGGATTGGAGGATTTTCTTAAAATCTTCGGATTGCATTTTTGGAAGTTACTAAACTTTAATACAAGTTTGGTATTGAACCGACTTTTCATTCTTGAGCCATGTTGCCCTCAAACACATACAGACAAATGCAAACACACACACACACAAGGACATGTTTCTACTTGTTTATTCAGGGGGTCTCAAAAGATCTATTTCCGGTAAAATCTGTATATCAAATTTTTGGGGAAATACAATACATTTTCTATGTACTATATACCTGCATTTTATATGTATGTGCTAAGTAAAGTAAAACCTCTCCATTATTTATTAAGGGGAGGACCGCATTAACCGGTCACTGACCACGTCTCACCCTCCGATACTGCACCCCATTCATGACGTCTGTCATGCCCCGCGGTGGGGAACGCAGGGCCGGGTAGTAGGCCAGGGTTGTTTGTGTACTGTCGTGCCATGGATTTTATTTATTAAGGACAAGGATAACCCAAACATGGGGTTCCCAGGTAGAGAACACCGCATACAGACTGTAGGAGCACATACCATATGCTCAAAAACAAATAAAAAGAGAAACTGAATATAATATTATAAGCTTATAAAAACAATGTAAAGTAGTTGTGAATATTTTAGGGTAGAAATGCATAAATGCAAGTTGTTACAGCTTAGGTAATTAAGGCAAGGTGAGCTAGCTTGCTCTCAGGTAACAGCTCACCAATCACCACCTGCTAATGAGCACAGGGTTCAGGCTAAAGAAAATGTAAGATAGAAAAGAAGAGATATAGAAAGAAGTGAGACAGGAATAGTGACTTGTCTTCCAGGAAGCACAGGGAATTGAAAAAACACACAAAGAAAGCATAAAGTTAAAGTAAAAAGGAACCACTGGATCTTCCAAACGCTTCATGTGCATGCTATGACGTTAAAACTTAGCACAATTTATTCTCATAACTTGTGAGGTGATACTAACTAAAACCAATGGAGATACTGTTACATTTTATAGCGCGAAAGTTGGCGTCGCCCAGGATAAGTATTTAAGGCAAGGCAGATCTCTTATGTGATTACTCTCTTACTGTTGTTTTCTTGAGCTTGTGTTCACGTCATCTTGTATTGCGCGCAGGTCCACGTGCTTAAGTGGTGGGGGAGCGATGTGCAGATGATTAGATTAGGCTCCTGATTAATAATTTAAGTGGTGGGATGGTATTTATTTATAATTCATTTTGTAAGGAAACAGGCTAGCCGCCAGTAAAACCTGTGATACAATAAATTCAAGTCGTAAGAAAATGCCGTCTTTTTAATATTATCCTGACCCACAAACTCCTGGGATAATTTTAATTAGATTAGGAGTGGAATCTCCTTTAACAGCGGAGCTGAGAACACTGCTGGAACGAGACACCGACTTCCCGTGACCCCTTGGTGCCCACTACGGGTTAAGTGACTCCATAGGGCTGAGGGGAGAGACCCGAAGGGCAACCAAATAAGGATGACAACGGGGATAAGCATGGAAATAATCCCTAACAGTTCCAGATTGAACATCTGCACCGATCTAGCCCAACTCAGAAACCCACACTTTCCTGAGGTTGCCGAAGGGGCGCGGCCCGATATCACCTCACAAGGGTCCAGATATAGAAGCATATCGATAACGACAGGAATAAGTCGCTACGGTGCACAAGGCACTGCACTATTTAAGATATTTTTATAACAAATAAAATGTATATCTTGAATTTCCTGAGAATAGCTTCAAATCTTCTTCATTGTGGATGGCTTTTGCATTACTCGTAAACCATAAAAGATAGAAAAATCTTCCTGCACAAAAAGACAGATCTCGTTAAAGCAGACAATTTATGTCATGTACATTTTCGTGGAGTTATCCATTTCCGAAATACTTTTTGATATTGGTTTTAAATTTCCAATACTGACATTTTTCTCATATAGGAACTGTTATTCATCTTTTATGTTCTGATCATGCAAAGACAACGGAATTTCAATGGTATTACAAAGCAACCCGCTTTTAAATGATTTGACTGCGCTTTAAACTGGAGTATTCCTTTAATTCCCAGTGAATTAAGTAAGAAGACCTTTTCTACTTATGCCTGTCTCGATTAACATGACTAGATAGAATATCAAGCTTTAGCAAGAATAGTGTTTTGCAGAATATGTAGTGAAAGCTATGTGAGTGGTATAGATCAGATTGTTTCCCCATTTACATTTAGATCATATCCGCGACTTTGACTTTGGAACAATTACTCATCGCAATGTTGACCAACCGTTTTCGTGGGTTTGTCAATGATTCAGTCATACACACAGGGTCGGCTGATAAGTCCCGGGCCTCTCAATGAAAACAGAATTTAAAGAAAATGCTTTATTTCTCAACATATTCCCCAGAAATGCCAATACGTTTGTCATAAAGGTGTTCTAATTTAATTAAACCATTTCTGTAGTGAGATTTATCAAGGTCCTCAAAATAGCTGTTCATCGCATCAATGCCTCGTTGCTTGAAATATTCGTTCTCCAAGAACTTTTTTGAGGTTTGGAAACAGGCAGTAGTCACTGGGAGCTAGATCTGGCGAATAGAGTGGATGTTCAAGCGATTCGAACTTTAATTCGCATCTTTTTCCCATTGCAATAACTGAACGATGGGACGGAGAATTGTAATGAAACAATTTTTTTCTTCTTCTTGATTTCTATTTTTTTTTTCTTTGTCAAATAAGGCTTTTTTTTCTCTCACCTCATCACTCAAACGTTGCAGTAAGCTTGCGTAGTAGACACCCTTGATATTTTACCCTTTTCCAAGTAATCAATAAAAATACTTCCCTGTACATCCCAGAAAACACTCGCCATATCCTTGTTATCTGACAAAATTGACTTTGCCCTTTTTGGAGTTGGTTCACCTGGCTCAATCCACTGTTTTGACTGTGATTTACTTTCTGGAGTGTAGTGATGTATCCAAATGTCATCCATGGTAATAGGCCGTCACAAAGATTCACTGGGATTTTTACGGAAACTTAACAGAAAGAATTTTTCTTTGCAACTTTTGATAAGGTGTCAACAAACGCGGTACCCATCTTGTACAGACCTTGTAAAAGTCCAAAAATTACTTAAAATATTGTCTGCACGTTCTTTTGATGTGTTTACAGCCTCTGCTATCTCAAACAACTTTATTCTACGCTCTTCCAGTACTAAATGATGCATTTTTTCAATGATCTCTGGAGTTGTTCACTTCTACAGGGCGTCCAGAGAGAGGCTCATCACTAGTGCTCGCACGTCCCATTTTAAACTCTGCAACCCATCTTTTAATCATTGAATATGAAGGGTCAGAGTATTTCAATGTACTGTCCATATCCTCCTTGTTTTCTTTAGGCGTTAAGCCTTTCAAATGGAGTATTTAGTCGCTGCTCGTTTTTGCAGACCCACCTTTTTCGTGAAAACTCTAAAGTTGTCTTGTTTGAAATGCTGTAGTTCGTAAATTAAATAAGCTATTGACCTGTAACTATGGATACAAGCTAGTCTAGAGTTAAATTATACGATGCTCTGTCTAACTGGCCTAATAGTGCTATGTGTGAGGCCCAGGACTTATCAGCCGATTCTCGTATATTCACACACTCTTCCATATTCCTAGACTCTTTGAACAATAGGGAATAACGCTACATTAAAAAAAAAAAAAAAAAAAAATCCACCTCCTCTCTGAAATCGAACCCGGAATTTCCGAAGATACTATTCCTGGAAATCCAAGGTACCTTATATTACGTATACTTACCGTTAAGAATGCAGAGGAAACGACTCTAGTGAAATGATGTTTACGTGTATCCGGTGCTTGAAAGTGCGACACAGCTATCGGTGTTAAAACTACGTACCTTCAGACCGGAGCTATAAAAGAGAACATATTATCCTTAGTTTAAGGCCGGAAAGGCTACAAAATCTAGGAAAACGACTAAAGTGTTTGTTGGGAGAAATACAAATGTTCAAACTACTTTTCATGTTTTTCATGATACAATGAGGATTGAGAACTGGAATGAAACAGGTCTAGTTTTTAACACGATATTGATAATGCATAAATATTATTGAACGCATCTTGAAAATACAAGGAGATGAGTCCTAATAGATAAGAGTGAGTGAGTGATTGAGTGAGTGAATGAGTGAGTGAGTGAGTGAGTGAGTGAGTGTGTGAGTGAGTGAGCGAGTGAGTGAGTGAGTGAGTGAGTGAGTGAGTGAGTGAGTGAGTGAGTGAGTGAGTGAGTGAGTGGTGTTTAAGGTCATTTGGGCCCGACGGTAGATAAGAATTCGTTACCTTATCAAGCCACAAATGTAGAAATTGTCGTTTAGATAGCGATCCATGTTAATATTGAAATGTTAGCAGGTTGAGAGTGTCACCTTGCTGACAGACAAAGTTTCTGAAATGAATGTTAAAAGCTGAACATTCCTGATATAAGAAGGAAATATTTTGGATCCTATAATGGAAATGCGTAACAAAGGCGAGCATTGTTGTATAAAATAAATGCCGAAGCTACAATGAATGTAATGATCCACAGTCAGTAATAAATATCTCTTTTAGAGTTTTAAGATGAAATGCTGGATTAAGTACGTAGATTCGTAAAATTAAAATCTATCTATATGGGGACAATGTAGTCTAAACATATGGAAATCACACCTTAAGTGACTTAAATTACCACTTTTCTTAAAGTTCGGATTAGTTTTTCCTGAAATATTTATGTATTATTCTATAAATAATGAAAAGTATATCAAGTGGTTGCATTGATAGCTTATATGGTTAAACCCATAAAAGTATTTCATTCACGAGAAAGATATCCAAATGTACTCTTAAAACAAGTGAATTCAGGTACCTTTTTCTCTGATACTACTTGCAACACAGAATCACAATTTTGCACTTTATTCTTAGTATAATTAGATTTTATGAACCTCATTGTTTATTTATGTATATGAGTTCTCTATAAAATGAAATATACTATTTTCACAGTCAAAATAGTAGAAATGTGGAAAATTTGCAATGCTTTTGCTTTTTAATATGATTAATAACCCTGGATTTAAAAAGTCCCCGGAATCGTTGTACAGAGAAGGTATTGTACTCCACCCAAAGATTCGATACCAAGATTTCACCGGAAATATATGTTTTAGGGTTCCCTGTATTAAAAAAAAAAGCATTTTCAGAAAAATGTTCGTGTGTGTGTGTCCATGTGTCAGTGTGTAAATGTGTCTGTGAACACGATAACCCAAAAATGAAAATTCGGTAAAATATCAAACTTGGTATTTAAGTTCAGTATCATCCAGTTTGCGATACGAAGATGTTTATTAAAATCCTCCCACCCCGAACTACCCTTTATATGGAAACATTTTGAGAATTTTTGATTTTCTCAAAAATGGCTCTAAGAATTTTGATTAAAATATCGTATATTAAAGATATTTGCCCCTGAAGATTATTTATTCTGGATGAATTTTACGGAATTTTGCATAAATGCTAAACCGTTAGAGATAGACAAAAACTTACTGCATAAAAATGTAGATTACGTTAAAACACACAATTTATGTCATAAACATTTTTTCGGGGAGTTGATCGTTTTTGAGATATTCCTTGTTTTTGGTTTCAGCTTTAAAAAACATACTTTTCTCATACAGGTGTGTGTGAACTCCTGTTCATATAAACAAAAGAACTTCAGTCACACAGCAACAAGCTTTTGACTGTCACTTTACCTTATGGTACTCCCTTATTTCGCTTCTACGTACAAGAAAGCAAGAAATAGACTATTTCTGCTAATTTTTCTCAAAATAGTAGCATAAGCTTTTTAACAATAATTTGTTGCAGAGATGTAGAGAGAGTCATATAAATGCAGCACATCAGATTTTTCAATATTATGTTAAGTTACAAAGAACACAATGCTCTTGAGTTTTGAGCCCCATAATTTTATATTTCAGTACTCTGAAAGCTCCCCATTTACTATTGCATATTTCATTTACTGTTTATATTTCTTTTTAAGTCCACTAAAGCAATTTTAAGTAGCGTAATGCGAAGTAGATTAAGAGCTGAAAGCTGTGTATTTTAACTGGCCATTCCCATCTGCAAGGAAGGCGGACATCGTTAAATATGCACATACGTCATGGTGACGTCAACATAGAAGCTTTACTATTCACAGCGGAAAACCTGCTTAGTTGCTTACCACAGAGATCCCCGAGCTAAATACGAGCAAATGCTTTATATGGCAGACAGTAGAGCATCATAATGAGTTGAATCCTCAGAGGTGTATGCTGAACAAGTTCTGCACTGGCTCTTTTTTTTTTCCATTTGGGAATTTATGTATGCATTTTTATTTAGGACTTAATGACAGTTACTCTTAGCAAAGCAAATAATGCCAATGAAATTCAATATGTACAGCTAATAATAATAATAATAATAATAATACGGAGAAGAACAAAACAACTGTAATTACTCATTAAACCCTCGTCTCATTAACTCTTTAAAATAAATGAAACAATGAAAAATAACCACCTCCATTTAATTTTGAAATGGATATCTTTTGATCTTGTATCCATTAGGAAAATTAAAAATCTGATGTGTTGCATGAACATGACCTTTCTCTACATCGCTGTAACAAATTATTGTTAAAACGTATGTTCTTGTATCTAATTTTTGATAATTGAGATACAAATCAGCAAAAATTGTTTTAATTGCTTGCTTCCTTGAGAGTAGAAGAAAAATAATGCAATACATTAGGCTAAAACGATAGTCAAATCTTTTAATTGCTGGTTGCCATGTTCTTGAAACCCGTTTCTATGGCTTGTGTGAAAAAACAATTAAATCAATACTAATTGACGATAATAGTTGGTTATACTATGAATCCTTGGACTTAAAGTACTTATAACATTGTAAATCGCCATTGAGGTTGTCATCTCAAAATAATTTGAGATCACCTTGTGGTTTACCGGGAAACATGCGAGTTAGTTTACAAATTCATGTTGCCAAGTTAGCTCAGTGGTAGAGCAACCGGCTAGAGACCGGGAGATACGTGGTTCACATCACGGCTATGGCATTGAATTTTAGTCTGGCTCTACCTATCTCCACGATGGCACGACAGCTCTGAAGGAAATTTGGACTACCCCCGGCCGTTGCTTCCCCCTATTCAGTCCACGAAAGACGTCATGAATGGGGTGCAATATTGGAGGGTGAGACGTGGTCAGCACCTCGAACCCTCCCGGCAGGTTAATGTGGTCCTTATGACCTGGAGCCGCTACTTCTCAATCAAGTAGCGACTCAATTGGCTCTTCAGGAACCTCATGAGGCTGAGTGCACCCCGGTCCAGCTCTCCGAGTGGGAGAAAAATCCCCACGCCGGTACCGGGAATCAAGCCCAGGTCTCCCTCTTGGTAAGCAACTGCGCTACCACCGCGCCGCTAAGGAGACGCCTGACTCTACCTATCCAATAAAAAAATAATTAGAGATAATGAGAAGTAGGTGTGACCGTCGCAACATAGAGGGTGTTTTAAACCGATACCAAACGAAAATGTGGACCTTGTTGGTGATACCGTACGTAATACGTGAATATAATTTCCAGCTCTAAATTCGGCACATAAAAAAACTGCCATAAAATCACCATGGATTAGGCAGACGTACATAACTAGATGGCACGTGCCTGGCCCACTCCAAGGGAAATGCTGGTTGGTAGCGAAGGTCCCAATCGTGTGGTGTAGGCGTGGTTTGATAGACATACCGGCGCGGCACAGGTCACCTTAGTAATGGAACATGTAGCATGTGGGTGTGACATATGACAACCGTTGTTCCTTCGCTGCCTAATACCAAATGTGTGCGGTTTTTAAACACATATTAAAACTTAAAACAGAAGAGTTACAAAGTTGCGACATCAAGTTTCGGACAAGTCAAAGTGTAAGCTAGGCCTATATATCCTGATGCTTTAATGAATATTGCTAGGGCTAGCAGCACACCAGTATTTGAGCAAGGCAGCTACCGCAACAAAATGTTACAGTTTTCTTCTCACAGGTGCTGCTGGAGCGCCTCATCGGATGAGTAATGAGGCCCGAAGCCTCCAAATTGATTAATGAAAGCGATATTGCGCGTTAGGCGCTGGCCCCTCTCTGCATGCATTGATGACAAAGCATGATGGAGAGACGTCAGCTCACGTCCTTACTTCAATTTATTCCCGTCCGTCGGTCTTCATAGAAACTTTGCCAATTATTGTCGAGCTTTATGAACCCTGCACCGCCCCAGCCTTAATATCCCGGCGCCTCCTGAAATTTCAGAGGCCTTGGAATCTCGCAAAGTAATGGCTTACATATTTCCTCAGCATACAACTTTTTACTGCGTTCCTTCACTCACTACAGCAGGTAATCAAACGTTACGCTACCTTATGCTGCGAGATAATAAATTCCTCGCGCTTCTCTGCCTCCACAGTAATAAAACTGTAGGTATATCTCGCGCGAGATGGTCAAGGAACACCCTTTACAGCATATTAAAAACAGGTAGTAAGGTTTAAACACAGATTAACCAAATTTAATTTTGAAACAGGAACTGGAAAACAAATGCTAGAAATAATTCCATAGTGAAACAATAAAAACAAAAATCTGATGTGTTCTTTTCCATGACTTTCTCTACATCGCTGTAATTTTATGATAATCGAAATAAACATTAGCAAATCACTTTCTTCCTTGTAAGTAGAAGGAAAATAAGGGAATACACTAGGCTTAAAAGCAGTAAAATCTTTTAAAAGCTGGTTATCACGTGGTTGCATGTCCAGGAGTTTACAAATTTCCGTCTGAGAAAAGTTTAAATATTTTAAATATGAAACAAATAACCAGGAATGTCTCAAAAAATGGTGAACTGCATGAAAAAATGTGATATAAACTATGTGATTGACATTTACATTTTTTGTGCACTAAGTTTTTGTCTATCTCGTACGGTTTACCAGTTATTCAAAATTCTGCAAATTTCATCCAGAATAAACATGTCTTCAGAGGCTGCTCCCAGAAAATTGAAGATATACATTTTATTTGATATGAAAATATCATAAATATAAGAGACTTTAATCAAAATTTTTAGAGCCTATTTTGAGAAAATCAAAATTTTCGAAAATGTTTCCATGTAAAGGGTAGTTCGGAGATGGAGGATTTTCTTGAAAATCTTCGTGTCGCATCCTTGGAAGATGCTGATCTTAAATATACAATTTGGTACTTAATTGTCTTTTTGTTTTTGAGTTATGCTGCCCACAGACGCGCACGAGCGCGGTATCGACTTTTTGGGTGCCTTACAATATCTTCTGTATATACTATGTACATAATACGTGTAGTGAAAGTAATAAAACAAAATCCGTTGTGTTCTATTCACATGACTTTCTTTAAATTGCGGTAAGAAATTCCTCTTAAACAGCTTATTCTTGTATATACTTTATGACAATGATGTAAACATTAGCAGAAAATGTTCCAATTAGTTGCGTCCTTGTAAATAGAAGGTAAGAATTCACATGCTAAAACGATAGTCAAATCTTTAAAAACCTGGTTGTCATATGGTTGTAATGTGTTTCTATGCATGTTTAGGAGTTTATAAATTTCTGTGTCTGAAAGGTTTAAACATTTTAAATCTGAAACAAATAATAAGGAATATGTCTTAAATGGTCAAATCCATGAAAAAACAATTGATATGTTCCATTTAAATGACTTCTACCACTTCTCTGCAAAAAATTATTGTTAAAAAGCTTATGCTTCTATTTACTTCATGCTAATCGAGAAATTAGCAGAAATAGTCTTATTACTTGTTTCTTTATAAGTGGAACCGAAATGAAATAAAATGGCATGTTATTTACGGGAAACCTTTAGCTACTGTGGTTTTCATGTCCCAATCTATACTGGGCGTGAAAGATCACTTAATTTTGCTCAGAGGCCTCTCTATCAGGCTTGACGTTCTTTTACGTGCCGTAAATCTACGACACGGGACCAACGGCTTTACTTCCCTTCCGAGGGAAGCCATGCTAAGAGGAAGCGAAATAAGGGAGTACCATAGCTTAAATTGATAGTCAAAAGCTGGTTGTGACTAAAGTTCCTTTGTTTGCATGGACAGGAGTTAACAAATTATCGTATGGGAAAAGTATAGGCATTTTAAATCTGAAACTAATTAAATGGAATATCTCACAAACGGTCAATTCTATGAGAAATATATTATATAACATAAATTGCGTTTTAATGAAATCTATATTTTTGTGTAGTAAGTTTTTGGCTTTCTGGTATGGTTTGCCAGTTATTCAAAACTCGACAAATATCAGCCAGAATAAATATATCTTCAGAGGCAACTGAGAACTGAAAATATACATTTTATTTGTTATGAAATTATTACAAATATGAGAGATTGTAATCAAAATCGTTAAGAGCCATTTTTGAGAAAATCAACATGTAAAGGGTAGTTGAGATTGGGAGGATTTTCGTGAAAATCTTAGTATCGTATCCTTGGAAGATACCGAACTTAAATACAAAGTTTGGTATTTAACGGTATTTTCGTTCTTGAACTACACTGCCTACAGATGCACACAGACAGACAGACACACATACACACGGACATTCTTCTAAAAATGCTTTTTTTGGATTTAGTGGGTCACAAAATATGTGTTTCCAGTGAAATCTCGGTATCGAATTTTTGGGTGCAATACAGTACCTTCTCTATATGCTATGTACATAATACGTGTAGAGAAAGTAATTAAACAAAATCTGTTGTATTCTATTCACATTACCTTCTTTACATCACTGTAACAAATTATTTTCAAACAGTGTATTCTTTTATCTAATTTATGATAGTCGACACAAACATAATCAGAAGTCCTCTTTATTACTTGCTTCCTTGTAAGCAGAAGGAAAATAAGGCAATACACTAGGCTAAAATGATAGAGCTGGTTTAAGAGCTGGTTGTTATGTGGTGTCAGGAGTGTGGGTGTGAAAAGCTTAAATATTTTAAATCTGAAAAAAATAACAAAGAAAATCTCAAAAATGGTCAACTCCATGAAAAAAAAGGTCTATATGATATAAATTGTGTTTTAACGAGAGCTACATGTTTTGTTATGTAAGTTTCTGCCTATCTCTTACAGTTTGCAAGATATGCAAAATTCATCAACATTCATCCAGAGTAAACATGCCTTCAGAGGCTATTCCCTGAAAAATGGAAATATACATTTTATTTGTTATGAAAATGTCATAAATATAAGAAATTTAAATCAAAACCGTTAGAGCCATTTTTGAGAAAATTAACATTTTCGAAAAAATTTCCATTTAAAGGGCTGTAAAGGATGGTTATATTCTTGAAATTCTCTTGCAGATAGACAGACACAAACACACGTACACACACACACACACACACACACACACACACACAGACACAGTGGATCTCAAATATGCATTTCAGGTGAAATATTGGTTTCGAATAGAATATCTTCTCTATATACTATGTACAAAATACGTGTTTAGAAATTAATAAAACAAAATCTGCTGTGTTCTATTCCCATTACTTTTTCTACCCTGCAGTAACAAATTACTGTTAAATAGCTTATTCTTCTATCTACTTTATGATAATCGAGATAAACATTAACAGAGACTGTCTTAATTACTTGCTTACTTGTAAATAGAAAGAAAATAAAGGAATACAGAGGCTCAAACGATAGCCAATTCTTTTAAAACCTGGTTGTGTGTGGTTGGAATTTGTTTCTATGCAGGAATTTAGAAGTTTCCGGGTGAAAAAACTTTTAAGTGTTTTAAATGTGAAACAAATTACAAGGAATATCTTAAAAATGGTCAGCTGCATGAAAAAAAGGTATGTGACATAAATTGTGTTTTAATGAAATCTACATTTTTTTGTGTAGTAAGTTTTTGTCTATCCCTTACGGCTTGCCATCTACGCAATATGCAGCAAAATTCATCCGGAATAAAGAGGTCTTTAGAGGCTCTTCCCAGAAAATTCAAAATATATATTTTATTTGTCATGTAAATATCCATACCTACTATAAGACATTTTAAGTAAAATCCTTAGAGCCATTATTGAATAAATAGCAATTTTCGAAAAATGTTCCATGTAAAGGATAGTTTGGAGAGGGAGGACTTTCCTAAAAGTCTTCGTGTCGATAAACTTAAATACCAAGTTTTGTATTTTATTGACTTTTCGTTTTTGAGTTATTGTGTTCACAGACACACGGGCACATACTCTTACAGACCTTTTTCTAAAAGTATTCTTTGATACAGGGGACCTCTAAACGTCTATTTCCGTTGAAATCTCGGTATCAAATTTTAGTGTGGAATACAATACCTTCTCTATACGCTATGTACATAGTACGAGTAGAGAAAGTAAAATCTTGCCGTGCTTTATTCAAATGACTTTCCATACCATCTACTGTTTTTAGTAGGCACAAAAATGGTTCAATAGGTGTTTTTACGTTCTGGATAACTTTTGCATAACCGGACGAGACACCAAAACCTTATCACATAAGAATTTAGATCTCGTTAGAACACACAATTTATCTCAAATACATCTTTTGTGGGGTTAAGAATTTGCAGCATATTTATTGTTATTGGTTTCAATTTTAAAACACAACACTTTCCTCAAATAGGAATTTTGCCATTCCTCTTTCTTTTGTTTTACTCCTGGTGATGCAAAATAGACCAAACTTGAATCAAATAGCAAACAGTTTTAAAAGTTTTGACTGTCGTTTTAGATAGGCATTCTCTTATTTCCTTTCTACATATAAGGAACTAAATAATAAGTCCATAATGTGGGTTACTCTGCTGATTATCCACATTTCACAATAAAAGAAATCTAAAGTAGTCATATTACGCCAGTAAAAAGTAAATTCATGTCTTCGTATACACTAGGAGATGCCGAGGTAACGTGTGCATTTGTGAGCTTCGGTTCGATTCCACATGGTGGGTCTTCCTGGCCCTTAAATTTTTCGGAAGTTTCCCCGATCGTCAGGCGGATACTGCAGAGATTCACTACATCCCTCGACTTTTTCTGTCCCCATCGCTTCCTTGTTATGTGATGCATTACTGATAGACCGGGCGAAGCTATTTGGCTGATTGCAGCTGGATACTAGCTTGCGCAATGCAGAAGTTTATTCCTGACGTCCTCGCGGTATAGGTCTATCAGTACTCGCCTTTAGGTGATTTCGGTCTATGGCCCCAGAAGCTCGGGGCTTGAGCTGAGCCCGGATGGCGTCGGGGGCGTTCAACCTGGATCCTTTCCATGCTTGGGCCCGGCCTCATTTCATCCTCTTTCGTTCTCTCCTCTCATCCCTTCCTGAGGTCGCGTAAGTTGCAAAAGGCTCCAGTTATTGGGGACACCATTCCTGTGTAATCCTAATTCATACGCCAAGAACGCCATGAAAATGAACCATTATACTTATTATGTGGTTACTACATTAATAATATATATTTAATTATAATTTAAAATGGCTGGCAGTTAATAATTACATTAAATGAGTTATTAGTGAATAACCCACATTAAATCAGAGTACATGTTATTACTGAGAATTTAATAAATGTTATTTCCCACTAAGCAACATAAATGGAAATTCACATTTTATACCATTTAATGAAGAAATGTTTTCAAATGCATTTCATAGGCACGCATGAGAAAAAACATGCATAATATTATGACGAATAAATTACGTTAATTAAATGTTCTATAACTTTGTTTAACATGAATTTATAAAATAAGGTTGTGTTTTTTGCCGTGGTTTTTGCTTCACTTCCATATTTCATATCTCGCCTGCGGCTTCTGAATGTTGGTAACACTATTATATCCATGAGAACCTTAGGGTACATCGTCTATTTAATTCCTGTCGATTCTAAGAGGGCTGTGGAACTTAAAGTCAACTCTATTGCGTTCAGTATCAGCATTAATTACTTTCTCTACACGTACTATGTACATAGTGTATAGAGAAGGTATTGCATTCCACCCAACATTTCGATACCGAGATTTCACTGGAAATACATGTTTTGGGTCCCCCTGAATAAAAAAAAGACAATTTTTACAAAAAGGTGCATGAATGTGTGTGTGCGTGTGTGTGTCTGTGGACAGCATAGCTCAAAAACGAAAATACTGTTAAATACCAAACTTGGTATTTAAGTTTGGTATGTTCCAAGGATGTGACACGAAGATTTTTAAGAAAATGCCCCCCATCTCCAATTACCCTTTACATGGAACTTTTTTTTTCATTTTCTTAAAAATGGCTCTAACGATTTTGATTAAAATGTCAAATATTAAATATATTTACCTGAAAAATAAAATGTATGTCATGAATTTTCTGGGAATAGCCTCTGAAGACTACTTTATTCTGGATCAATTTTACGGAATTTTGCATAACTGCTAAACCGTAAGGGATGGACAAAAGCTTAACTAACAAAAAATGTAGAGCACATTAAAATATACAATTTGTCTCATATTCATTTTTTTTTTCTTGCAGTTGTTCGTTTTTGACATATTCCTTGTTTTCAGTTTCAGCTTTGAAGAACTTATACTTTTCTCATACAGGAATTTGTCAACTCGTGTCCATACAAACAAATGAACTTCAGTCACATAGCAAGCAGCTTTTGATTATCAGTTTTGCCTATAGAACTCCACTCATGCCACCAATTGCCCCATCATCACCATTTGCTTGCATTTCATATCGTCTACTTCCTCACGCTCATGCCTGACTACGGACTGAACACTCGATCCAGCTTCTGACTCCTAGACAATCGCTTGTGAGTCAATCCTAAATACGGAGAGGGTAAGTCGACTATGAAGAAAAAAATATATACATTGTTATATTTAATTAAATTCCTTTTATTCCGAGTCTAATTTTTACTTTCTCTACATGCACTATGTACATAGTATATAGCATTCCGCACAAAAATTCGATACCGAGATTCCACTACAAAAATATATTTTGGGGTCCCATTTATCCAAAAAAAAAAAAAATCTGATGTGTTCCATTCACATGACTTTCTCTACAGTTCTGCAACAAATTATTGTTAAAAAGCTTATGCTAATCTAGAAAAAAATAGCAGAAATAGTCTTATTACTTGCTTCTTTGTAAGTAGAAGGGAAATAAGGGAGTACCATGGGTTAAAAGTGATAGCCAAAAGCTGGTTGCTATGTGACAGAAGTTCCTTTGTTTCCATGGACAGAGTTGGTAAATTCCTGTATGAGAAAAGTATGTTTTTGATAGCAAAAAACAAAAACAATGAATATCTAAAAAACGATCAACTCCATGAAAAAAGCAAACAACATAAATTGTGTGTTTTAACGAGCTCTACATTTTTTGTCTAGTAAGTTTTTATCTAACTCTAACGGTTTTGTAGCTATGCAAAATTCCGTAAATTTCCTCCCGAATAATGTAAGCTTCCGAGACTATTTCCAGAAAATTGAAGATATACATTTTATTTGCCAGGTAAACATCTTTAATATATTAAAATTTAAACAAAATCGTTAGTCATTTTTAAGAAAATCAAAATTTTCGAAATAAGTTCCATTTAAAGGTTAGTTTGGGGTGGGAGGAATTTTTCTCAAAATCTGCGTGTCGCATCCCTGGAAGATTCTAAGGTAAATACCCAGTTTGGTATTTTACCGACTTTTCGTTTTTGATTTATCTTGTTCACAGACACACGAACACACTGACACATGGACACACACACGCACACACACACACAGACCTTTTTCTGAAAATGCTTTTTCTGGATACAGGGGACCCTAAAACATATATTTCCGGTGAAATCTCGGTATCGAATTTTTGTATGGAGTGCAATACCTTCTCTATCCCTATGCACATTACACATACGGGGCTAGAGAAAGTAAAAATAAAGCATTTTCAGAAAAAGCTCCGTATTTTTCTGAACAGGATATCTAAAAAATCCGATAAAATACCAAACTTGGTATAAGTTTAGCGTCTTTCAAGAATACGGCACGAAGATTTTGATAAAAACCCCCTCCCCCACCCAAAATCCCTTTACATGGCAATTTTTTCGAAAGTTTTGATTTTCTCAAAAATGGCTCTAGGATTTTGATAAAATTATCGTATATTAAAGATATTTACCTGAAAAATAAAATATATATTTTGAATTTTCTGGTAATAGCCTTTGAAGACGAATTTTACGGAATTTTACATAACTGCTAAACCGTAAGAGATGGATAAAAATTTACTACACAAAAAATATAGAGCTTACAATTTCTGTTATATACATTTTGTTCATGTAGATGATTGTTTTTTGATATTCCTTATTTTTAGTTTCAGCTTTAAAAATCTTATAATTTTTTGACACAGGAGTTTGTCAACTCCTATCCATGCAAACAAAGGAACGTCAGTCACATAGCAAACAGCTTAACCTATGGTACTCCCTTATTTCGCTTCTACTTACAAGGAAGAAAGTAATAAGAGCTAGTGTTTTCTCGACTAGCATGAAGTAAACAGAAGCACAAGCTTTATAACAATAATTTGTTGCAGAGATGTAGAGAAAATAATGTAATTTAATTTTCTCATATAACATAATGCAACAGGCATTATCTTCTTATAATGTGTGCTATTAAATGTGATTTCCTTCCGTGCATTGTGAGTAGCAGTTATTTATTTTCACTCACTCTTCGCAGAGATTCTTCATTCGGTTCTCTTTATCTTGTCTATTCGTCTGCACATCTCTAAATAGACCAAGATAAAAGAGGCCCAACAATTCACTCCAGAATAGTAAATAATAATTATTATTGGATTAATTGTTTTTTCACACAAGCCGTGTGTAGGACAGGAGTTGGATCGGTTGAGTTAGAGTAAAAAATTCAATGGCATAGCCGGGATTTGAGTCACGGATCTCCCGATCTTTAGCCTGTTGCTCTTCCACTGAGCTACCATGGCGACATGCCGGCATGTCATTGAACTTCACAACCAATCCAACTCCTGTCCTACACTCGATGTGTGAAAAAACAATTAATCCAATACTAATTGACCAAAATAGTTCACTATACTATGAATCCTGAGACTTAAAGTACTTACAACATTGTAAGTCGCCATTGGGGTTGTCATCTCAAAATAATTTGAGACCACCTTGTGGTTTACCTGGAAACATGCGAGTCAGTTGAGAAATTGAATGCCATGCCTGCATGTTGCCATGGTAGCTCAGTGAAAAAGCAACCGTCTAGAGATCGGGAGATCCGTGGTTCAAATCCCGGCTATGGCATTGAATTTTTCAGTCTGACTCAACCTATCCAATAATTATTAATTATTATTATTTTAAAGAACAATGAACAATGTACTGAACTACTTCTACAACTGAGTACGTCTCAACATTTGTGGAAACTTTGCCAATTGATATGGATGTGATTTCTGCAATCACATTGCCAAATATATGTTTTCAGCTCGCCAATTGTATGCGGGTTGTTGTGTATGTTATCGAGACCTACATTTTCTGTGCAGTAAGATTTTGGCTATCTCTTACGGTTTACCATTTATGAAAAATTCAATAAAATTTTTCAGAGGTCTTTAGAGACTATTCCCATAAAATTCAAAACGTACACTTTATTTTGCATATAAGTATCTTAAATATAAGATATTTTAAACAAAATCGTTAGAGCCATTTTTGAGAAAGTCAAAATGTTCTAAATATTTTCCATGTAAAGGGTAGTTTGGGGTGGGGTGACTTTGGTGAAAATGTTCGTGACGCATCCTTGTAAAATACCAAACTTAAATAACAAGTTTGGTACTTAACGGTCTTTTCGTTTTTGAGCTATGCTGCCCACAGACGCACACAGACAGTCACACGGGGATATTTTTCTAAAAATAATTTTTTTTTTTTGGATATAGAAGGTCCTAAAACATTTATTTCCGGTGAAATTTCGTTCCCGAATTATTGGGTGCAATACAATACCTTCTCTATACACTACATACATAGTACGTGTAGAGAAAGTAACAATTATAGTTAACAAGTATTACATTTATTTTGGAGAATATAGTTGAAATGCTGGCAAGTAAGCTTAATTGCCAATAAGGTATATACAGAGTCAAATCACCAATACCAATTTGTTTGAATGATGATTACTATAATACATATTTTTTTTGGTAGTGTTTAACACCCGCTTTAACTACTTATGGCACCGCAGGCGGTGACACTGATGATACATGAGTTAAGACGGAGCACCGGTGGGATGCGATAGCGGGGGAAACCCGAGAGCCCGGAGAAAACCCGCCCCAGCGCCGCTTTGTCCACCACAAAACTCACATGCGGTCGCTTGGGATCGAATCCGAGCCGTCTAGGTGAAAGGCAAATGGTCTAACCACTCGGCCACGGCGCGGCCTATATATATAAAACATAAGTATGTGTAATGAATGAAATGAAATGGAGTTTTATTTAAGGACGCTCTTTAACTGCTGTGGTTCTCAGCGTCCCATTCTATATTGGGTGTGAAAGACCGATTAATTTTATTCAGAGGCCTCTTTGTCAGGCTCGAGGTTCCTTTACGTACTGTAAATCTACGACACGGGACCAACGGCTTTGCTTCCCTTTCGAGCGGAAGCCACGCTAAGGTGTTTTATGCCCGAAAAAATATATAAATAGTGATTCCGGCAATATTTATCCATGTTCTTTACGTAGATACTCAGTAGATTTAGCAATACGAAAAGAAAAGAAAACAGCGAGTTAAGCAAAGGTACTACTCATTTTACTTTATCCACATAAAAGTCTGATGAGATCCACTAACATGACTTTCTCTACATCTCTGTAACAAATTATTGTTAAAAAGCAAATGCTTCTATTTACTTCATGCTAATCGAGAAAAAATTAGCAGATATAGTCTAATTACTTGCTTCCTTATAAGTAGAAGCGACATAAGGGAGTGCCATAGCTTAAGTTGACAGTTAAAAGCTGGTTGCTATGCGACTGAAGTTGCTTTGTTGGTATGAACAAGAGTTGACAAATTCCCGTATGAGAAAAGTATGCTTTATAAAGCTGTAACCAATAAAAGAATGTCTCACAATATATAACATAAATTGTGTGTTTTAATATGGTCTACATTTTTTTTGTGTTAAGTTTTTTTTTTTTTTTTTTTTTGTCTATCTCTTACGGTTTAGAGGTTATACAAATTTCCGCAAAATCTATCCAGAATAAAGTAGTCTTCAGAGACTATTCCCAGAAAATTCAAGATGTACATATTATTTTTGAGGTAAATATCTTTAATATACGATATTTTAATCAAAATTGTTAGTCATTTTTGAGAGTGGGGAGATTTTCATGAATATCTTCGTGTCGCATCCTTGTTTACTAAACTTAAATACCAAGTTTGGTATTTAACGGTCTTTTCGTTTTTAAGCTATGCTGTCCACAGACACACACACGTACACACGGACCTTTTTCCAGAAATGCTTTTTCAATTAAGGGGGACTCAAAACATGTATTGCCGGTAAAATCTCGGTATCGGGTTTTGGGTGCATTTTAACACCTTCGCTATACACTCTGTACATAGTACGTGTAGAGAAAGTAAATATGAATATGTGAAGCTTCATAAAATTTAGCTAATGTGCATCACAGCAGAGCTATGGTTTATTACACGTGTCGCTGAGGGTTTGGAGCTACGCAATGCTGTCAGGTCAGTAATACAGTCTTGTGGTAACGCCATGTCAAGGCGAGAGGTTTTTTGGCTTTTAAATCATTTACGAACTCTCAGCGATACGGCTGAACCTGTGTAAACACAAATAAACCAACTGTAAGTTGCATGTACAATGTATATGTACCTAGCGGGCACATAAGTTCACAAAGAAGCTTAGTTCGTTTTAATTCTGTCTGTTTAGCCAAACTTTTCCAATAATAATAATAATAATAATAATAATAATAATAATAATCTGATGTCTTCCATTCATATGAATTTCTCCACATCTCTACAAGAAATTATTATTAAAAAGCTTAGGCGTCTACATACTCCCTGCTATTGGCTAATTCCCATATGAGAAAAGTATAAGTTTTTCAAAGCTGAAACTACAAACAAGGAATATCTTGAAATCGATCAACTCCACGAAAAAAATGTGTATAACATAAAATGTGTGTTTTAATGTCCTCTACATTTTCTGTGTGGTAATTTTTTGTCCATCTCTTACGGTTTAGCAGTTATGCAAAAATCCGTAAAATTCATCCAAAGGCTATTCCCAGAAAATTCAAGATATACATTTTATTTTTCAAGCAGATGTCTTAAATAAACGAGATTTTAATCAAAATCGTGAAAGCCATTTTAATAACCTCAAAATTTTAGGAAAAAGTTCCATGTAAAGCGTAGGTGGGGTATTTTCTTAAAAATCTTCGTGTCGCATCCTAGGAAGATATCAAACCTAAATACCAAGTTTGGTTTTTAGCGGACTTTTCCTTTTTGATCTATGCTGCCTACATACATACAGACAGACATACAGACGAACATGTTTCTAAAAGTGCTCTTTTTGGATTCAGGGGTCTCAAAACATATATTTCAGGTGAAATCTCGGTATCGAATTTTTGGGTGCAATACAGTACCTTCTCTATGTACATAGTCGTTATAGAGAAAGTAATAATATGTCAATTCAACTGTAGTTCAAATATTGTTTTTCAGTCCCGCTAGAAATTACACAGCATATACGTCACGAAATACGCCACTCATAATAAAAGCTGAGTATTTTACCGTATAAACTGTGCTAGCATGAGACAAAGAAACGCTTTATTTATATTCATAAAATTCGTAATTTTTAAGCACCTACCTACTGTTAATTATATGAATACGTGTATTATTGTCATTAATTATATTTCTCTATTAAACTCAAAATATGAGACCTCTTTACCTTGCTAACCTCCACCCCGGCGGAGGACGATGGATTTTTTCGGGCGTAAACATCTTTGACATGGCTTCCTTCGGAAGGGAAGTAAAGCCGTTGGTCCCGTGTCGTAGATTGACGGCACGTAAAAGAACCTCAAGAATGATAGAGAGGTCTCTGAGCAAAATTAGCGTTCTTTCACTCCCAATTTAGAACGGGACGCTGAGAACCACAGCAGTTAAAGAGCGTCCACAAATAAGACACAATTTACATGTATTTATGGGACCTCCAACGCTTAGTATTTGCTATGCTAATCTCAATTCACATACATGATCGAGTGGTTATACCACTCGCCTCTCACCTAGATGACCAGGCTTCGATCCCAAGCGACCGCAAGTGGGATTTGTAGTGGAAAAAGTGGCGCAGCGGCGGGTTTTACTGATTTCCCCACCATCGCATTCCACCGGTGCTCCATCTTCATTCTTGTATCAACAATGTCATAGCCTGAAGTGCCATTTGTAGTAAAATTGGGCGTTAAACCTATCAAAAAGTTCTTATGTGTTACACTCACATAACTTTCTCTAGATATTCTATAAACAAACTCCTTACAAAATAGTATTGTTCCTTCTAAACCATGCTAATCGAGCTGCATTAATAGAATGCACTTACTACTTAGTTCCTCTTAAGTAGAAAGGAACTAAAGGAATGTACTGTTTAAAGCGATAGTCAAATGTTTTAAAAGATGGCGTTATACAATTATCATTGTATTTCGCTTTTTTGCTGGACCAGGAGTAGAAAAGCAGAAAAACTGCCACTTTCTATCTGAGAAAAGAGTACTTTAAAATTAAAATTAGTAACAAGGAATGTCTTGGAAACGGCCAATCTACAACAACAATGCACGTGACATAAATCATGTGTTTTAACGAGATCTACAATCTTTATATAGTAAGTTTTGATCTATTCCTTATGGTTTACTAGTTATTCAAAAAGCAGAAAAATATACGAACGAAAGGTCTTCAGAAGCTATACCCAGAAAATTAATTTTGTTTGATTTATAAATATCTATAATATACGATTTTTACTACAAATCATTAGAGCCATTTTTGAAATGATCAAAACAGGTTCGGTATCTTTGGAAAATTAATATTAAATGCCAAATTTGGAATTTAAGGCTATTTTAGTTTTTGAGCTATGCTGACGGACACACATAAACACATCAGACTTTTTATTTATTGAATATCCAAAATATGTTAAGTCCCATTAAGTTATATAGTTCAATAAAATATACCATTAGATAAATAAATATATAATTACACGTAAATACTACAATATATTTGCTCTGTTAACAAAACTGTATCTAAGTCACTATCCCAGGAAGAAAAAATTAAACTGAGCTGTTCGAACATGCATACTTACATAACCATTACAGTTAAATAAAAGTCTGATGAGCTTCATTCACATGACTTTCTCTACATCTCTGCAACAAATTATTGTTAAAAAGCTTATGCTTATATTTACTTCATGCTAATCGAGAAAAAAATAGCAGAAATAGTCTTATTACTTGTTTCCTTGTAAGTAGAGGCGAAATAAGGAAGTAACATAGCTTAAAGTGATAGTCAAAAGCTGGTTACTATGTGACTGAAGTTCCATTGTTTATATGGACAGGAGTTGACAATTCCTATATGAGAAAAGTATAAGTTCTTCAAAGCTGAAACCAAAAACAAGAAGTATCTCAGAAATGATCAACGCCACGAAAAAAATATATATGACATAAATTGTGTGTTTTAATGTGCTCTAGATTTTTTGTGTGGTAAGTTTTTGTCCATCCCTTAGGGCTTAGTAGTTATGCAAAATTCCGTTAAATTCATCCGGAATAAAGTAGGCTTCAGAGGCTATTCCCAGAAAATTCAAGATATACATTTTATTTTTGAGGTAAATATCTTTAATATACGATATTTTAATCAAAACCGTTAAAGCCATATTTGAGGAAATCAGAATTTTAGAAAAAAAAGTTCTATGTAAAAGGTAGTTGGGGATGGGGGATTTTCTTGAAAATCTTCATGCTGCAGCCTTGGAAAGCACTAATCCTAAATACTAATTTTGGTATTTAACGGTCTTTTAGTTTTTGAGTATAGTGTCCACAGACACACATACATACGGACCTATTTCCAATTTTTTTTTTCATCGGAACCCAAAACTTGTATTTCCAATGAAATTTATTTCAGTATCAAATTTTTGGTTGGAGTGGAATACCTTCTCTACAGACTATGTATATAATATGTGTAGAGAAAGTAATATGAAGTATAAAACGTAGTTTAATTCAGTATAATCAAAACTAAGTCCAAAATTCGAATTAAAGGATACTTTAAAACATTGGTTTACTTTATTTACTTAGAGTAATTTCTAGAACTACATATATCCCATTTAATCAGTTATGATTCAGCACGACATAGAGCACACGGAATAAGTACTATGGATATGATTTTTATAAGGAAACCGTATTTTTTGTATGTTTTTGTTATTTGCGGTGCGCCCTTTGTGTATTTTCTCTCGGCTTATGAGTAATCCATACGCTACTTAATTGATGCAGATGGAATCATGTGCAGTTCAGCGTGACACAATCTGCGCATGCGTCATTCAATAATTGAGTTATGACTGGCGCACAACACGCTGTTTGTGTGTTGTGTGTCAACTTTACTGTGTTAGCGTATTAATGTGTACCGATGGAACGGTTTGTAACGACAAAGTGGGTCACTGCACGCAGGCAGTTCTCAGCTGGAAAACAAATCTTTCTGCATCAAATCCTACGTTATATTACTTGCAAATTTAGTTTGCATCTCAAGATTTGAACATACGAGGGGCGGCTGATAAGGTCCCTCAATGAAAACATCATTTAATTTTTTTTATTTGCTTTGTTTCTCAACATATTCTCCAGAAAGGATAATACATTTGTCACATCGGTGCTCTAGTTTAATTAAACCATCTCCCTAGTGCGATTTATCGAGGTCCTCAAAATAGCTGTTTACCGCATCAATGTCCTCCTCGTTGCTGTAAAATCTTTGCCTTCAAGACATTTTTTGGGGTTTGGGTGCTAAATCTGACAAATAGGGTGGATGTTCAAGCAATTTCAACTTTAATTCGCACATTTTTCCCATTGCAATGACTGAACGATGGGCCGGAGTATTGTCGTGATGAAACAAGACTTTCCTTTTTTTGCCAAATGTCTTTTTCTTTTCACCCCATCACTCAAACGTTATAGTTAGCTTGCGTAGTAGTCACCAGTGATATTCTACGCTTTTCCAAGTAAGCAGTAAAAATAATTCCCTGTGCATCCCATAAAACACCCGCCATAACCTTGTTAGCTGACAACATTTACTTTGTCCTTTTTGGAGTTTGTTCATCTGGAGCAATCCACTGTTTTGACTGTGATTTACTTTCTGGAGTGTAGTAATGTATCCAAGTTTCATCTATGGTAGTACGCCGTCTCAAAAATTCACTGGGATTTTCAGTGTAGATCTCCATATTCATAACAGAAACAGCTTTTGTTTGAACAAACGCGACACTCATCTTGGACAGACTTTGTGAAAGCACAAAACATTACTTAAAATATTACCTGCACGTTCTTTTGATATGCTTACAGTCTCTGCTATCTCAAACAACTTTAATCTACGGTCTCCAAGTATTAACATTAATGTTTCCAATGATCTTGGAAGTTCATACTTCTACAGGGCGTCCAGGTCGAGGCTCATCACTAGTGCTCGTACGTCCTATTTTAAACTCTGCAACCCACCTTCTAATCATTGAATATGACGGGGTAGGGTATTTAAATGTACTGTCCATTTCCTTCTTGATTTCTTTAGGCGTTGAGCCTTTCAAACGGAAGTATTTAATCACTGCTCTTTTTCCAAATCCTCAATTTTTGTGAAAACTCTAAAGTTGTGTTGTTTAAAATGCTATCATTCGATAACAAAACAAGCTATTGACCTGGAACTATAGGTACAAGCTAGTCTAGAGTTAAACTTTACGATGCTACCGTCTAACTGGCCTAGTGGCGCCATATTTATGTGAGGCCTGGGACTTATCAGTGGGCCCTCATATATTCCTATTACGAATATAATGTGTATCAATCACAATCAATCACAATATCTTAATATTTGTTTTCGTACATTTTCTTCAAAAATATAAATTCCATCACGTGGAGAAGATAGTGTTTTACTCAAAATTTAAATTCCGAAATTCTACCAAATATACATTTTTCAGACCTCTGAATCAAACAAAATATTTTCAAAAAATCTGTTGTGTTCCATTCACATGACCTTCTCTATATCTCTGTGACAAAATATTGTTATAAGGCTTACTCTTCTATCTATTTCATGATAGTCGAGATAAACATTAGCAGAAATTAGATGGATAGAGTCAGACTGAAAAGTTTAAGGCCGGCATAGCATTGAATTTCTCAACTGACTCGCATGTTTTCCGGTAAACCACAAGGTAATCTTAAATTATTTTGAGATGACAAACCCAAAGGCGACATACATTTTCAGTCTGACTCTACCTAAACAACGCCTGTCCTACGCACGGTTTCTGTGAAAAAACAATTAAAATTACTAGCAGTCCTTGGTTCTTTTTAAATGAGAAGAGAAAAAATCGAATGTGTTCCAGTCACAAGATGTGCTCTAGCTGTTGAGTAAACACTCTTTTATTGAAAACACTGGTCTTTTATCTACATCATGTTAATAAACTTAAGCAGAATTAGTCTTATTACTAGCTTCCTAATAAGTAGAACAGAAATAAGAAAATGCACGGGCTAAAGTGATAACCTCGTTCTGTAAAAGTCAGTGGCTATGTGAAACAATTGAAATTTCAATATCTTTGCTTGCCAGGAATAAATAAACTAGAAACGAGAAGAAATATGTCTTCTTGTTCGTGAAAAGTATTCATAGTTAAAATTGAAACCAATAATCCGAAATATCTCGAAAACGGTTAACCCCATAAAACAAATGCATATGACATGGATTGTGTGTTTTAAAGAGCTTTACATTTGTTTTATAGTAAGTTTTTGTATTTCTTTTACGTTTTGCCAATTATGTAAAAGTCATCCAGAATGAAGAGGTCTTCAGAGGCCTATACCAGAAAATTCAAAATTTTGTTTGTCATTTACATATCTTAAAAATGAGGCATTTTAATAAAAATCGTTAGAGCCATTTAAGAGAAAATCAACGTTTTCGAAAAAATGTTCCATGTAAAGGGTAATTTGGGGTGCGGGGATTTTCTTGAAAATCTTCGTGTCGCATCCTTGTAAAATAGCAAATTTAAATACCAAGTTTGGTATTAAACCGCATTGTCGTTTTTGAGCAGTGCTGTCCACAGACACACATGGACCTTTTTCTAAAAATGTTTTTTCTGGATTTATAGAGACCCAAAATGTGTATTCCCGGTGAAATTTGGTATCAAATTTTGGGTGCATTACAATACCTTCTCTATACACTATGTATATACTACCTGTAGAGAAAGTAAAAAGATCCATTTGAGTATGCCTGCCCTTGTCTATACCTTAAACAGCATAACTCAAAAACGAAAAGTCAGATAATTATCAAACGAAAAAATGGGTCTCTTGTGTGTTTTATTACATCAGTTCCTGCTAAAAATAAAAAAAATTGTTATGTGTTATTTATGGACGCTCTTTAACTACTGTGGATCTCAGCGCCCCATTCTAAATTGGGCGTGAATGACCGCTTAATTTTGCTCAGAGCCTCTCTAACAGGCTTGAGGTTCTTTTACGTGTAAATCTGTGACACGGAACCCACGGCTTTACTTCCCCTCCGAAGGAAGCCATGCTGAGGATTTTTACACCCGAAAAAATCCAAAGTCCTCCGCAAGATTTGAACCCGCGACCTTGGGTTTATGTAGTTAGCATACACCACGGAGGGCGACTAGTTCCTGCTAAGTTGACCCCAGTTAACAAAATGACGAGCGTGGGGTATGTTGCTAAGAGTTCACTAGTATATAGTAAATACGTAAATATTTACTAGACGATTTGATACGTAACTGTTTATGAGCCACAAGATCGGGATTGGATCCAAGATTCAATATTACCTGAAACCGCATTTCAATGCAGTATTCAGTGGATATGGGGTTATTGTGTCTGTTCCACATTCAAGAAATCATAAGTTCAAATTTCGGTTAGGGTGAGTTAAGCGCATATGTTTTCTTTGGGGGTTATCATTAGCCTGAGAAGAAACATATCGAAAAACTTTAAACTCTCTGAACCTCGAGGTCATTTGAGCATCATTTCACGATCATAATCAACGTCCGACCATTGTCATTATTTAATTCCATTCGACATTCCTGTATTTCTCTGATTGTATGAAAGTGTATGCCATTTTAAGGTCTGCATTTAGCATCCAGTTCTTAAAAATATTTTGGAAAATCTCAATTACTTTCCGTTTATAAAGAAATGAGTAATTTAGCTGTTTTGTGAAGTAGGCAGAAAAGTAAACTTAGTTAAGACATGCTTTTATTCCCATTAAGAAACGAAACAGCTTAAAGAAAGTAATATGAACGTAAGACATATTACTTTCTCTAGGGATAGAGAAGTATTGTATTCCACCCAAAAATTTGATGTCGAGATTTCACCGGAAATACATGTTTTAGGACCCCCTGAGTCCAAAAAAAGCATTTTCAGAAAAAGGTCCGTGTGTGTGTCTGTGTACAGCATAACGAAAAGGCGGTTGAATACCAAACTTGGTATTTAGGTTTGGTATCTTTCCAGGATGCGACACGAAGATTTTTAAGAAAAGGCCCCACCCCTAACTACCATTTACAAGGAAAAATTTTCGAAAATTTTGTTTTTCATAAAAATGGCTCTAACGATTTTGACTAAAATATCACATATTAAAGACATTTCTATCACAAATAACATTATATCTTGAATTTTCTGGGAATAGCTTCTAACGACCTGTTTATTCTGGATGAATTTTGCTTAATTTAGAATAACTAGTAAACCGTAAGAGATAGAAAAACCTTACTATAAAAAATGTAGATCTCGTTAAAATACACAAGTTATGTTATAAACGTTATTTTCGTGGAACTTGCCGTTTCAGAGTTATTCCTTGTTATTAGTTTCAGCTGTGAAGTACATATACTTTTCACAGACGGGAGTGTTCGTTTTTCTTTTGTTCTAAACCTGGCCAAGCAAAGAGGCGATTTGCTATGACAATCACATAACGACAGTTTTTAAAACATTTGTCTATCACTTTAGCCTAGCGCATTCCCTTAGTTCCAGTCTACTTATAAGTCAAGACATCTTTCTTCTCGTTTCTATTGCAATTAATCATGGTAATTATATGGTGGATGCTGTGTTGATCAACTCTACCGTTACGCGTATTTTGTTGGATGAGAAACCATTCTAAATTGTTTAAAAAAAACAGAACAATAAATGCATGACAGTCGATATTATGTCCCTCTTTCAGAGCTCACCTCTGCTTAAAGATACATTTACAATGAGATTCAACCGCAGACGTAACGCAGCGCAAGCGTAAGCGAAAGGGAAGACCGTTCACAATACAGTAGTAAGCGTAACGCAAGAGCTGGCGGAAATATTTTTTACACACACTTTATTACAGACAGAATTGAAACAAGTGTACTATTTTTCAATGTAGACCCCCTGATTTTCGATAAATTTCCGCCACTGAGTCTGGAGAGCATGGATAACAACATAACTCCATGGCACGACAGCTCACGGGGAACCTTGGCCTACCGCCCGGCCTCTGCGCCCCCATCTCGGTCCATTACAGACGTCATGGATGGGGTGCAGTATTGGAGGGTGGGACGTGGTCAGCGCCTTGAGCCTCCCCGGCCTATTAATGCGGTTCTCATGACCTGGAGCCGCTACTTCTCCATCAAGTAGCTCCTCAATTGGCCCCCCAGGGACCTTACGAGGCTGAGTGCACCCCGGGCCAGGTCTCCCAGCGGGGGAAAAATCTCCACGCCGGTACTGGGTATCGAACCCAGGTCTCCCGCTTGGTAAGCAGCCGTGCTAGGAGAGCATGGATACCTAGGGAAAAATCTGATGTGTTGCATTCACATGACTTTCTCTACATCTCTGCAAAAAAAGTATTGTTAAATCTTATGCTTTTATTTACTTCATGCTAATCGAGAAAAAATTAGCAGAAATAGCCTTATTAGTTGCTTCCTTGTAAGTATAAGGGAAATAAGGGAGTAACATGGCTTAAAGTATTAGTCAAAAGCTGGTTGCTATGTAACTGAAGCCCCTTTGTTTCAATGGAGTTGACAAATTCCCATATGAGAGAAATATAGTTTTTAAGAGCTGAAACCAATAACAATGAATATTTCAAAAACGATCCACTCCACGAAAAAATGTATATAGCATAACTTGTGGTTTTAACGGGCTCTATATTTTCTATTAAGTAAGTTTTTGTCTATCTCTTATGGTTTGCCAGTTATGCAAAATTCCGTAAAATTCATCCAGAATAAAGTAATCTGCAGAGCCTATTCCTAGAAAGTTCAAGATATACATTTTGTTTGTCACCTTTAAAAAGGATATTATCACCAAAATCGTTAGAGCAATTTTTGAGAATATCAAAATGTTCTAAAAATGGTCCCTGTTAAAGGTAGTTGGGGATAGGGGGATCTTCTTAAAAATCTTCGTGTCGCATTCTTGATAGATACTGAATTTAAATACCAAGTTTTTAATGGACTTTTGGATTTTGAGCTATGCTGCCCACATCCATCCATCCATCCGTCCGTCCGTCCCTCCCTCCCTCCCTCCATCCATCCATTCATCCAGACACACGCACGGACAATTTTCTAAAAATGCTTTATTTGGATTCAAGAGGTCTGAAAACATATATTTTCGGTGAAGTCAGGTTATCGAATTTTTGGTGCATAATAATACCTTCTCTATACACAATATAATAGTACGTGTAGATAAAGTAAAAAAGGTAGCCACTCGGGCACTTTCACCACCATGTTGGTCGCGAACTTATTGCTACCTAAGGAGTCCTTTAGTAAGCCAAAGATGTGGAAGTCGGTGGACGCGAGGACGGGGTAGTAAGGAGGATGGGCATTAGTTGCAGTATTGATACGTATATAGAAATTCATTATTATTTTACATGTAAATGTAAGTAAAATTTTATTATTTTAGTAATTTAACCATGAAGTATACAAATTAGTTCAATTTGCTAAGACGTATACTTTATAAATTTCCAAATATTTTTCTAGTTCAACATGAGAGTATAAATCAACTGATGTAAAACTTAAAAGTACATTCATTTGCCACACATAATAATCTAAAAATTAAAATGCCATTAATACCACAAATGGATAGCGTAAAGATATAACAATTTGTGTTGCAGCTTAGAGTGGCGTCCGGTGGGCCACTAAAGCAAATAGTGCAAGACAATACATGGTGGTGTGGGCATAGCAATAAGCCTTAGAGATGATATATCTGCTTTAAGCATCTTCTGCAGTAAAGCGATAAGAAGTAAGGTAAAACAAGATTTAACGCAAATTCTGTTAGGAATAGTCATTCTTGCGTTAAAAGGAAGACTTTGTGTTAGCAGAGCCACAGCTTTGCACGCCTATTGTGCTGAATATAAGGGTGTCTCCTTCCTCGCCCCCCCCCTCTATTCTCATTTTTGTTGCTGTTCATAGTGTTTCTAAAGTACAGAGTACTGTCCACCCAACGCAAGAAATGCGTAACGTAAGCACTTATGTAAACACTTTTGCTGTCCTCATGATGTTTATGCTCGACATCTGGATATGACAAGAACGTTAGGTTCATCTAAAATACACAGTGTTGTCACATAGCTCACACATTGCAAGAAGTCCAGTTGTCGTGCAAGATCCGAGTGGGAGAAGTCCTCATCTTCGCTGCTGTCGCTACCGCTCTCTGTATTTAAATATTAAACCAAGAATAAAATGTCATATAACTGTAGTGCTATATGCCGTAGCGCGTGTTAGCAGCGAGAGCCATATAATGCATAATATATACTGCAGTTACTGAAACGAGCATTAGATCTGGCAGCAGTAGGTTGGTTCATATACATACGTAGTTAACGTAAACAGATTCACTAGTACGTGACCAGATAACAGTTCAAGCCCCCACTCGCTCGCTCGCCCCTCAGGCCCTGCTTGCCTTCTTGTGTTGGGTGGACAGTAAAACTTCGTTTTCTCTTTTACAGTAAGAAATAATAAGAAAAAAAATGTGATGTGTTCCATTCACATGACGCTCTCTACAAATTATTGTTAAAAAGCTTATGCTTCTATATAGTTCATGCTAATTAAGAAAACTTATCACAAATAGTCTTATTACTTGCTTCCTTGTAAGTAGAAGCGAAATAAGGGAGTACAATAGGTAAAGTGATAGTCAAAAGCTGTTTGCTATATGATTAAGGTTCTTTTGTGTGTATTTCTGAGTGTTTATGAAATTGTGCCTATGTGTGTGTGTTTATGTGTGTTTCTCACTAACAGCATAACTAAAAGCGAAATGCTAGTTAAATACGAAATTAGTATTTTGGTTCTGTATCTTCCAAAGATGCAAATTTTTAAAAAAATAACCTACTCCAGGCTATTCCTTATAAGTGAGGTTTTATTGAAATTGTGTTTTTACAAAAACGGCTCTTACGATTTTGATTAAAATTCACTTTATTGAAAATATTGATATTTTAAATAACAAATAAAATGTGTATATTGAGTTTTGTGGGAAGAATCCATAAAGTTCTCCATATTTAGAAGGAATTCTTTATAATCTGGTATAACTGATAAATTAAGCGGTAGACGAAATCATACAATACAAAACATAGATTTATTTAAAGCACATAATTTATTCCAACTAACTTTTTTACCACAAGGAACCACCATTAATAGTTCGAATTATTTAATTCTTATGATTTTTTTAAAGTCCCATGGCTTTGCAGTTATTTGATGCCTTTGAATGAAAACAGAAAGGTATTTTAAAATTCACTATCGCTATTCCGTTTGTATCTTTAATGAAATGTGTAGTGCATGATAAATGCTTATATAAATAAAATGAAGCTGATATAAGTATAAACGTTGATAATAATAGCTTGAATATCCAAAAATAGACGATAAAAGCATAGAAGGTAATGTGAATGTAACATTTTTACAAAAGTTTTCTTTTGGTAAACAGTTTACCTCTCGTACTTTCTGAGGAATCTTCGTGTATTATTTGAATGAAAAAACGTAAATTTGAGGCTGAATTAGAATCTGAAATATATTCTGAATATAAATAAACAGCACAAATATGCCATGCCAAACATAACAAAATTTACTCTGATGTAAAAAATACGATTCTTGGATGTTTTATTTAATAACAAAGACAAGTTTTGAATTGTTTGTTACAGAAATTAGACTTAAAATTGTTTTAATAAATTATTTAATAAAACCTATGTCTATCTAAGAATTACATTAAATCAGGAACTATATACGTATGTATGCTTTTAAAAATCCGAGGATTGATGCGACAGCCAGAAATGTGAAGGTTATTACACACAAAACCTAATCTGCCTTCTGATTTTCCAGTATTTGCTGCATACAAAGCCATTTTGCGTAATTGTATATGACTGCAACGACAAAAGCGGTTATAAGTGGTCTTTTTACAGAGTTAAACCAGTTGTGCCATGATTGGACACATTCTTCGCTCTGGCATCACGTGGGAAACAAGTGAAAAGGTACAGCGCGCATCACAATTACAAATCAGTGACGTTAAAAAGTCTGTCGGCGCCATTCACCGTTTTGTGTAACTAACGGGCAAATCGACATATTTATTAACTTTATAGCAGGAATTAGTGGGATTTGTTCCTAATTCGATATTGAATCCCCCCCGGTGTTTTAATAACACGAGCAGTATGTGAGAGATGATAACTGAAATGTAATTTCTATGAAATAAAATTTGCATTGACCAATTGAAATATTACGCGCGAGCTTCGCTTATCTACATCAGGATTGTTCAAAATTGTTTTTCATTGATATTCAAAAGAAAGATTAATGGAAATACCAGGCATTTGATACTGACCAATCTGGCCTAAACCCCGCTTCAGTTTTAATAATCATAAAGTCTGTCGCTATAAAAATTTAAATTAAACTTGTCCAACCATTATGGCATAAGATATTGGTGATTTTTTTTTAAATAGCATAGTATTATATGCCATTTGCATTACTCCACCGTGTTTTACTTTCTCAACACGCACATAGTGTATAGAGAAGGTATTATATTCCACCCAAAAATTCAATACCAATACTTCACCTAAAATAAAGGTTTTTAGAAAAATGTCTGTCTGTCAGTGTGTGTGTGGGGGGGGTCAGAATAGCTAAAAATGAAAAGTCCGTTAAATACTAAACTTAATATTTAAGTTCAGTGTCTTCCAGGGATGCTACACGAAAATTTTTAAGAAAATTCCCCCACCCCCAGCTACCCTTTGCATGGAAACATTTTCGTAAATTTCGATTTTTTCCAAAATAGCTCTACCAATTCTGTTTAAAATATCGGATACTAAAATTACTTACACGACGAATAAAATATATATCCTGAATTTTCTGGGAATAGCCTCTGAACACATGTTTAACCTGGATGAATTTTGTGGACTTTGCATAAGTAGTAAACTATAAGAGAAAGACAAAAACTTACTCTATAGAAAATGTAGAGCTCCTTAAAACACACAATTTATGTTAGGTTAAGATTTTTCATAGAGCTTATCGTTTTTGAGATATTCCTTGATATTGGTTTCAGCTTTAAAATGCTTATACTTTTCTCATAGGGGAATTTGTCAACTCCTGTCCACACAATCAAAAGAACTTCAATCATATAGTAACAAGCTTTTGACTATTACTTTAGCCTATGACACTGCCTTATTTCCCTCTTTTTTACATGGAAGCAAGTAATAAGACTATTTCAGCTAATTTGTTATCGATTAGCATGAAGTAAATAGAAGAATAAACTTTTTAACAATAACTTGTTTCAGAGATGTAGAGAAAGTCATGTGAATAGATCACATCAGATGTTTTATAACAGAAAGTCGGCTGAATGCGAAGGCTTCTACAGCCATTATTATTGCTATCGTGGTCAACTAGTGTAAGTAAAGTTTTGTTTGCTCCAAAATAATGGACGCTAAAGCCCGTAAAACCAAAACAATAACAGATTGTTAAGTATAGTTTGTCAATAAGTCATCAAGTAGAGGGGTAAAACAAAGTTCGATAACGTCAATTCCTCACGATTTTAACTATTAGTAGTACCAATGAGTACCTATAACATACAGGTTAAAAACGGACCAGTATATACAATTTTATGAGTGCCATGTACATGTCTTAAAATTTCTGAAAAGTTTCTATAGCTAATATGAGGGGCGTTTTGTAAGTACTTGGAAAAACATAGAATAACAATCATTTGGTATTTTTTTCAAGATAATCTCCTTTTAGCTTGATACGCTTTTACCAGCGTTTTTCCAACAGTTTTGAGTCTTCCAAAAAGTAGTGTTTTGGAAGGTCCTCGAAATAGGCATCCGTTTGGGAGATGACCTTTTAGTTAGACGTGAATCGTTTTCCGCCGAGTCACTTTTGCAAGTTTGGAAACAATATAAGTCACTGGGGGTGAAATCTGGTAAATACGTCGATGTTGTAATCAGAATTTAATTTTACAACTTTTGGCATCATAACTGAGTGGGTGTGTACTCTTGCATAATCTTTGTTTCCAGATGCCAGATGAGGGCATCTTAATTTCTCCGTTCAACCGATGTAATAACGATTTATCTACATATTTCACCACATTTGTTTCTTTGGAGCTGGTTTTCCTTTAAAAAACACTGTTTCGACTGTAGTTTTCTTTCTGGAGTTAAGTAGTGTCCATGTTTCATCCACAACTTTGTATCCACTCAGAAACTTGTCAGAATTGCGACGGAAAATTGCCAAAACAGATTCCGAATCGATTATACAATTACTATATTATTTATTTAGATCAAAAGCGACACGCATTTTGCAGAGACTTTGTGAGACCTAATTTTTGCAGCAAAATTGAGTACACTGTATTTTGTGATATGCCTGTGTGATTTCTACTATTTGGCGAGCTTTATTCGTAGATCACTCAAAACCATTTCCTGGATTTTGTCAATAATTTCAAAGAAAGTCACTTTTATTAAACGTCCGGTAGATGTTCATCATTTCTGGACGTACGGCTATGTTTAAACTCATTTGTCCAATTGTAAATTGTTGCAAACTCAGGAGCTGATGTGCCATGAACCTTTATTTTTTTCTGTGTTAAGCCTTTTAAATAGAAGTGCTTTATCACCGCACTTAACTCATTTTTATACATCCCTCTAAATAAGCACAATATTGTTGATTCAATCGCCTATGGCAACGTATCTACGTGCTAAACATAGCTGAAACGTGAACCACCATTTAGTAAGAGATGACGGTTACTAATTACAAACTTTTTTTGATACTAAGGTGCAATTTCTTGCATTTTCAAAGGACTTATTGAACACTCCTAGTACTTTTCTAGGAAAGTATGAATAATAATAAGAAGAAGAATAGTTTTAATAATCTGAGTTGTAATTTTGATAAATAAGAAAATATTCCTTTAATTTTATATTCTACGAATAATATAAAGAACATTAATATTTAGAATTTCAGAAATTACTTCAACCATTTAAATTTATTCAAAGCATAGTTACCCCTAAATGTTATTTTAATTATGTGTTTTAGTCCCACTAATAATTTCATTTAAACGGCAATATCTTTTGGAAAATTTCCTGTAAAGTTTGGACTGATAGCTTACAAGGTGCTTTAATGGAGGTATACATATTTACATCATCTGCTTGCGGATGTTCATTAACAAAAGTTTCGCTTAAACTCTATAAATTTAAACTACATAAATTAAAACTATCGTTTGCTTTGAACATTTAGTTGCGTTTTTGCTTTAAGTTCATGTTTGTACTCCCTGTGTGCACAGGATCGCACATCCAACTCAAAAGCAAAGCGTAATTAGCTTTCCGGTTTTGAAGTTCCTGTTTGATCTTGTTAACTTTTCATATGACAGATTAATTTCTCAAGTGGCATAATTTCTGAACCGCACGCTGAATTTCAGAGAGACACGTGGCGAGTACCTTCTAAACTCCAGATGCACATTTTCCACATTATAAAACTATAATTGCGTTGGAAAGCGTCTACTGAAAAAGTTGAAGTACTAAGTGAGAACTACTAAAAAAAAAAACTGATGTGATCCATTCTCATGAGTTTCTCTATATCTCTGTAACAAATTATTGTTAGTAAGCGTATCTTTTACTTATATCATGCTTATCGAGAAAAATTAGCAGAAATAGTCTTATTTCTTGCCTTATTGTAAGTAGAAGCGAAATAAGGGAGTACCATACGTTAAAGTGAAAGTCAAAAGCTGGTTGCTATGTGGCTGATGTTTCTTTGTTTGTATGGACAGGAGTTGACAAATTCCTGTATGAGAAAATTATAAGCTTCTTCAAAGCTGAAACCAAGAAAAAGGAATATCTCAAAAACGATCAACTCCACGAAAAAAAAATGTATATAGCATAAATTGTGTGTATTAACGTGCTCTACATTTTTTGAGTGTTAAGTCTTTGTCCAGCTCTTACGGTTTAGTAGTTATGCAAAAGTCATCCAGAATAAAGTAGTTTTCAGAGGCTATTCTCAGAAAATTCAAAATATACATTTTATTTGTCAGATTAATATCTTCAATATATGATATTTTAATCAAAATCGTTAGAGCCATTTTTTAAAAAATCAACATTTTCGAAACAATTTCCATGTAAAGGGCAGTTTGGGGTGGGGGATTTTTCTCAAAATCCTCGTGTCGCAACCCTGGAAGACACTAAACTTAAATACCAAATTTGGTATTTTAACGACTTTTCGTTTTTGAGTTATCGTGTCCACAGACACACGGACACAGGGACACATACACATATAGATATTTTTCTGAAAATACTTTTTTTGGATACAAGGGACACTAAAACATATACTTCCAGTGAAATCTCGGTATCGTATTTTTTGGTGGAGTGCAATACCTTCTCAATACACTATGTACAGAGAAAGTAAAAATCTGATGTGTTCCATTCACATCCCTTTTTCTACATCTCTACAATAAATTATTATTAAAAAGCTTATGCTTCTATTTAATTCATTTTAATAGAGAAAAAATTAACAAAAAGAATCTTATTACTTGCTTCCTTGTATGCAGAAGGAAAATAAGGGACCGCCGTAGGCTAAATCAATAGTCAAATATTTTAAAAGCTGGTTGCTATGTGACTGAAGTACCTTTATTTGTACGGGCAGGAGTTCACGAATTCCCCGTATGCGAAAAGTATAAATATTTTAAAGCTGAAACTAATAACAAGGAATATCTCAAAAACGGCCAACTCAACGAAAAAATGTATACAACATAAATTGCTTGTTTTAAGGAGCTCTATCACAATTTTCCCTACACGACAGATTAGCATGCATGTATTAGCTCATTTCCCCAGGCATTTCAATATATTTATTGTTTTTTAAGATGCAATTTTGTGTTTTAATAGAATAGACAAATAAGTAGATTCTTCAATGGGTTTTCGTTTGACAAGAGATTCCGAAATGTCATCTATACACTGTGCAGCATGTCAGTATGTTTCACGAAAATACGAAGCATGTAACTCGGTTCTTTCCACCTACATGTTTTATCTCCGATAGCGCGAACCATGTAAGCAGCTTTGTTCCTGGGTAACTGCTTAATCCACTTTGACCGTGAGGCGTTTTTTTTGGTGTACACCTTGTTTTGGCATTGAATACTATATCTTATTACTACATAGATCTGAGCATCAAAGTACGCACCATGGTCTTGCGTCGTTTCCAAACATCTTTTACATGCAACTTGTTTAGCTTAAATTTAAAATGTAATTAAAACATGGGAATAAGGTAGAAAAGCGTCAAATTGCTTTTATCTGCTACAGTGTTACAGACAAGATACAAGAAGCTAATTTAGGCATACTACTCATTAGCATTCAAATATTTAATTCCCATTGCTGCTTAGAATAAATACAACCTTGCCGCAGGGATATTCACATTTAGGTAGCCCAAATTACTTAAAATATTTCTAAAATGTTCTTGGGTTTAGACAGTTATACCTATGTTATTATTACCTCTATTGAACATGCGACTTCTGTTATGCTATCATTTTTGTAATTATGAAGGGCACTGTATAATTTGTAGTGGATTCGTCATGCTATAAATGTTAGGTAGGTCATTTTAAATGAACGCGTACGATTGTAAATAGAAAAATTGGTCGCGACATCTGGCGACTAAATAAGCTATATTTAAAGAACACATGGACCCTGCCATTGTATATACAGGAGAAATTTAATTAGCTTGGAATGTTTCCTGTATTTTAACAATTTTGTTGTATAGTTTGTTTTAAATATATATTAAAAAACAACAGTTTTAGAGAGATTTGTGTTGAATAAATAATTTATGATTTTATGTCCGATAATTTCAAAATTCTACTAAGACAAACTAAATTTAAAATATTAATATGACTGAATAATATTTAAGCATAATATCTGCATTCAACTATTATGTACACCTTAACAGTTAATTCAATATACACAACATTAAAACTGCAACATTTAACTTTTAATTAACTTTTCTTTGTACAACGCTCAAACTACATTTAGTGTTAAAACTAGTGGCTTCATTTTCTGTGAAATTGAGAAAGGAACTAACGGTCATAAATATTGCTCTTTTAAATAAATACTCAATTGACATGACTTTATGCTCCTTGACAATCATAAAAGAGATCTCGTAATCGAATCACTTGATGAAGCAGACGATTCCTCGATAGCTGGTACGTATGAAATTCTTGCGTAATGTTGCGCAGATTGAAGTAAAAGTGAATTTGGAGATGACGAAGCTTAGTCAGGCCAGGCAGACCTCTCCTCATTTGTTCTACTGATGGTTTTGCCTGTCGTGAGCCGGCTTGTATACCCTGGGAAAAGGAGTACCAGCCACTAAAATCTTACGGGTTGCTAAATCTTTCGAGAATGTTCCCCATGCTAGACCGTATGTGACTACAACACGGTATGCATTCAAGATGAAACTGATGGGAATACAGCTAATTTTACACTAGAGAACCACAAATAATTACATTATTCATAAACTAAGTAATATATATACGTTCAAATTAAAACTACTGAATCTATATTCGTTCTCTGAATTTGTCACGTCTCCGTTACACGATGGATTCTACGTCACTCATTGCTTCATCAGTACTCCGCTTCAAGCGCTTATGTCAACATGCTTGAGGGCTAGCCTGCGGATCCAGACTTCTCTGCGCATGCCTGGACACGCCACGAGCTCCCTGAAGAGGGGAGGGATCTTGGTTAGCCGCTCTGCAACGAGCGGCCTTCGGTTGGGTTTTTACCTCTCATTGGGGTCGCCTTAGACAGTGGCTGGAGGGCGCAATTTCTCCGAGCCCACTTGCGCATGCTAGATCATTGTGGAGCGATTTTTTAGTTCCTCTAAATTTAGTATACTTAACCATGTAATAGCTTGGCTTTATCTTAGCAAAATCTAATAACTTTCTCATTCCCAAATTTTGATAAATTATTCAGACCAGTCTGAAGTGGCCTTATACTATTTTTTTTTTTATTTATGGCGATCACGGGTCTTTTGTCAATGTATGTGTGTTTTGTTAGTAATGGTGCACATTGTTAAATAAATGGGTGAGGTTAGATTGAATTCTTTCAATTTGAAGCTTCACATTAATCCTGCCTTTACCTGTGCATAGATTCCGGATTTGGGCTTTCGCTTTCACTTTCCACAAAAATGGTTTTATCATTAGGGCCCAGTGGAATAACTTCTAGAACAGATAGCAATCATTCTTGACTCGGGTACTGTTTACAAGTCGCGAGTATATTTCTCATCTGTGGGGGAACACAAGTAAATGGAGGTATAGAATGAGACCATTTAAAGATTTATGCCTTCTCCTGCAATCTGTAGCTTGACAACTGTATAGGAACAATGATTTTTAAATTTATGATATGGTTTCAAATAAAATTATTATTCTATCATTCACTTAAGGCATTGCAAGCAGCAAACTTCCATAGTAGGTATGTACACAAAAACAAATGAAACAACGACCGCAACTTTCCTGCAGTGGACGTCCTTTCGTTTTCGTGCATACACATTTGCATCCTCATAAGGGGAATATTTTCTCTTTGACTTCTACTCTAGTAATAGCAAAATAGATACAGTGGATGGTATATTGATCTGTATTCTGACTTGGTTAACAGGTCATAATGAGCCATTCACTTACTCAGATTATTCTATGATTAGCAGGCAGAAGAATGCTAAATATTGGCTTCAAACCATTTACACTTAAAGATAAATATTTCAAAATCAGATAAAAACCAGTACAAATGCTACCTGATAGCGCAAAAGTAATGTATGAGGGTTTTAAATAGTTTGTGTTACAGACGCAGACAAATTATTATTGTAAACATTTATGTTTGCCTAATTCTAAAAAGTATATTCCTGGAACAATATTTTAATAATTATAGGTTGTTAAAACATAATCAAGTATGAAAATAACACTAAAAAATCTTCATAGCTTATAGAATAGTAATAATTTGTAATTTTGGGTATTGTTTTGAATAAATATTCTTAACCTCTAAGGTACATATTTTACACTACATGAATAACCTTTAGTTGGCTATTAAGTTTCTGATGAAAGAAGTACACAAACATTTGTAAATGCATAAAATTTATAAGATTGCGCTGAATAAGAGGTGATTACAATGTGTTGCTGAATTATTACATTCAATAGACATATTTGTTTGTGTTGAAAAGGTTAAAATTAATATTCCTGCAAGTATATCACTTAAACTCTAGGATAATTTAATACTCCAAATATTACAATTATAATTTTTACTGCTGTTAAGATATTTATTCAAAATTTTAAAAATTAAATGCTTAAACACCTAATGTGGACTGTGTTTCATTTTAAAATAACCAATTAATAAATATAGATATACAAGTAAAGATACGATGGTAGGCCGGTAAGTCCCGGGCCTCACACAGATATGGCGCCACTAGGACATTAGACGGTAGTATCGTATAGGTTAACTCTACACTAGCTTGTATCCATAGTTACAAGTCAATAGCTCGTTTAGTTTTCGAAGGACAGTATTTTAAACAAGACAACTTTAGAGTTATCACGAAAATGGAGGATGGGAAACTCGAGCAGTGTTTAAATACTTCCATTTGAAAGGCTTAACGCCTAAAGAAATCAAGGATGGAATGGACAGTACATTGAAAGCCTCTGCCCCTTCATATTTAATGATTAAAAGGTGGGTTGCGGAGTTTAAAATGGGACGTACGAGCACTAGTGATGAGTCCCGCTCTGAATGCCCTGTAGAAGTGACAACCACAGAGATCATTGAAAAAAATCATTGTTTAGTACTGGAAGACTGAAGATTAAAGTTGTTAGAGACAGCAGACGCTTAAAAGATATCAAAGGAATTGCAGGTAATATTTTAAGCAATGTTTTGGGCTTTCATAAGGTCTGTGCAAATTGGGGGCCGCGTTTGTTGGCACCTGATCAAAATTTGCAAAGAAGAACCGTTTCTGTTAAGAATGTGGAGCTCTAGCGTAAAAATCCCAGTAAATCTTTGACACGCTTATTACCATGGATGAAACTTGAATACATCACTACACTCCAGAAAATAAATCACAGTCAAAACAGTAGATTGCGCTAGGTGAACCAACTCTAAAAAAGGCAAAGTAAAATTTGTCAATTTTTATTGATTACTTGGAAAAGGGTAAAAGTATCACTGGTGACTACTACGCAAAGTTTGAGTGAAAAGAAAAGGATCGCATTTGGCAAAACAGAAACCTTGTTTCATCACGACAATGCTCCGTCCCATCGTTCATTCATTGCAATTAGAAAAAAGTGCGAATTAAAGTTGGACTTGTTTGAACATCCACCCTATTCGCCATATCTACCACCTGTTCCCAAACGTTAACATTTTCTTGGAGGACGAAGATTTCACAGTAACGAGAAGGTCATGGATGCGGTAAACAGCTATTTTGAGGACTTTGATAAATCGCAATACAGAGGCCGTTTAATAAAATTAGAGCACCGATAATTAGCCTTTCTGGAGATTATGTTGAAAAATAAAGTAAGAAAAAAAAATTACATCCTGTTTTCACTAAGAGGCCCGGGTCTGACCCCACTTTATTGCATTTAACGGAAAATAAGCAGATTTACAAGTGTTTATTTACAAATTGGAAGATACGCTAAGAAGTCTTTAGCGTCTAAATATTAATAAATTGAAAACAGAAACTTTGTCTTGCAGGAAAAAAGTAAATAATAAAACACAAATTAGGTTAAACTGAATGAATTTTGATACCAATGTAGCAAAATAACATCTGATGTAAGGTATAAAAAGCAAATTATTATAGAATATGTCAAGTAAGCCTCACCTTCAGTAAGAAAAGTAAAATATGTATGTACAATAATATTCATTTAAAACTAGGCATTCTTTGTTGAAAATATGTACAATATTTGGAAGATAATGTTATATGGATCAACGCTAACATCTGAAACAGGAAGAATAGAAGTGTCTGAAACATAGTGCTACAGAAAACCCCGAAAATTAATTGGTCCAATAAATGTATCAATGATGAGGTTTATGGGAAAGAAAAAGCAACAAGGGAAATTTGATAAAGAAACAGACGAATTAAAGTCATAAGCTATATATTAATACACTGAAGTATTTTACAAATTGCCTCAGAATTGCACAACTAATCGCAAGAATAACAAATGAAGAGTAAGACAACAACATGGAACAAATTAAGAATGGCTCGAACTTCCTAACGTATGAAGCACAAAACATTTCTGATGTCCTCCAATCACATGAATTTCTCTATATGTCTGTAACAAATTATTCTTAAATACCTGATTCTTCTATCTACTTCATGCTAATCGAAATAAACGTTAGCAGAAATGGTTATTATCCTTATAATAAGAAGGGACCTAAGCGAATACTCCTATACTCCATGGCACGACAGCTCACGGGGAACCTTGGCCTACCGCCCGGCCGCTGCGTCCCCCATCTCGGTCCACTACAGACGTCATGGATGGGGTGCAGTATTGGTGGGTGAGACGTGGTCAGCGCCTCGAGTCCCCCCGGCCGGTTAATGCGGTCCTCATGACCTGGAGCCGCTACTTCTCCATCAAGTAGCTCCTCAATTGGCCCCCCAGGGACCTTACGAGGCTGAGTGCACCCCGGGCCAGGTCTCCCAGCGGGGGAAAAATCCCCACGCCGGTACTGGGGATCGAACCCAGGTCTCCCGCTTGGTAAGCAGCAACGCTACCACCGCGCTAAGGAGACGACCCCTAAGCGAATACACTAGGTTAAAAATACAGTCAAATGTTTCACCATGTGGTTGCTATGGGACTGAATTCTGTTTCTTTGCCTGGCCATGAGCTGAAAAATTCCTTTATGAGAAACATTAAAGTATTTTAAAACTGAAACCAATAACAAAGAATATCTCGAAAACAGCCAACTCCACGAAAAAAGGTATATGACATAAATTGTGAGTTTTAATGATATCTACATTTTTATGTTGCAAGTTTTTATCTATCTCCCACAGTTTACCAGTTATGCAAAATTCAGAAAAAATAATCCAGATTAAAGAGGTTAGTAGAAAATATTTCCAAACAATTCAAGATATACATTTTATTTGACATGTAGCTTTCTTAAATATAGGAGACTGATCAGAAATGAGAAACTACAATTTTCCATGTAAAGGGTAGTATGATTTTATTGAAAATCTTCGTGTCGCATCCTTGGAAGATAATGAATTTAAATATCAAGCCTAGTGTTGTCGGAATTTCCGTTTCTGAGCTATGCTACCCACATTCACACACGCACAGGCAGACGCACGCAAAGACATTTCTAAAACGATTTTTTTTTTCTTTTGATTCAGGGATCTCAAAGCATATATTTCTGGTGAAATCATGAAATCGAAGTTTTGGGTCGAATACAATACCCTCTCTATCCATTAAGTTCATTGTACTTACGGGCTAGAGAAAGTAAAAATGATGATAGAGAGAAGTTCAGAATGAAAAATCGCTACAACCGTTCCGACTAATGATTAAATATAGTTGTTTTACTAAGTTTTAACTAATAAACCGTGATTAAACAGAAACCAAAGGTAATTGAAAATCAAAATATGTTATAAGTGATTCTGGTTGTTTCTAATGTTACTCAAGCATTAGCAATGGCTCATATGGAACTAAAAAAAATTGTTACTTTCTCTATACGAACTATGTACATAGTGTATAGAGAAGGTATTGCATTGCACCCAAAAATTCGATACCGAGATTTCACGGGAAATACATGTTTAGAGACTCCCTGAATACAAAAAAAAAAAAACATCTTTAGAAAAATGTCCGTGTGTGTGTGTGTGTGTGTGTGTCTGTCTGTCTATGTATATATGTGTGTGTATGTGGGCAGCATAGCTCAAAAACGAAAATACCGTTAAAGCCCAAACTTGGGATTTAGTTTGGTATCTTCCAAGGAAGACTTTCAAGAAAATCTCACCACCCCAAACTACCCTTTACATGGAAAAAATTCGAAAATTTTGATTTTCTTAAAAATGGCTCTAACAATTTTGATTAAAATATCGTATATTAAAGATATTTACCTGACAAATAAAATGTATATCTTGAATTTTCTGGGAACAGCCTCTGAAGATTAATTTATTCTGGATGAATTTTACGGAATTGCGTATAACTGCTAAACCGTAAGTGATGGACAAAAACTTACTACACAGAAAATATAGAACACATTAAAACACACAATTTATGTCCTAAACATTTTTTTCTGGAGTTCATCATTTTTGAGATATTCCTTTTTTTTTTTTTTTTTTTTTTTTTTTTTTTTTTTTTTTTGGTTTCTGCTTTGAAAAACCCATACTTTTCTCATAAAGGAATTTTTCAACTGCTGTCCATACCAGAGGAATTCAATCTCATAACAACCATCTTTTGCTATCACTTTAACCTATGTTACTCCCTTATTTCGCTTCTACTTACAGGTAAGCAAGTAATAAGACTATTTCTGCTAATGTTGTCTCACTTAGCATGAAGTAAATGGAAGCATAAACCTTTTAGCAAAAATTTGTTGCAGAGATATAGAGAAAGTCATGTGAATGGATTACATCAGATTTTTTCTCTTGTACTACAAATACTGAACATTCGCTCTGGAATCTCTGTTTTCCATTTCTGGATTCAGTAACTGTGGAAAGCGGGCAATTTGTTGGCACATCGCGCTCTGTTGTTTTTAATTCAAGAGAAATGAGGTATCGCTTTAGCTACTGCTGCAAGGGAATTGGTGAGGGGGGTAGGGGGAAGGGGATATATCCAAGTTAACAGCACTCAGCCCCTACTCTTCCGCGGTATGTATGATGGATTTGTTGCAAGATAATGCTATAATTCATTCCGAGAGATTGATGGGAGCCTGGAAAACGTAGTATTGCTATCTCAGGTGGCAGCACTGCTGCGCGTTTAATTACTTTTGTTTCAACACCGCCCTTCACTCTCGCTGCTATATTTTATATCGATAGTAAGGTGAGGAGTAAATGAATTGAGTTATTAAGTAAAATACAAGGTAAAACGCTGCTATGGAATATAAAACTGACTAAAGCATGAAAGAACTGCAGTTAAAAAACCTGATATGTTCCAGTCATAACTCTCTCTACATCTCAGTAAGAAATTTTTGTTAAAAAGCTTATTCTTTAATATAATCGAGATAAACATTAGCAGAAATTGTTTTATTACTTACTTCTTTATAAGCAAAAGGGAATTAAGGGAATACACTTGCATAAGCGAAAGTAAAATCTTTTAAAAGCTGGTCTCCATGTGGTTGAAATCCATTTCTTTGCATTTCCAGGAGTTGACCAATCCCCCAAATGTGAAAATAGAAACCAATAACAAAGAATCTCAAAAATAGTCAACTGCATATGACATAGATTTTGTGTTTAATGAGATATACATTTTTGTATATTACAATTTTATATATCTCTTACGAGTTAAAATTTATGCAAAATTCAGGAAAATTTTGGACACCTCTTCAGAGTCTATTCCCAGAAGGTTCATAATATACATATAATTCTATTAACTGATTAAGAACTTTTCTTTATTTGACATACTAATTTCAAACTCAATAAGACTTGTTCCTTTACGAATAACAGTTCTATGAAATTTAATTATCAATAAACTCCATGAAGTTTTTAATTGGAAAGAACGTACTGGTGTGTTCAATTCACATGAATTTCTCTACATCTCTGCAATAAATTGTTGATAAAAAGCTTATTCTTCTATTTACTTCAAGCTAATTGAGAACAAATTAACAGAAGTAGTATTATTATATTGCTTCCTTGTAAGTAGAAGGAAAATAGGGGAGTACCATAAGTTAAAGTGATATTCATAAGCTGGTTGCTATGCGACAGAGGTTCCTTTGTTTGTATGGACAGGATTTGACCGCTTCCCGTATGAGAAAAGTATAGACATTTTAAAGTTTCAAACTGATAATAAAGAATATCTCAAAAACGTCCAACCTCACGAATAAAATGTATAACATAAATTGTGTGGTTTAAAGAGATTAAGTAAGTTGTTGTATATTTCTTAAGGTTTACCATTTAGGAAAAATACACAAAATTCATCCAGAATAAACATGTCTTCAGAGGCTATTTCCAGAAAATTTTATTTGTCATATAGATATCTTAAATATAATAGACTTTAATCAAAGTCGTTAGTCATTTTTGAGTAATTCAAAATTTTTTTAAATTTTTTCCATGTAAAGGGTAGTTGGGGGTGGGGGAATTTTCTTGAAATCCTTGGAAGATGCCAAACTTAAATAAAAAATTGATATTTAACGGTTTCTTTGTTTTTGAGCTATGCTGTCCACAGACACACACACACACACAGAAACAATCCTTTTCCATAAACTATGGACATAGTATGTGTAGAGAAATTAAAAAAATCAATCAATTCATTTTCATTGCTCTCATTGTCTTATAAATATCTTTAATGTACCGTATTTAAATCAAAATATTTACAGCTATTTTTGAGAAAATCAACATTTTCGAAAATGTTTGGGGGTTTTGCTCGCATCGTTTCCTTGGAAGATACTAAACTTAAATACCAAGCTTCTTAAACTACTAACCTTTCGTTTTTGAGTTATTGTATTCACAGACACAGACACATACACACTCACGCGTGCGTGCACAGACCTTTCCTTAAACATGTTTTTTTTTTTTTTTGGGACTCTAAAACTTATATTTCCGATAAAATCTCAGTATCGAATTTTTGGGTGGAGTACCTACCTACCGCGTTCTATGTAGAGAAAGTAAACATTGTATGAGATCGAAAAACAATGTAGTTAACATCCTACTAAATAAACGGCTTATATGACGCTTATTATGTGTAATTTTCTTCAATATTTACTGGCTTGTATAAACTTAGCGATAAATTACGGTCTAACGTGCTGAGGTCAACAATGAAGACAAACAAGATGATTTCCATACAATTTGCTGCAGACATTATCGGAAGAGATACTATAAATAGTGCTTCTCTTGTAGACATACACAACGTGCTTCAGACATCAGAGAAAGGTTCACAAAAAGAAATAAGTACACGAATAATTGCTGTATTTACCAAGCCTGACACCGTGATTCGAGAAAGTGGATTCGATTCACTTGGTCGACCTTCATGAAAAGGACTTTTTAGGGTTTCCCCGGGTTATCAGGCAAATGCTGGGTAGGTTCACTACCTACCCTGAATTTCCCGTCCACCATTTCCTGTTCCCATCATTTAGTTCTCATCTGTTGTAGGGTGTTCAGCGAGTTGCAGCATCTGTAGAAGGTTATTCCTGGCATCGCCGCCAATATCCTCAATTGGGACACTCCTTCAGGACTTTCGGTCACCAGGGGCTTGTACGAGGGATCAGGCGTTCCATCTGTGATCGTTAGGGACCCCATCCATCCCGATTTAATCGCCCTTTGGGTCTCTCCCTCTTCATCCCTCCCTACTTGTTGTCGTGTAAGAACAAAAGAGTTCTCAGTGTCTACGTGTGGTACGCCGTCCAGTCCCAGAGATCCCATCCGTGAGCTATCCTAAACTTTATTCGAATTTCTATATAAGGAAAATAAATTAAATGAATAGACTCGAGTAAATTTGTCATGATTCTGAAGGATAATTTCTAGCGATTTGCTAGAAGACAGTCATCTAGGTATCTATTGATGAACTAATCTAATTCAGGCTAAGAGAAATTAGGCAATTATTAGGAACGTCCTTGATACACGCTTTATCTTTTGAACATCAGTTTGGAGTATTTGAAGATCGGTGGTTGAACATCGAGTGAATAAGTAGCAGCAGAAAGGAGAATAAATAAATAACTTGTTATTCATATATATATGAATAACAAGTTAGACCATAATAGCCAAAAAGGGAAATATTCCATCCTGATGCATGCTAATAAAGAGAAACAAGTGAAGGGGTTAAAGATACATTTATTGTAGATTGAAGTAAGTGAAACAAAATTAATTGGAAGCATCATGTTGACAGTAAGAAAGAAAATATTTTACAAAAAATGAATTACGGCTGATTGGAAAGAATTCTCTGGACTTCTAGGAGGTGGATGCATGACAGTGCGAAACAGCTGAATATAAAACCTATTTCTTGAAAGAAGAAAAAATAACAAGAAAGTAGATGTATACCAGTGATCTTTAACTTAGATGTAGTAAAGGACAATAACGAAATTTGAAATGTACTTTTAATAATATTTTCTCTCAAGAAACTGAATATACAAGAAAAAATTATTTTAAAAAAAATCTGATGTGTTCCATTCACATGACTTTCTCCACATATCTGCAACAAATCATTGTTAAAAAGCTTATACTTCTATGCACTTCATGCTAATCGATAAAAAATTAGCAGAAATAATCTTATTACTTTCTTCCTTGTAAGCAGAAGCGAAATAAGTACCATAGGTTAAAGTGATAGTCAAAAGCTGGTTGCTAAGTAATTGAGGTTCCTTTGTTTGTATGGACAGGAGTTGACAAATTCCGGTATGAGAAATATATTTTTCAAAGCTGAAACAAAAAACCAGAAATACCTCAAAAACGATCAACTCCAGAAACTAAATCTATATAGCATAAATTGTGTGTTTTAAAGTGCTTTAACTTTTTGTGTATTAAGTATTTGTCCATCTCTTACGGTTTAGCAGTTATGCGAAATTGCGTAAAAATCTCCAGAATAAAGAAGCCTTCAGAAGCTATTCCCAGAAAATTCAAGATAACATTTTATTTGTCAGATAAATAGCTTTAATATACCATACTTTAATCAAAAATCGTTAGAGCCATTTTTGAGAAAATCAAAAGTTTCGAATGGCCTGGGTAGAATGGCGGTAGCGTGTCTGCCTCACTTTTAAAACGATGTGAGTTCGAATCTCGCTTAGAGTGAGTTACCCGGATAAGGTTTTTTTTCTTGGGTTTCCCTTATCCTGAGAGGACAAATGTCGAGTAACTTTAAGCTCCATGGACCCCGAGATTATTCGAGAATCATTTCACCAATTTCGACCGATATGACCAATTAGCTAAAAGGACGTTAAAGTATATAAGAAATGGAAAAAGTTCCATGAAAAGGGTAGTCGGGGGTGGGGAGATTTGCTTGAAAATTTTTGTGTCGCATCCTTGGAAGATACCGAACTTAAATGCCAAGACAGATAAAGTGACAGACACAAGTATATATTTCCCGTAAAATCTTAGTATCGAATATCTGGGTGCATAACAATACCTTCTCTATACCTAATGTAGGTACATAGTACGTGTAGAGAAAGCAATACAAACAAAATCATTTTTGTTGATGAATTAGTATATTAGAGAACTGCTTTGTGTGATTTTTTGAAAACTGAAAAATTAGTTGAGGAAATACAAAAGTATAAATATAAAGAAGATGAGGCATTTTTAGGAGTGAAAAAGTGGAATTATGCCGACTATATTCATTAAAGCGGAAATAAACCGAAGACACAATAATTATAGAATTGTTTGTTTAAAATGCTCTCGAAGGAGTATTGAAGGAAACAATAATCCGTGGTAGGAGGAGATATTCTTGCCAGGTGGTAAACAATACTAATACAAGAAATACAGGCAAAGAGCTAAGTAAACAGAAGGTGCAGGATGCGGAATGAAAAGGCCCTTGGGCATAAAATGTGTCTGAATAATTATTTAAGAATACCGTAAGATAACAAGCAAATACGCATGCTTACTTTGAAACATAAATTCTCTTAATAAAATATATGTTATGAGTAGAGCTCGGACTTTTATGTAATTACATATTTTGGGACTCTCATACAAAATTTTATTTTACATTTTTTTTACATATTTTTCGCATTTCTACATATTTTAACGGTTGCACAATACGTACATTTTTTCTGGGTTTCGTTAAAATTTTATTATGTCTTAAAAATATTGTAGTCATATTATAAACTACTGTTTGCACAAGTTTTACTGAAAGCAACAAAATTAATCTGCGAAATAGGATGCAATTTAAATTAAGAATGCGATAATAACCGCCTCGCTTCGCTCTGATTGTTGTCCGTTTATATCAAAGCAGGTGCCGCTCAACAATGTTGACCTCTAGTGTCACGTTTCTCGTAACGCTTTGGGCATTTACAAGGACCAGAGAAATTGATTGTTAACATTGGCATCTTGTAATTTACATAATAGCTGCGAGGAAACAAAGAGAGCGCTGGACAACCATCAAAATATAGCGAGGTGATAATACTGCAGTTAGTTTCTTGCAAGTCTTAGTAAAATGGAACCAATTGCTATCCTGCAAGTTGAATTCAGGGGTGAAATTAGATAGCGCCTTTACAACCCACAGAAAAATAATAGTCTATCAAGCATTTGAATTGATTGTTTCACTCATTTATAAATTGTTTCAGTATTTCAACATTTCTTTACCGTTTAAAATGTAAGTAAAACAATTATGTGAAATGCGTAACTTTAATAAATATAATCCAAAACACACATTTCTTATTTCGCAAATACCTATTTGAAAAAAATTGGGTAAATTATGCATAAAACAAAACATTTTCCCTATAATTTATTCTGTATTTAGTCTTTAAATTTTAACTCATTGTAACTAATTTATGTACTTACAGACCCAACACATTACAAAATGTTGGGTAATTTGCAGTCTGCATTTAGATTTGAGGTGGTTGTCTTAGCATTTAGAATATTATATAATTTTACATATTTTGTTGGTATTATATATTTTAATGTTTTTGTTACAAAATATGTACATATTTCGCACCTTGATATTACATAAAAATCCGGACTCTAGGATTGAGCGTAACAGCTCATGAATTTTGCTTTCATATGTATAAAAGGAGTAACATTTTAGTTCTAAATAAATCTCAATTTAAATTCAGTAACTTCTAAACATGCGCCAAAAAGATCTTCAAGAAAAGCCCCCACCCCAACTACCGTTTACATGGAAAATTTTCGGAAATTTACATATTCTCCAAAATGGTTCAAATAATTTGATTAAAATACCATATGTTTAAGATATAGTTATGTCAAAGATTTTTATATATTATATTTTCTGGGATCAGCCTCTGAAAACCTCTTCAGATGAATTTTGCTGAATTTTAAATAACTGTTGAAGCGCAAGCTGGAAAAAAAATTGCTACACCAAAAATTTAGTACTCATTCAGACAAACAATTTACGTAGAACTATCCGTTTCCGAGATATTCCTTGTTATTTGTTTCAATTTAAACTACTTAAACTTATCTCAAGCGGAAATGCAAAAGCAACGAATTTCAATTATTACACATAGTGATAGCATTTAAAAAATTGACTATCACTTTAGCCAACGTATTTCCTTATTTCCATCCTGTATATAAGGAAACAGTAATAAGACCATTTCTGCTAATGTTTACTTCGATTGGCATGACATTGATAAAGGAATAATCCTTTGTAAGGAAAATTTGTTTATGTAACAACAAGAGAAAATTATGTGAATGGAATACATTGCATTTTCCTTCCTAGTTTCAATCAGTATACGTCCAAATAGAGCGTGCATTAGCTATGTTAATATTGCTTGCAAAGAATTGAGGATCACTGAGATAACTAAACAGCATTGGCTATACTAAATCCAGAGTTTAGTACAAAGAATGGAACCAATACAAACGGAATGACCTTGAGCGATTGGTATTTAGTGCCCACCGTCAGAGCGATGAGATGAAACGAGAATGTAGCTCTGGTCGCTATTCTCTATACTAGAATGTATAACAATACAACTTCAATTTCTATTCTTCTAGGCTTAGTACTGCGGAAATTCAATGCTTGCACTGTTTGCACTTGGGCTTATTTTGAGTTGTGTGTTTGGGATAAACATTCGGACTCTCCTGAGTTTCGTTACCTACACTTCAAAGGCTTAAAAACCTGTTATTTAGGATCGTAACATGTTGCCATGCTTCATTTTAAACAGCTAAAAGTTTTATATAAATATGCCATTGCATTTATTTATAGTCTATGAAACGTGAGGTGTGTAAAACTGCCATTTGCAGTATTAGATTTTGATCAATATACTTTATGACAGATATATTGTTAGAATAATCCAAATCACAATTGTGGGTTTGACGTATCATAAATGTTTATTAAAAAAATAAATAGATTATAACTAGGACCCAAAATATGCATGCAAATATGCACTAAAAATGTCCAAAATATACACTCAAATATTTAATAAAAACTTCCAAAATGTGCAAAACATTTCAAGAAAGTCAACTTAAAATCATAGAATTTTATTCACTCAATATATGTATACAATCAAATATTGCAAAGAATAGCATCATAATAGGCACATAGTAGTATTTAAGTTTTTTCTGAAAAGAAATTTTGTCTATTATCTTCCAAAATGTGTTCATATGCGGAAGATGGTCTTTCTGCATCAACTGACGTAGTTGGACAGTATTTATACTCTGGCGCCGAAGCTACATCCAAATGAAATGAAATGAATTTTCATTTATGGACGCTCTATAACTACTAAGGTTTTCAGCGTCCCATTCCATACTGGGATTGAAAGACCGATTCATTGCTCAGAGGCCTCTCTATGAGGCTTGAGCTTCTTTTACGTGCCCTAAATCTAGGACACGGGACCAACTTTCGAAGGAAGTCATGCTAAGGATACTTACGCCCCGAAAAAATCCATTGTCCTCCGCCGGGTTTGAACCCGCGACCTTGGGTATATAGTAACCATTACACTACGGATGGCAAACCTCATCCTTTTGCATGAACAATACTAGAGAAAATCAACCATAGTATAATAGCAAGATTTGTTAATGAGTTTTGCATGTTGTTCAAGTGGAAATTTCTTCTGACAACTCGTATCCAGTTCAACAAAGACTGTGGTTCCCTTTTTCCAGAAGCATTTCCATGAAGTAAAAGAAGTGGTTGCAAAACTTGTATAGTACTGCATGTTCTCGTAATGCAAAGGTTGTGTTTCAAAGTGATACGATTTATTTAGATGTGAATTTCACCCCTGCACATTTTTCTAGACATTGAGAGCCTAGAATCATGTGATACACCCTTCCACGATTCCCTCCATATTGTCCAAAAAGTAGTTTTTTCACTGAATTTCACTCCAAGCGAAATTGAGGAGAACATTTAACAGAAGTTTAGAAATGTATTGAACGCGAACTCCGGACCACAGAAGATTCAATAAATTAGTTAGTACCACAGGGGAATTAAGGTTTTTTTGCCAGATGAATGCTCCCAAGCTTTGGCGAGATTTATTAAATAAGTGGGTGTCGGGTAAATGTGATTTGGATTATTCTTGCAATAGACCTGTCTTCAAACATATTGATCAAACATTAATTACTCCGAATGACATTTTTACACCTCGCGTTACATAAACACATGCAATAAAATATTATTATAAATCATTTTAGCTGTTTAAAATAAATGATGACGATCCCAAATAGCAGATTTTTAACCTTCTAACACTTTATTTATTTCAAATAAACACTGATGTTCCATCTGTCGAGAAGTCACAATTACCTGACAACCACTAATTTAACAAATCTAGTTTGCTGCACTTTCTTTAGCATTTTCACAAATGAAAAACTGGTTGCACTCTATCAAACAAAACTTAACTTTTGACTCAAAACTGCTGCGCGCGGTAGTAAAAGGTGTGTGGGAAAAACCCACTGCCCTGAAGTAAGGTGACGTTAAAACTAAAGCAATGCACAAAAACCTTTTTCTTAGACATGCTTGGAAATTCTCCAAATTGTATCATTTATGCTAGAATAATCTGCTATGCTTAGAATATCTGCAACACTTTAAAACCCTTTCAATATGCACTTTCAGAAATTCAAGGCTCTAATTATAACTATATATATGACTGATACAAACTCTAGACATCAAGTGGCCCAACGTGTATTTGACATGTGCAGATATTCTTTCGTGCTTTAAAAGAGCTGCAGAACTCAACGGTGTTGTTTCAGTTAAAACCCACCAGTGGAGAGAGTGACCTTTGTTACCTCCCTCAGTGAGCATGATCCACTTATCGTCTTCGCAGATAAGCAAGAGGGGCAAAACAAAGGTCGCTCAGCTTGTTCAACACTTACTAGTTTTAATGTGAATTTGCCCTGTTGGGTTCTGCAGCTCTTTTAACGCACCAAGTCTGCACACGCCAACTGGTATAGTGATGCAATAAAATCCTGGTGGAGCAAATCAACTTCTCGCAATAAATCCGCCCTCCAGTCCTTGGATATCAAACTGTACTCCAATTTCACAAAAGCTGTGGCTATTCATACAGCTAACTAATCGATAATACTGCAGATCTTCAAGTTGTTGTTCCCTAGACCAGCTAGGAAAACCAATAAATGTATCTCAACAACAAGAAGTCAGGACAAAACATCAGCTAGGACCTGTCATGAATGTTTATTCGGTTTTAAGAAATTACACCTTATTACCAATTCAGTTTTATACTTACTACATTCTAGCAGATAGAGAAAAGTACGTTTAATGCCAAAGTATCACATAATTTCTGTTGTGTAAGTTTCCAATTATCCTCCTAAAGACAATTAGCTCGGTTATTCAGATTAGCTGAATCGAATTCATCGTTTTACCCACTTAGTCATACCGCAATGGATCTGTTAGAAAATCCCTGATCGGTCTCATTCCCGTCCCGTATAATTACCGCTGTTTTCATCTGTACTCAGACGATATAGACCATCTTCAAAGTCTCATCCCTTCACACCATATTAAGTTGTTCGCTGTCAAGCAGATGGTGTTGGGCTGCCGTCCAATCTAGCTCTCTCACTACCTGAGTACAGTGGAAGCGTAATCGTATCTATTTTCAGTTATACTATTATTTAAGGCTGAAGGTGGAGCTTTGGGTCATGGTATACAGGGTGTTTCAAAAGGACACCAAACGAATGTGTGGACCTTGTTGGTCATACCGTACATGATAGGTGAAATACATTTTCAGCTCTAATTTCGGCACATACAAAACTGCCATAAAATCACCATGGATTAGGCACGTGCCTGGCCCACTCCAAGAGAGATGCCGGTTGGTAGCGAAGGTCAATGTCGCGTCGTGTAGGCGTGGTTTGATAGACACGCCGGCGCGGGACAGGTCACCTTAGTAATGGAAAACGTAACATGTGGGTGTGGCGTATGACAACCGTTGTTACTTCACTGCCTAATCCCAAATATGTGCGATTTTTAAACACACATGAAACTTTAAATAGAAGAGTTTGGAAGTTGCTACATCAAGTTTCGGACATGTCCAAGTGTAAGCTAAGCGACTGCTATCTTCGTTTGGTGTCGCTTTGAAACGGCCTGTGTAATATTCAAAGCTGTATTTACCTTAGCGACTGAAGAAAACCAACGATTGGTCGGTCCATGTGATTAAAACTCAGGACCTCCCAAATGTGGGCCAAAGGTCTTACAGCTTAAGCCTTCCTGCTCAGTAATTCAGAACTATTGTTTTATTTTCTTTACTTGAATTGGCCCCAGCGCTCCTTATTAAGCAAATTGTGTAAATTGGTGAACTGTATCTTACTTAATGTTTAATGTACAGATGTGCGGTCATTCCTATATAAATCATGAGGTTTCTTTTGCTGATTTCCTTAGTAAAATTTAGTTAATATATTCAGAAATCTTAAAATGAGACTATTTCATACATACGATTGTCTCTTTAGAGCGGTCTTAGCGTTGCTATTTACCAAGCAGGAGCCCCGGGTACGATTCCTGATATCGACGTGAGGAAGAACTGGTCCTGGGTGCACTGAGCCTCGTGAAGTCGCTAGGTGGCGGCTAATTGAGAAGCTATTTTAGGAAAAAGTAATGATTCCAGGTTGCGTAGACGGCATTATCCAGCCAGGAGGGACTCGAGGCGCGAACCAAGTCCCAACCTCCAGTGCTGCACTCCATCTATGACGCCTGTAATGGGCAGCGATGGGGACGCAGCAGTCAGGCGATAAGCAATGGCCGGACTTCGTGTTGTCGGAGTACAAAGAATTCCATATATAGAGGCGTTAATTTTTCATCTATGATTTACTTATTTGGGCATTCTTTTGTACCATTTATCACTAGCTCATTTCTTGTTAAGATAGAGTCGGTAAATTGTTTTTTTATAGGATTTAGCACTTCCATGGCAGATCTTTGAGATATAGTATTTAAATTCATATTTATAACACAGTCCAATTAAATATCTTTCGACAGTCTGCCCTCGTAGATAAACTCTTGGGCGAAGCGAGATTATTTATCGGTTATGACAAGCGTTTTATGATATGACTTGTGATAACATTCTCTCCGTATTTCACATAATAGATATATGATAATTAAGGCAACTGAGCATAAAACAATGGTTACATATAATTTATAAATATAAATAAATGTAATGAAATATTTATGATATGCTCACACAGAACTGCTGTCAAATTAGTTTAAATGTACAACTCGATGCTTTGTGTTACTGAGCTGATGGGTAATACAGGTATTATGAATATTGTTGTAATTGCCTTTAATTGGTATAGATATATTATAAATAAACAAAACTTATGAAAAATATATTAAATAATCAGTCATTACTGGAAGTTGAGCCTAACTTTCGAACAGAAGTAAATGATTTTAGTAACTACTCTATCGGATTTAGTAATGTTAGTTTGCCTTTCCATATAAATACAGTGTATCACTGTACCCGACATGTTTATGTATATTACGGATAAGACATATAGGTTTTATTTTGTTTGTTTCGCAGCTTGTGGTCCGTGAGATGAATCGACTAGGGATGATGGTGGACTTGTCCCACGCCTCGGTGCGAACTATGAAGGACGCCCTGGCAACCAGCAAGGCGCCTGTCATCTTTTCCCACTCCTCGGCCTTCGCGCTTTGCAACTCCTCCAGGAACGTGCCCGATGACGTCCTCAAACTTGTGGTAGGTTCAGCAACTTAAAAGTTATGTGTTCATTCTCATATTATCAGTTGTTGTAATGGTGGAATCTTAGGGCCTATTATGAATGAAGGCTCTTAGTGCTCAATTTTCGGCCAAAAAACTAATTTAAATATGCATAAAGCGTTATTCTCCAGAAGTATTAAGTAAGACAAAAAAATTAATTGTGGTTAAATTTATGATGATATTTCTTAAAGTATAAAATACCTAAAATCGTGTATGTTCTTAGCTTCCGGAGAAGGCCGCATCATCTTTGATGGGATAGCCGACGTTTCGCTCATTTTGCCGTGAGCTTCTTCTGGGCTCTTTTGTGGTCCTTCCAGACCAGAGCAGTTGGCAGGCTGAGAGCAGCCCGAGGTGTTAGACGTTCCCCTCTTCTCGGAGAAAACTTAACCACGTTCTGACGGGATTGTGGGGTTTTCAGGATGGCGGGGCGGATGAGAGTTGGGGTTGTGGAGTATCAGGAGGAGGCAAGGGTTGCTCCTCGACGGTTGCCTTTTATGGTGCAACGGCCCTTGTGCACCGCTGGTGTGATGTTTATTAAAATGTTTATTTTGAGGTTTTAATTTTGGATCCAAGCAACTCTTGAAGGATTGTAAGGAGCTTAGCCGTAGCAGCTGTTGGAGGTGCTCCTTCGTTACCGGGAATGCCCGCAAGCCATGCGGGGAAGCCGGTATCGCCTGAAGCGGCGGTTTGTGGGATTGTAATCCCCAAGAGATCTAACGAGGGCGCTCCGATGGAATAGTAACCCTTCGTTTAATTTTGTTGCCCGACGCCTGATCTCGTCCTCCAGGTATGGTAGACCAGAGGCTTCGTGCAGGAGTCTCGTAGGAAAGCTACGAGTCACAGAATAGATAGCCCGGAGACATCTATTCTCTACCCGCTGAAGCAACAGCAGACTGGAGTCTGCCCCCATGCCCCAGATCTCACAGGCGTAGATTAGCAAGGGGACTATGAGAGCCCTCAAAAGGCGCAACTTAAGGGGAACCGGGATCGTGGACTTCAGCATCGGGTACAAGGAGGCCGTAGCCCCGTGACCCCACCACCTCAGTTCCCTGATGTGCTCCCCAAATTTTTTGCTTACGCTTATATAGTGGCGGTGCAGTGGAGATTGCCCTGCCCCCTCGCTTCTGGTTGGCTAGTAAAAAGCAAGGACCGCACAAGAGTCCAGAAGAAGCTCATGGCAAGATGAGCGTGCCGTTACAAATCCAATGCAAGATGACGCGACCTTCTCCGGAAGCTAGGGTGACACATTAAGATATGGGTCGTGGAAGCATTCGCATTCACCTAAAATCATATTTTTAAGCAATAAATGCTAGTGAACGAATCTAATAGTAATTAACAATACAATAGCCTCTTCGTAACAACAGAGTGTTAAAGTGGAGACTAAAAACGACCGTGACGATATGCTACTGAAATATTATTCATGAGGTTTAATAATACAATTCTCAAGCATGAAATGCATTATAAATATACATTTAAGGAGTCATACTGTGTAACTTTGGCTATGGACTATACAACAACAAATAGGAGTTTGTAGTAAGATACTAAACGCATGATATTTGTGTGAAGCTAATGTTTGAAAGCCTTATGGTTCTAATCCAAAGGTCAAGGATTCAAACAGGCCCACACCGATGGCTTTTAAGTCCCCCAATATCAATAGATTTACTGGCGTGTAAAAGAACTCCTGTGGGACGAAATTCCGAAACTCCGGCAACGCTGTTATGGAAATTAAAAGCGTCGTTAACAAATTCGTAATTTTTAACAATTGAATGTTAGAACGTATCATATGTTATTAGATAGAGTGGCATGTGAATATAAAAGAAGGCAAAATAAGTAATAGAAAATAGAAGAGCTTAAAATGGAGTCTCTAAAGGAACCTGCCACAAGAAATCTCTAAAAAAAATAATATAAGCAAGAGTAATAAGCAGAAGTGTTGAAACAGCAAAGGAGAAAATAAAGGAGAAAGTTTGAAAAGCAGTAAAAGAAGAAATGAAACAAAGTATGGGATCTTACTGGATTCGGGTATATATGGTGCTAAAAAATTCTGAAATATGCTGAAAAATAAAAAGCAGAATATAAAACTGTCAAAACCAATAAAATTAACAACAACAGATGAAGACAGCATTTTAAAGAACTATTTGCTGATATGTAGTAATACGATTTTACGGCTTGAGTTGAAAATATAACTAAAAGTATTTTCCGGGCTAAGAAACCGTGATATGCTGTAGTTTTCAAGTCACAACGGTAGTTGTGAACAAAATGTCCCGACCTAAAAATCCAAGGCTTCTCAGCCCGCAAGTTTCTTATAACTACTATTTATTTGTTGATATCAATCAAAAGAATATATTTTATGCCTAGATAGGTATCCTTATTGATGAAAAATTGCTAAATTTATTACACAAACATTTACTGTAAGGGTCATTGACCGTGCGTGCATATTTCAGATAAAAGTTGAAGGTGACAAAAGAAACAAAAGAGAAAAATTAAGAAAAATAAAAAACAGAAAAATATAGAAATAAATTGACTCTGGCCTAACTGAACAAATTTGATCTGGCTTTCGGCAGATCAAATTGACCATGTGTTGTAATTTCTCTGGTCAATCAGGAGATCCCAACATGCCCATCTCCATCTTTAATGGGAATTAAACGTTTTCCTTTTCAACATATGCGTAAGCTTTAACGGCCAGTGTACACAGTTTTAAAAGTTTAAATTTCCAGGCTGTTTTGCCATGGTCGGTAAATTAAAATATTTGTATTTAAAATATTTCTTCGTAAGTTTCGTCCCTGTCTGTGAAGGACCACGCCCATCAGGCCTGAGTGTATTTACAGGCCATACTCGCACTGTTGTAATCCTTTAGCGATGTCTGAAGATGTCCCTCGCAGACGGGGACAAAATGGTTTGAAGATAAATTTTCAACAAAAAATATTTTAGCTTACAGACCACTGTAAAATAGCCCGGAAATTTTAAAATTTAAAAATAATTTTCTTTCAGTTTAATTGTGTTCTGGTTCTACCAATGAGAACACTCCGCCAGAGTATGTACCAGTCTTCATACAAGCCACAGAATGGGAAGGTTCTCCTAGCAGAATTGTCTGTCATATTTTGTCCTCCAACTTTCTAACCTATTCTTTCCTTTTTACTTTCTCTATATGCACTATCAACATAGTGTATAGAGATGGTATTGCACTCCACCAAAAAATTCGATACCGAGATTTCACCGGAAATAAATGTTTTAGGGTCACCTTTAACTTAAAAAAAGGATTTTCAGAAAAAGGTCCGTGTGTGTATGTGTGTGTGTCCGTGTGTCTGTGAACACGATAACTCAAAAACGAAAAGTCGGTAAAATACCAAACTTGGTATTTAAGTCAAGTATCTTCCAGGGATGCGACAAGAAAATTTTGAGAAAATCCCCACCACCCCCAACTACCCTTTACATGAAACTTTTTTCGAAAATTTTAATTTTCTCAAAACTGGCTCTAATGATTTTGATTAAAACATCATATATTAAGGATAGTAACGTGACAAATAAAATTTATCTCTTGTATTTTCTGGGAATAGCCTATGAAGACTACTTTATTCTGGATGAATTTTACGGAATTTTGCATAACTGCTAAACCGTAAGAGATAAACAAAAATTAATCACCCAAAAAACGTAGCGCACATTAAAACACACAATTTATGTTACATGCATCTTTTCGTAGAGTTGATCTTTTTAGAGATATTTCTTATTATCGGTTTCAGCTATAAAAAACTTATACTTTTCTCATACAGGAATTTGCCAACTCGTGTCCATACAACCAAAGGAACTTCAGTCACATAGCAACCAGCTTTTGAATATCACTTTAGCCTATGGTACTCCCTTATTTCGCTTCTACTTACAAGGAAACAGGTAATAAGACTATTTCTGCTAATTTTTTCTTGATTAGCATGAAGTAAATAGAAGCATAAGCTTTTTAAAAAATAATTTATTGCAGGCATATAGAGAAAGTCATCAGATTTTTTCCAATTTTTACTAAAGTCTACCTTAAAAAAAAAATTAAAAATAATAATAAAACATATACCAATGAATATAAAGTTTCCTAAAAAGAAAGAAAGTTTTATTTAAAAATAGTAAAATGCCTGATTTAAAAGGATTATCGTGATAGGATAAATATATTTATGTCTCTTTACCCTAATTCAGTTTTATTTTGTTTGCAAGAGCTAGAGAGGGCTCTGTTTTACAGTTCGATATAATTTCCTACCGACTGATGTCGATTAGTTATCATTTGTTTCACCTCTGCATACTGGTCTCATATCAGTTATCAGTTCTTCTGAAACCTCTTTCGAATTTACCAGCTCAAGACTTGGGAGAGTAATTTCCCACTGGAATTTATAACATATGGACAATAGTGTGGAATTATGTCCCTGCATCAGCCCCAACAAGAACTTCACTGCACTTATTTATAAGTGCACTGTGTCTTCATAACGTTTCATCTCCCACAGTAATCCAGAATTAGGTGTGTCTTGTAATGCACATCTCCAAAATGCTGCTGCGTTTTGCTTACGCGCTCTGCTGTTTCCCATCCCCCAAATTTGAAGTTGGTATAACAAAATCTCCCTATCATTGAGATAAAAATGTGTTCTAATACCAGATGACCCAACAGCGCCTTATTTCACGCAGATAATCTTTCATGCGATAAAGAGGTTATCGAATTCAACGGGAGGACTGGAAGCAATGGCGAGTGATCCTCTTTCGTTGCACACCCCTTGCATATCAGCGAAAAGGGAGAGAGAATCGCGCTCTCTCACACTTGTACTGGAGTCCGTAATGACAAGAGACGGAAAACGTAGTTAACTGTTTTATAACTCAGTTAACAGGTCATTAATTTTGAGTATTAACCTATAGCTTGTTTTACTTTCTCCAGTCCGAGAAGGTATTGTAATGCACCCAAAAATTCGATACCGAGATTTCACCGGAAATATATGTTTTGGGGTCCCCTGAGTCGGAAATTTTTTTTTTTAAAAAAAGGTCCATGTGTGTGTTTGTGTGAGTGTGTGTGTGAGTGTGTGTGTGTGTGTGTGTGTGTGTCTGTGGACAGCATAGCCCCAAAACGAAAATACCGTTAAATACCAAACTTGGTATTTAGGTTTAGTATCTTCCAAGGATGCGACACGAAGATCTACAAAAAAATCTACTAAAAACTACCCTTTACATGGAACAAATTTCGAAAATTTTTATTTTCTTAAAAATTGCTCTAACGATTTTGATTAAAATCCCTTGTATTAAAGCTATTTATGTCCGAAATAAAATGTATTACTCGAATTTTTGGGGAACAACCTCTTAAGACCTCTTTATTCTGGACGAATTTTGCTTAACTGCTAAACCGTAAGAGATAGAAAGAAACTAACTACACGAAAAATGTACATCACGATAAAACATACAATTTATGTCCTTTACGATTTTGTCGTGGAGGTAACCGTTTCTGAGATATTCCTTGTTATTGGTTTCAATTGTGAAGTACTTGGAACTTTTCTCAGACAGGAAGTGTCCGCTTTTCTTTTGTTCAACTCCTGGCCAAGCAAAGAAGTGATTTGCAATGACAATCGCATAACGATAGCATTTAAAACATTTGACCATAATTTTAGCACAGCGCATTCCCTTATTCTCTTCTACTTATTAGGAACTAAGTAATCACATTCTGCTAATAATTATCTCGATTAGCATTGCGTTGCGTACAAAGAAGAATAATCTTTTGTAGGAGGTTTGTAGAGCAGCTAGAGAAAGTCGTGTGAGTGTAACACATCAGATTTTTTTAGTAATATATACGCGTACTTTTGTGTTTGCAGGTTATCACTTTTTGTTTTGACTTCATCTTATGCTTTTGTACAGTACGGAACAAATATTAATAATATTAAGAATAATAATAATAATAATAATAATAATAATAATTAATAATGCCACCTATGTACAAAAATATGAACACAATTATGTCCACAGATTTGGATTTTAGGTAAGTTCCAAACTAGAGGGGTATCTTAATATGATAAAAAACCCATTTCCTTAATACAGAAAGTATGCACTGATTTCATTTAACTGCTTTAAAATCCTAAAATTGTATTACTGAAGCTTTCTTTAGAGACAAAAAAGCTTGGATATAATTGAGATGACATTTTTTAGGCACAGACAGCTATAATAGTTTTTAAAAAGCGAGGAAGAAGAAGTTTAATTTATGAAGTTGAAGATGAAACTGTAAGTAAATAAAGTTAGTCAATGTTTTAAAAGGGTATGAGTATTTAATTCGCATTTAAATTGTATTTATTGGGAGGACTCAACACTGTCCTAACAAATCAACCCATTATTCAGAAACTGTACTAATACTAAACCCATAAACCACGGGACTGCGGTTATTCAGAATGGCGTATCTTAGAATCTAATGACCCATCCACTAAACTGACTAACATTAATTGTCTCAGTATATTACTATGCTAGCGGGACGAAAGTGCGTAACGCAAACGTATTTGAATAATATAAGGTTTACAAAATTGGTTATATGTATTTTTTTCACGCAATGAAAAGGAGATACTCCGGACTTCACATTGTTGATATCTACATTTTGATCAAAAACAACACAAATAACACATTTGTAGTCACACAATATGAAATAACACAGATAATATTTAAGATAAGGTTAACGTCAATACATTATTCCAATTTCTATTACCTTAATTATTCTTTTCTGGATTACTTAGTGCGTTCAGTTTCATTTAGTGCAATGAATAGATGATGAAGCAGTCGAGCAATAATAAAAAATCTGATATGTTCCATTCAGATGACTTTCTCTACATCTCTGCAACAAATTATTATTAGAGAGCCTATACTTCTATTTACTTCATGCTAATCGAGAAAAAATAGCAGAATTTGTCATATTACTTGCTTCCTAGTAAGTAGAAGCGAAATAAAGGAATACCATAGATTAAAGTGATATTCAAAACCTGGTTGCGAAGTGACTGACGTTCCTTTGCTTGTATGGACAGGAGTTGACAAATTCCTGTATGAGAAAGGTGTTAAATTTTTAAACTAAAGTCAACAACAAGGGAATATCTCACAAACGATCAAATCCAAGACAAAAATGTATATGACATAAATTGTATTTTGTCGTGATCTACTTTTTTATGTAGTAACTTTATGTCTATATCTTGCGGTTTAGCAGTTATGCAAAATTCAATAAAGATCATCTCGAATAAAGAGGTCTTTAGAGGCCCTTCCCAGAAAATTCAAGATATACATTTTATTTGGCATGTAAATATCTTAAATATAAGAGATTTTAATCAAAATCATTAGAGCCATTTTTGAGAAAATAAAAATTTCCAAATGTTTTCCATGTAAACGGTAGTTTGCGATTGGGGGATTTACTTGAAGATCTTCGTGCCGCATCCTTGGAAGATACCAAACTTAAATACCAAGTTTGGTGTTTAATGGTCTTTTTATTATTGAGTTATGCTGTTCACAGACAAACAGACAGACACACACGCACGCACACACGGATCTTTTTCCAAAAATGCTTTCTTTATTTTTAGATTCAGAGGGACCAAAAAAACCATGTATTTTCGGTGATATCTCGGTATCGAATTTTTGGGTGGAATGTAGTACCCTCTCTATACATATGCATATAATACGTGTAACGGGAAATTTAAAATATTAGCATCAAACAAATGCTAAAATGAAAGCTAGAAAAGGCCGAATTACAAAATCAATTCAGCATCGTAGCATGTGTCATCAGCGCTGTTAGGACATTCTTTGATCGAATCTGTATGAAAATGCCCAGCCAAATTGACTATAATACTGCTAGTATTTAAAAAGAATTGTAGAGTGTTAATGATTAAATTGGTAATGTGGTCATGCAGAACTACTAAGCCCTTTTGATATTAAAACGTACTATACTCACTTTCTAATACCGTTTGCTTTTTTTCTGCACAATAAAATATCAGACCAGTAAGCAATACTGGTTCTGCCGGGAATCAAAATATAAAATGATATCAGTAGTAGACGTATAGATTGCCATTTTAAATACTAATAAAAAAAAATAATTAGCACAAGGTTTAATGCCGGCACTAATGGGACGTCTCTAAAAATGAAATGCTAAATTGGTTCTTCAAAATGCTACACATAAATAGAGAAGCTTCTTGAATCTGCTAAAACAGGCTGTTCTCATTTATCTGCGCGCCAAAGAGCAGCGAGCTGCTTACTTACTCACAGGGGTATTCTGCAGTATTCTGCACATCAGTGCGGGCAACCGATCATCACGACTGAATAAATTCAGGGAATATAAGCGCAACCGTTTTTCTATAACCTTCCCCCAGTGACTTACTGACCATATCCTTCCCCTACTGTCGGGATCCTGATTTGTGGCTCAGTTCGCACGAGTAGTCAGACCAGCTGAGTTGAAACAGTCTGAGATATGATTTTGAAACATGCTTCTCTAGTGACAGTTTTGCATCGTCAGGCTTTTACCATTTTTGGTTCTTTCGTATTTGAAGGAGACTCTTTTTGGCATCAAAGCTTGGAAATCAGTGAGAATTATTTCAGTACTTGACCAAAAATATTCTGAGAACTGATGCTAAAAGCGCCTTTTACCTTCATTAGTTTTCTTGCCATTGCATACTGTCAAGCACCTCTTCCTCTCGTATCTTTCAAAATTTGGCCAATGTACTTCCATTTCTCTTTTCAAAGCCTTCAAATTTGTGTGGAATATTCACAGCAAAAAATCTGATGTGTTCCATTCACATGATTTTCTCTATATCTCTGCAACAAATTATTGTTAGAAGGCATTTGCTTGAATTTACTTAATGCTAATCGAGAAAAAAATAGCAGATATAGTCTTGTTACTTGCTTCCTTGTAAGTAGGATCGAAATAAGGGAGTATCAAGGTTAAAGTGATAATCAAAAGCTGGTTACTATGTGATTGAAGTTCCTTGGTTGTATGGACAGGAGTTGACAAATTCCTGTATGAGAAACGTTAGTTTTTTAAAGCTGAAACCAAAAACAAGCAATATCTAAAAAGACGATCAACTCCATGAACAAAATGTATATAACATAAATTGTGTGCTTTACCGTGTTCTACATTTTTTGTGTAGCAACTTTTTATTTATTTCTTACGGTTTAGCAGTTATGCAAAATTCCGTAAATTTCATTCAGAATAAAGTACTCTTCAGAGGCTATTCCCAGAAAATTCAAGATATACATTTTATTTTTCAGGTAAATGTCTTTAATATTCGAAATTTTAATCAAAATCGATACAACCATTTTTGAGAAAATTAAAATTTTTTAAAAAAGTTCCATGTAAAGGGTAGTTGGGGATAGGGGGATTTTTCTCAAAATCTTTGTGTCACATCCCTGGAAGATACTAAACTTAAGTACCAAGTTTGGTATTTTGCCTACATTTCGTTTTTGAGTTATCGTGTTCACAGACACACGGACACACACACACACACACACGGACCTTTTTCCGAAAATGCGTTTTTTTTTGGATACAGGGGACCCTAAAACATATATTTCCGGTGAAATCTTGATATCTAATTTTTGGGTGGAGTGCAATACCTTCTCTATACACTATGTACATAGTGCGTGTAGAGAAAATAAAATAGCTCATATATATATCTTGTCTCTTATTTCATAAGTAATGATAATTTGTTTTCATCATAAACAGTAACGGTGAAGTACAAGTTTTCCCGAAGGGCTCCAAAACCGAGATAGTGCACCACATGTAAATCTAATAAAAGAACGTGCCCAGACTGGACATGCTACCTAATGATTCTAGCTTGAAACTTGACATTGTTAAGTTTGCCTGAGCCTCCATAGAACCATTTAAATGTAGTCACTCACAGAGGACAGAGAAAAATCTTCACAAAGCACACCACGTTGCTCAGCCGCAACAAACCGAACAGCGTCACATTCATTAAGGACATAATAGACAGGAAAGTCGCATTAGTTTTAGCCATTATCTACATCTCTTACTTTATCCTGAACATATACTTGCCAATAGAGTTTCCTAATTCTTCTTTCTTTCTATCTTCATTCATGTACTACATATTTATCTTTTTTATCCAGATGTTAGTGTTGCTTACACCATAACATTGCTGTAAAAATTGTTTTGAAATTGAAATCGATAAATTTAATGCCCTAAATTGCATTTGTGTTTTATGCTGAACCTTTCCTCATGCTTGTTACAAGATATTAATTCATACCTCTTGTCTGACATCGTCGATATACTTATTGTAAACTTAGAGAGGAGGTAAACCGTACTCGTGTCCATATTTATTACTTTCTCTATACGAACTATGTACATAATGTATAGAGAAGGTATTGTATTCCACCCGAGATTTCACCGGAAATATTTATCTGAATAAAAAAAAAACATTTTTACAAAAAGGCCCGTGTGTGTGCGTGTGTGTGTGTGTGTGTGTGTGTGTGTGTGTGTGTGACTGTGGACAGCATAGCTCAAAAACGAAGAGTTCGTTAAAAACCAAATTTGGTATTTGGATTTGGCATCTTCCAAGGATGCGACACGAAGATTTTCAAGAAAATCCCCCCAATCCCAACTATCTTTTACATGGAACTTTTTTCCAAAATTTTGATTTTCTCAAAAATGGCTAAAACGATTTTGATTAAAATATCGTATATTAAAGATATTTACCTAATAAATAAAATGTACATCTTGAATTTTCTGGGGATAGCCTCTGAAGACTACTTTATTCTGGATGAATTTCACGGAATTTTGCATAACTGATAAATCGTAAGAGATGGACAAAAACTTAACCGACAAAAACTGTAGAGCACATTAAAACACACAATTTATGTTCTATACATTTTTTCGAGGCGTTGATCGTTTTTGACATATTCCTTGTTTTTGGTTTCAGCTATGAAAAACTTATAATTTTCTCATACAGGAATTTGTCAACTCCTGTCCACACAACAAAGGATCTTCAGTCACATAGCAACCAGCTTTTGATTATTACTTTAGCCTATAGTACTCCCTTATTTCCCTTCTGCTTACAAAGAAGCACGTAATAAGACTACTTGTGCTAATTTTTTTCTCGATTAGCATGAAGTAAATAGAAGCATAAGCTTTTTAACAATAATTTGTTGCAGAGAGGTAGAGAAAGTCATGTGAATGGAACATATCAGATTTTTTTTTTTTTTTACTTATGGCAGATTGTTTAATAGAACTAAAAGTAATAGTAACCCCGAATATATTAAACCAAGCAATTATAATATGTGAATTTGTAGTGGGCTGAAATGCTCCTTTTTGCTTCCTCTACACCAACGGTTCCCAACCGGTGTGCTCCGGCACCCTAGGGTGCCGTGTGATTGGCTAAGGGGTGCCGCGAGATATTGAGATAAACAAAAAAAAATACCTTCTAATGAAGCCTTAAGTCTTGTAAGGTCTTGAAATAAAATAAATCAAATCAATTACTCTCATGCACGGCAGATAGTGATAGTGGTCGATTCATTTCAATAATTCAGTTATACTAGTATTCCACAGATGGCATTACAGCTATACCCTGCCGAACATTCCTGAGACTACTCGCTTCCTCACGAACATTCCCGAGACTTCGACATGAATATATAAAAGTGTACGGCGCTTGGCGCTTTCAGTTGTCTTCCTTGCGTTGATTCACAGTGTTTAGCTATGGATAAGTTCATTGTTAAGCGTAAACGCCAGGACAGTGAAAGTGAATAGTCGGCTCCTACTGCTTGCTTTAAGAAGCCAAATCTTACAGTTTCTCGCGGACCGCCGAATTCACCACATAAAGAAGACAAACGAAAGAAAAGAACATACCAGGACAGTTACTTAGCGTATGGATTTAAGTGGAATAACAACGAGGAAAACCCTATCCCTGTGTATTTAGTTTGTGACGAAACACTTAGCAACGAGGCCATGGTACCTAGGAAACTGAAGCGGCATCTTAGAACAAAGCATCCTAGTGTGTCACAGAAAAGTGTAATGTATTTTTCACATATATTAGAAGGGGAGAAGAAAACAGCTGTGCGAATGGTAAAGAGAATGTCCATAGGTGATACTGCTCTTGAAGCCTCATTTAAAGTAGCAGAACTGATAGCTAAAAAAAAGAAACCTCATACTCTTGGAGAGGAAATCATTGGCCCTGCATGTCAAGTTACAATCTCAACAATACTTGGCGAAGGAGCAGCTAATCAAATTTCGAAAGTTCCTCTGTCCAACAACACAATCAGCCGCAGGATGTCTGAATTGTCATTCAATATCAACGAACAAGTCACGGAGAAAATAAAAATTTATAGAATATTTGCTTTGCAAGTAGATGAGAGTCTCGATATTGGTGACAAATCGCAACTCCTTGTTTTTATCAGATATATTGATGAAAAAGATATTAGTGAACAGTTTCTGTTCTGTAGACCGCTGGAGACTACAACCACAGGTCATGATATTTTCGTTTCTATTAATTCCTATCTCAATGACCATGATCTTTCATGGAAAGACTGTTGTGGTATATGTACAGATGGTGCACCATCTATGTCTGGGAAAATTAAAGGTTTTACTAACAGAGCTCTCAATGAAAATCCATCCATTATTATAACTCATTGTTTTCTGCATAGAGAGGCATTAGTCGTGAAAGCGTGTAATGAAGATTTTGCTGAATTGTTTAACCAAGTTGTGAAAATGGTGAACTATATGAAGTCTCGACCTTTAAAGTGCAGAATTTTTGAACAGTTATGTCGCGCAACGGATGCAGCTCATACCTCTTTGTTACTTCACACAGAAGTAAGGTGGTTGTCGCGGGGTCGTGTATTGAACCGGTTTCTCGAACTTAAAGAACAGCTAAAAACTTTTTTTAAGGATGAAAATCAAGACACATTTCATGAGCTCTTACTAAGTGATTCTTGGTGTTTTGAACTGTCGTATCTGGCAGATATTTTTCATAAGCTGAATGAACTGAATGTTTCGATGCAGGGTCGACATGAAACAATAATCTCCTCAACCAATAAAATGAAAGGTTTTAAAAGAAAACTTAGTTCTTGGAAGTCTGCAGTTCAAAAAGAAGATTTGTCGAACTTTCCATCTCTTCTTAATGTGGCAGGAGATAAAGATCTGGGTAAACTGAAAGACCACATTTGTGATCACTTATCAAGATTACAAAATGCAATAGATGCGTACTTTCCAATTATTTCCACTACGAATCTCGACTGGGTTGTCTCACCATTTGATTTCGTAGATAGTGCAGAGGAAATAGATTTCACTGCTTGCGAACGAGATGAATTTATTGATCTTTGCGCTGATTCCACACCAAGAGTGAGGCGTCGGTGGCTAGTTTTTGGCTTCGACGGAGTACCCTAACCTAATGAAGAAAGCAATTAACGCACTTTTGCCCTTTTCAACATCCTATCTATGCGAGCAAGCCTTCTCTGCTATGGTGACAATAAAATCCAAAGCAAGAAATAGACTGAATAACCTTGAGGATGATTTGCGTGTTTCACTGTCAACTGTAAGACCCGACATCACAAAACTGTGCTCTAAGCATCAATCACAAGTTTCACATTAATCATTAATCGAACAAAATTTATTGATGTATTTTTACTCAGTGATTGTAGTAAAGTTTACTGTATTATGTTATGGTGTACGTTATTATTACATAATATTTCAATAAATTAACATATTAAGCTTAATTTTCTTTTAATTCAAGGAAGGGTGTCCCTGGTGTTTAATGTTATTCCCAAGGGTGCCGTGAACTTCAAAAGGTTGGGAAACACTGCTGCTCTACACGTACTATGTACATAGTGTACAGAAAATGTTGCACTCAACCCAAAAATTCGATACCCAGATTTCACCGGAAATATAAGTTTTAGGGTCCACTGTTACTAAAAAAGCATTTTTAGAAAAAGGTCCGTGTGTGGGTGTCCGTGGGTCCGTGTATATGTGAACACCATAACTCGAAACTGAAAAGTCGGTAAAATACCAAACTGGGTATTTCAGTTTAGTATCCTCCAGGGATGCGACACGAAAATTTTTAGAAAAATCCCCAACCCCAAACTACCCTTTACATGGAAATGTTTCGAAATTTTTGATTTTCTTAAAAATGGCTCTGACAATTTTGATTAAAATACCGTATATTAAAGATATTTACCTGACAAATAAAGTGTATATCTTGAATTTTCTGGGAATAGCCTCTGAAGACCACTATAATCTTTATGAGTTTTACGGACTTTTGCATAACTGCTAAACGGTAAGAGATAGACAAAAACTTACTACACAAAAATGTAGAGCACGTTAAAACACACAATTTATGTTATATCAATTTTTTTCGTGGATTTGGTCGTTTTTGAGATATTCCTTGTTTTTGGTATCACCTTTAAAAATATACTTTTCGCATACAGGAATTTATCAACTCCTGTCCATATAAACAAAGGAACTTCAGTCACATAGCAACCAGCTTTTGACTAACACTTTACCCTATGGTACTCCTTTATTTCGCTTCTACTTTCAAGAAATTAGGATAATAATAATTAGAATGATAAGACTATTTATGCTAATTTGTTCTCGATTAGCATGAAGTAAATACAGTTATGGGCTTTTTAACTATGATTTGGTGCAGAGATGTAGTGAAATTCATGCGAATGGAACACATCAGATTTTTTTCAAGCAATTGAACTCTTCTTATCCCTGTATTGGATATACGATGTGTTGTATAACTTGATTTTTATCAACAATTCACGTTTTACAGCCACTCTTTAAATGGAATGTTTCGGATGTAGAGGAAGAAATAAAGAAAATTGATAATATCAACTACTTCGAGTCTTCTATACAAAATGTTTCGTGTGGATCATAATATGTTATAATGAAACGAAATCCGACGATGCTAGAGTAACAGCATTAAAATTTATATTGACTATAAAACACAAAGTAGTTAAAGCTAACATTGTGATGTCAGATCAAGAATTGGGATCGTAACCGTTATATTAGTACAGGACAAACATAATAAAACTAAAAGTTTTATAAATGCTCCCTATAATACAATTTTACAGAATATTTAATTCTTTTTAAAATAATTAGGAAAAGAAGTGAGCAAGATGCAATAGCCTGAACTAGAAAATATTTTAATGAGGATGCTGTGTAATGTAGATATATTTATTTTGGAAGAAAGCGCTGTTGATCCCATAACATTACTAAAAAACTAACTACTTCTATTCAATTCTTTGGCCACTAAATTAACGTTTCTCGGTTAGTGAAATATAACGGTTTTACCGGTAGAATTAAGCGTGTTCTACTGCTGCATTCTCTGTTCTAAACTCTACGGTGTGCTTGATGAATTTATACGTTCTCTAACTCATATGGACAATGTACATTGTGGATAGAGAAGGTATTATATTTCATCCAAAAACTCGATATCGAGATTTTACCGGAAATATATGTTTTCAGGTCACCTGAGTCCGAAAGAAAGCATTTTTTGAAAAAAGTCCATGTGTATGTCTGTCTGTGTTTGGAAATCATAGCTCAAAAACTAAAAGTTTGTTGAATACAAAAAAATACAAATCCAGGAATGCGAGACGAACATTTTCAAAATATTCCCCTTACCCAATTGCCGTTTATATGGATCATTTTTCGGAAACTTGATTTTTCAAAAAGGCTCTAACAATTTTGATTAAAATCCCGTATATTGAAGATACATTACAAATAACATTTATATTTTGAATTTTCTGGAAATAGCCTCCTAGGATGTCGTTATTCTGGTTTTTTACAGAATTTTGTGCAACCATAAGATATTGGAAGCCTGTGTAGACCTCTTTATTCTGGATGAACTTTTCTTGTATAATAGGCAAAAACTTTCTACACAGATATCGTTAAAAATATATGTAATCTATATATTTTTTTTAAGTTGACTATTTTTAGATATTCGTTTTTGTTGGTTTCAATTTTAAAATACTGAAGTTTTCACATATAGGAATTTTAAACTCCTGGCTATGCAAAGGAACGGACTACTACTGTATGGCAACCAGCTATTGAAACATTTGACTATCGATTTAGAGTAGTATATTCCCTTATTTCCCTTCTACTTACAAGGAAGCAAGTAATAAGAACATTTCTGATAATTTTTATCTCGAATAGCATGAATAGGTTTTTAACAATAATTTGTCACTGAGATATAGAGAAACTCATATGAACCGAACACAGCAGATTCTTTACCAATGATTACGCAGTTACAGTCGTTTTAATTGGTTGTGCAATGAGAATTTTCTTTATGTTTGGCATGAATAGGCTTTTTAACAATAATTTGCTACCGAGATATAGAGAAAGAATTGAAAACATATATTTGTTACCAATGATTAGTTATAGTTACATTCTTTATAATTGGTAATACAGAGCGAATTTACTTTATAAATAAATATAGACCATTGGTGTTTAGATGGAATCAGGCTTACCCCCTATGCAAATTTGTGTGTGTGCCTCTCAGTCCGTCTCTCTGTAGACAACATATCTCAGAAATGAAAAGACCTCTATATACCAAACTTAGTATTTATCTTTAGTAGCCGAGGATACCACACGAAGATTTCGAAGAAATTCCCCCACCACAAACTACCTTTTTATGGAAAAACTTCAAAAATTGTTGATTTAATCAATTATAGCTATAACAATTTTGATTAAAATATAGCATATCAAATATATTTAGGTAGCAAATGAATAGTTACATGGTAAATAAAATGCATATCTTTAATTTTCTGGGAATAGTCTGTGAATACCTCTTTATTATGGATGAATGTTGTATAACTTGTAAACCGTAGGAGATAGACAAAAACTTACTACACAGACATCGTTAAAACATGTTGATTGCATCTTTTTCATAGAGTTGTCCATATTCGAGATATTTCTTTTTATTGATTTTCATTTTAAAATACTTCAAGATTTCAAAAACAGGAATTTTCAGCTCCTGGCTATGCAAAGAAACGGACTTCAACCGCATGGCAACCAGCTTTTGAAAGGTATGTCTATCGTTTTAACCTAGTATATATATATATATATATATATATATATATATATATATATACTCTTATTTCCCTTCTACTTACAAGAAAGCAAGTAATAAGAACATTTCTGATACTGCTTCTTGATTAGCATGAAGTGGATAAAAGAATAGTGTTTTAACAATGATTACGCAGATATAGTCTTTTTAATTGGTTGTACAGTGCAAATTTGCTTCATGAATAAATATAGACCAGTGTTGAAATATTTACACACAAAAGACGAAATTTTTGGGACATTAAATATGAACTTGCATTTCAAAATGATTAAAGATCCAGGTAAAGCTGTCCAGAAGGAACGGTGTTTGTAAATAAAAGTTATGTTAAGCCACTTTATTTCCGATTTACAGAGAAAAATCTGCACCTCAGCCTATATGAATAGCAGATTGATGTTCAGATGGAAGTCAGGCTTACTACGCCGCTGCCTATGCAAATTATCACTCCTCTGGAAATGGGATTTTTCGGAAATGTCAGTAGATCGCATTTGGGAGGCTTTGCATAGGCTTTTAAAATTCCTTTACATCGTATTTTAGCCCGAAATCACAAATGTGAACCATAGCCATCACTCTCCGTCAGAAAGTGAATGTTGGCCTGCAGAGTCTGATTCTGATGTATGCATGAGGTTTTTTGGGGGTATTTTATCTTGGCACAGTAAAGGCGATTACTAGGTCATGTTAGGCGCCACGAATTTCCTATTCATTTAAACGTGGTCTCATTCATTTAAGGAGAGTCGAAATGGGATTATCATATTTATTTTCTTTACACGTACTATGTACATAGTGTATAGAGAAGGTATTGTATTCCACACAAAAATTTGATACCGAGATTTCACCGGAAATATATGTTTGGGTCCCCCTGAATGTAAAAAAGTATGTCTTTGGAAAATGGTCCGTGTGTGTATGTGTGTGTGCTGTGGAGAGCATAGCTCACAAATCTGATGTGTAACACTCACATGACTTTCTCTAGCTGTTCTACAAACTTCTTACATAAGATTATTCTTCTTTCTGAACCTTGATAATCGAGATACTCATTAGCACAATGTTATTATTACTTAGTTCCTTATAAATAGGAAGAAAATAAGGGCATACACTAGGCTAAACCGATAGTCAAATGTTTTAAAACTGTCATTATGCAATTTTCATTACAAATCGCTTCTTCTCTTGGCCAGGAGTAGAACAAAAGAAAAACGAACACTCCCGTTTGAGAAAAGTATAAGTACTTCACAACTGAAACTAGTAACAATGAATACCACGAAAATGGTGAGCTCCACGAGAAAAAAATGTTTATGACATAACTTGTATATTTTAACAAGACCTACATATTTTGTATAGTAAGTTTTTATCTATCTCATACGGTTTACTAGTTATGCAAAATTAAGCAAAGTTCATCCAGAATAAATAGGTTTTTAGAAGCTATTCCCAGAAAATTCAAGGTATACATTTTATTTGTCAGGTAAATATGTTTAATATACGGTATTTTAATCAAAATCGTTAGAGCCATTTTTAAAAAGATCAAAATTTTTGAAAAAAGTTCCATGTAAAGGGTAATTTGGAGTGGGGGGATTTTTTTCAAAATCTTCGTGTCGCATCCCTGGAAGATACTAAACTTAAATACCAAGTTTGGTATTTTAGCTAGTTTTCTTTTTGAGTTATCATGTTCACAGACACATGGACAGACACACGAACCTTTTTCTGAAAATGCTTTTTTTGGATACAGGGGGTCCTAAAACATGTATTTCTAGTAAAATCTCGGTATCGAATTTTTGGGTGGAATACAATACTTCTCTATCCCTATCTACATTGTACATACGGGACTAGAGAAAGTAAAAACGAAAAGACCGTTGAATAAACAAACTTGGTAATTAAGGTTGGTATCTTGCAAGGATGCACACAAAGATTTCCAAGAAAATCCCCCCAACCCAAACTACCCTTTACATGGAAAAGAATTTGAAATTTTTTATTTTCTCAAAAATGTCGCTAAAGAATTTGATTAACAGTTATTATATTTAAGATATTTACATGCGAAATAACATTTATATTTTGAATTTTCTGGGAAAGTCATGTGAAGCACATCAGATTTTTTCCACATTTTCATGTTTTAATTGCACATGAATATTTCAGATCAGTCGCTCATTATGGTATAACCTTCATAGAGGTACACAAATTGTAAATAGTTTGAACATATTTTGGAAATAATCCTGAGTAGTAGTAGTTTTTAGAATATACCCGCTTATTTTGGTATAACTTTTTATAGAGATACCTTAATTGTAAATAGTTTAAAAATATTTTGGAAATAATCCAGCCTAGAAGTTTTCAGGATATTCTGGTACACTCAACTGATAAAACAATAACGTTGTAAATGTTAATATCAGAGGAGATATATTATTTTAGTTTGATCGAAAAGTTTTACTTTAGCTAGTCACAATATTGGCTTCCCGCGCATATTACCTTCATGTGAAAGTTTTGAAATATTGCAAAGTTGTGTTTGGGAAGTTAGGTTGCATTCTTTTTACTTTCTGTACACGCACTATATGCATAGGGTATAGAAAATTCGATACCAAGATTTCACCGGAAATATATGTTTTAGGGTCCCTGATATCCAAATAAAGCATTTTCACAAAAACGTTCGTGTGTGTGTGTCCGTGTGTCTGTGAACATGATAACTCAAAAACGAATTTTCAGTAAAATACAAAACTTGGTATTTAAGTTTAGTATCTTCCAGGGATAAGATACGAAGATTTTTAGAAAAATCTCCCCCCAAACTACCCTTTACATGGAACTTTTTTCGAAAATGGCTCCAACGATTTTGATTAAAGTATCATATATTAAAAATATTTACCTGGCAAACAAAATGTATATCTTGAATTTTCAGGGAATAACCTCTGAAGACTACCTTATTCTGGACGAATTTCACGTAATTTTGTATACTAGTTAAACCGTAAGACTTAGATAAAAACTTACTACACAATAAATGTAGAACACGTTAAAACACACAATTTATGTTACATACATTTTGTTCGTCAAGTTGATATTTTTGAGATATTCGTTGTTTTTGGTTTTAGCTATGGAAAACTTACTTTTCTCATATAGGAATTTGTCAACGCCTGTCCATACAAACAAAGGAACTTCAGTCACATAGCAACCGCTTTTGACTGTCACTTTAATCTATGGTACTCCCTTATTTTGCTTCTAATTACAAGGAAACAAGCAATAAAACTATTTCTGCCAATTTGTTCTCGTAAATAGAGTAAATAGAGGCATAAGATTTTTAACAGCAATTTGTTGCAAAGATGTAGAGAAAGTCATGTGAATGGTAAAGATCAGATTTTTTAATGCTACGTTTGAAAGTCATTTCTGGAGAAGCAAAATTTTCTATACAAATGCCCCATTAATTCAGAAACTGTCTCTAAGACACATTTATGTCACATATTTGTACGTAAATGGACTTTATTTTAACAAAAATGTTTTTAGTAAAATGGTTGGATGAAAAGTAATGAGAACTATATTTTTCTCTGAAATGACTTTATTGACGGGGGTTCTTATAGTTACTCACCTTCAGCTTGATCTTTCCCATAATTTGCCAAATGTTCGGAAGGCGTAGTATACCGTCTGCGCGTCTATTTCTGTTGCTGTCCCTCATTGAACGCCCTATAGCAAGGATTACGTCATCTCTGGTTTACTGGATCCCTCGCAGTGGTTCTTTCACTTTGTCAAAGAGATCGTAATCATAAGCACTGATGTCGGGTGAGTACGGTGGATGTTCCAGAATCATCCATTGCCAGAGCGCAGCAGTGTGGCGTCTCGTATTGTCATGCAGAATGATGGGAAGCTGTTCCATAAAATGCCGTCGTGTTTGCCTGAGGCCTGGACGAAAGTGTGCAGTGTGCCAGATTGCAGAGTTTAGTTCAGTTTTGGACTGAGGCTCTTTCCTGAGTCTTTCCTATTGGTTACGGAGACAATATGGCTACGTGACAGGTGAGCGACAGGTTTTGAGAGTTCGTCGAGGTTAGGTTAGGTTAGGTTAGGAGTATGTAAATGAACTGAATCGGAACAAGGGGTAAAAATGACCTTTCTGAAAATCGGTTCTGCTTTCCAATGCGAAATGCACAATCTTCTGTTGGTTCTGTCTGCTTGTTTATGGACAGCAATGTTTGTCAATCGACCAAAGGCAGAGTCAAATCTAAAAATAAACTAGTATTTAAGTAAAATTCATTCGCAATGATCAGATGCTATGCCTAGAAATTTCAAGATATACATTTTATTTGTGATAAAAATAGCTTTAATATACGGTATTTTAATCGAATTCATCAGAGCCGTTTTTGAGAGAACCAAAATTGTCATACATTTTTCCATATAAATGGTAGTTTGGAGTGTAGGGGGATTTTGTTGAAAATCTTCGTATCGCATCCTTGGAAGATGCCAAATATAAATACCAAGTTTGATTAATACTTATTTAGTTTTTGAGCTATACTGTCCACAGACACACAGACACACCACAAAAACACACACGGACGTTTTTCTAAAAATGATTTTTTGGACTCAGGAGGCACAAAAATATGTATTTCTGGTGAAATCTACGTATCTAATTTTGGGTGGAATACACTATACACTTTGTACATACTATATGTAGAGAAAGTAAAAGCTGTAAACGTAAGAACACTGATAATTTGCGAATTAATATCCTAAGAATTAGAAACCACAAAACAATTTTGCACCAAACTTTGGATCTCTAGGTTATATGACCTAAACTTACCAAGTAATAGGTGGGGTACAGCTAGTATAACTAATATCCATTTATAATAACGCCTCTAATTTGGAATGATAAATTTGGACAGTGAAAGGGGCTCTTATTTTAACGGAAACCCGCATTACACCACGCATATTTCTGGGTTTCTGAGTATTGAAATGTTTTTCGCGTTTCATAACAGCGTAATGAAAAAAGTTCAGAAAACGTAGGGCATTTTTCTCGCAATTAATCGTTCTCAGTTTGTTGCATGTGTGTTTGACAGCCATATTGCAAAGTCAGACATTGCGGGATGCGGATATTATATAATATGCATTGCTCTCTGCACCACAGGCACAGAAACAAAAGTTGCCATCTGACATTTACGCCAGTTTGACATTTTAACTGTTTTTATTTTAATTTCAGTTACTACCAGAAAAGTATCCTCCTACAGCGAAGCTTCTGATTCAGTTCCCTAAAGTATAATGTTATTCTGCAACCAAGAATACATGATTAATGCTGGAGCACAGAGGATATTAAAAAGAAAATCTGATGTGTTCCATTCACATGACTTTCTCTACATCTCTGTAACAAATTATTGTTAAAAAGCTTATGCTTCTATTTACTTCATGCTAAGTGAGAAAAACTAGTTGAAATAGACTTATTACTTGCTTCCTTGTAAGTAGAAGCGAAAAAAGGAAGTACCATAGGTTAAACTGATAGTCAAAAGCTGGTTGCTATGTGACTGAAGTTCCTTTGTTTATATGGACAGGAGTTGACAAATTCCCGGAAATTCAAGGCTGAAACCAAAAACAAGGAATATCTAAAAAACAATACTATCCACGAAAAAAAAGTATATAACATAAATTGTGTGTTTTAATGTGCTCTACAGTTTTTGTTTGGTAAGTTTTTGTCTATCTATTACTGTTTACCGGTTACACAAATTCCGTAAAATTCATCCAGAATAGAGTAGTCTTCAGAAGCTATGCCCAGAAAATACAAGGTATACATATTACTTGTGAGGTATATATGTTTAATATACGATAGTTTAATCAAAATCGTTAGAGCCATTTTTTAAAAATTCAAAATCTTCGAAAATTTTTCCATGTGAAGGGTAGTTGGTGTGCGGGGGATTTTTTCGAAAATCTTTGTGTCGCATTCTTGGAAGATATTGAAGTTTGGTCTTTAAAGATTTTTTCGTTTTTGAGCTATGCTGCCCACAGACACACACACACATACACACAGACACACACTCACACGGACATTTTTCTAAAAATGCTTTTTTTGGATTCAGGTGGTCTCAAAACATATATTTCCGGTGAAATCTCGGTATCGTGTTTTTGGGTACATTACAATACCTTCTCTGTGCAATATGTACATAGTACGTATAGAGAAAGTAATAAGCATTTAAAGTTGACTGCCGCTTCAATGAATATCATTTTTTGAGAAAAATATACTTAGAATCCCATGAGTAGAACTTTTAATTTCATTCACCGGATTTGAGATTAGCAATAAAATATATAGACCTAATGTGCTACTTTCATTTGCTTCATTAATTTGTAAGATTAAGAAATAGTTTTTTTAAATAACTATGATTTCCTCACAAGTGTGAAATTGAAATTTGATTAAGGTACACAAGACGAAAAATAGAGCATAGTTCTTGAAAAACTAATCTTTACTTTTCCACTCAGTTCTTTTAGTGTTCAGAGTACACAGAGAAGGCATTAATCCATTCCACCAAAAAATTTGATTACAAATTTCACTTAATATACATGTTTTGAGGTCCACTGAATTAAATTTAACATTTATGAAAACAACTGTGTGTGAGTGTCTGTGAACTAATAGCTCAAAAACGAAAAGTCCGTTTTATAGCAAATTTTATATTTATTTCAGCATTTTCTAACGGTGCAAACTATTCTTTTCAAGAAGTATTTTTCGAAACTGTTGGTCATGACATGTTTAAGATAATTTATGCTAAATAAAATATATATCTTGAATTTTCTGGAGATAATCTCTACAATCCTATTAATTTTAGATGACTTTAGCATAACTGGTAAACCATAAAAGAAAGAGAAAATAATTACTCTAGATCTCGATTAGGAGTCCCAAAACATGTATTTCCGGTGAAATCTCGGTATCGAATTTTTGGGTGGAGGGCTATGCCTTCTTTATACACTATGTACATACTACGCGTAGAGAAAGTAATAATATTGTAGCCCAGTTCCTTGGCAACAAAGGAAGCATGCACAGTTTCCATTTTCCCCATCATAGCCTCTTTAATTCAGTTCCTAACGCCAGAGATATTTCCATGCATTGAATTCTTTTTTTAGATCTCTGAACAATTATTTTTCTCTTCTCTCCTGTACTGGCAGTAAATTGAACACGTAGACCGGGAGGGCTATAATTTGATCATGTAACTCTTGTATCAGACCTGGTTGTGAAGCAATATTAAACTTCATAAGCAAAGCGTAAATACTGAAATACTTCATTTTTGTTTGTGCCCGGAAAGTTCCTGCGTGTATCAATAAGTAAATAATATCCATTTGATCGACAGAGAGAAAGAGAGACAGGTTTATATGGATTTTAGAGATGAAACTATGCATTAGAACTATTTATCTACAGTCCATAAAGAGAAATACTAATGAAATAATCTGACATGTTACACTCACATGACTTTCTCTAGCTGAAAGGTTATTCTTCTTTCTGCAACTGCTAATCTACATAACGGAATAAACTAGACTAAACCGATAGTTAAATGTTTTAAAAGCTGTCGTTATGCGATTGTCATTGCAAATCGTTTCAGGAGTAGAACAAAAGAAAATCTTACGCTTATTATCGAGAAAAATATAAGTACTTCACAAGTAAAACCAATAACAAGGAATATCTCGGAAACTGTTGCCTCCAGAACAAGAATGCAAAGGACATGAATTGACGAGATCTACCTTTTTTGTGTAGTGAGTTTTTGTCTATCTCTTTCGGTTTAACAGTTAAGTAAAATTCGGCAAAATTCATCCAGAATAAAGAGGTTTTCAGAGGTTATTCCTAGGAAATTCAACATATACATTTTATTAGGCATGTAAATATCTTTAATATATGGGATTTTAATCAAAATTGGTAGAGCCATTTTTTAAAAAATAAAAATTTTCTAAAATATTTCCATGTAAAGGGTAGTTGAAGGGAGTGGAGTATTTTCTTGAAGATCTTTGTGTTGCATCCTTGGAAGATACAAAACATAAATACCAAATTTGGTACTTAACGGTCTTTTCGTTTTTGAGCTATGCGGTCCACAGACACATCCACATAGCAGACAGACAAACGGACCTTTTTCTGAAAGTATTTTTATTTGTTTGGACTCAGGGGGTCCTAAAACATGTATTTCGGGTGAAATCTGGTATCGAATTTTTGGGTGTATTACAATACCTTTTCTATACGCTATGTACATAGTGCGGATAGAGAAAGTAAAAATCTGATGTGTTCCATTCACATGCTTTTCTCTATCTATCTGCAACAAAGTATCCTATTTACTTCATGTTAATTGAAAAAAAAATTAGCAGAAATAGTCTTATTACTTGCTTCTTTATAAGTAGAAGCGAAATAAGGGAGTACCATAGGTAAAAGTGATAGTCAAAACTTGGGTGCTATACGACTGAGGTTCCTTTGTTTGTATGGGCAGGAATTGACAAATTCCTGTAAGAGAAAAGTGTGTTTTACAAAGCTGAAACCAAAAACAAGGAATATCTCAAAAACGATCAACTCCATGAAATATGGTCTACATTTTTTGTGTGGTAAGATTTTGGCCATCTCTTACGGTTTACTAGCTATGCAAAATTCCGTGAAATTTATCCAGAATAAAGTAGTCTTTAGAGGCTATTCCCAGAACATTCAAGATATACATTTTATTTGTCAGGTAAATATATTTAATATGCGCTATTTTAATCAAAATCGTTAGTCATGTTTTAGAAAATCAACATTTTCGAAAAAAAGCTCTATGCAAAGGGTGGTTTGGGGTAGGGGTATTTTTTTGAAAATGTTCGTGTCGCATTCTTGGAAGATACCGAACTTAAATATCAAGTTTGGTATTAAACTGTCTTTTCGTTTTTGTGCTATGCTGTCCACAGACACAAGCACACAGACAGATAGACGCACGGACCTTTTTCTGCTTTTTTGGATTCAGGGGGTCTTAAGACATGTATTTCCGTTGTGTCGAATTTTTTGGTGCATTACAATACGTTTTCTATACACTATGCACACAGTACGGATAGAGAAAGTAAAATATCAGGAAGAATGAAGTTGTATGCACTGCATAGTGATAATGTCAAAACCACTATTTTTCCTTTCCGTGTATCCACTTAGGGCTTCTGTCTTCCTACATGTCATAATGGTCATTCTTTGAGGATGGAAATTCATAGTTATAGTACTAGATTCAGGTCCAATATATACATTCTTTATTATAGATTAGCAAACTCAGTGAACAGTTATGTGTACTTAGGTATTAAGTTATACATGCGCTAGCCTGATAGTGATAAATATTTAAACATGAAGAATATTAAGTCCACAGCATATGCATGGTTAGTCAAACATCATTTGTATTCTACACATGAACAGTTTAAAGACAATGTTTATGTGGGTACTGCTTCTACCAGTTGTCAATACCTGTATAGTGCTTGTAGACAAATAAAATGAAATGGTTTCCATGTTAACTTCATATACCAAAGGTCTCGGATTCAAACCCAGTGGAGAACGATGGACATTTTTGGGCATTTAATTCCTTAGCATAGCTTCCTTTGGAACGGGTCTGATAAAAGAAGCCTCTGAGCAAAATTAAGTGGTCTTTCACACCCAGAGAAACTCAGAAAATCATAGATAAAGAGTGTCCATAAATAAAACTCAATTTTAAATTTAACTTAGGATATTCCTCGAGTAATGGCTTCCAAATTAAGTTTAAAAATAATCTAATGTGTACCATTGACATGACTTTCTCTATACCTCTGCAATAAATTGTTTTTAAAAAGCTTATACTTCTATTTACTTCATGCTTATAAAAATTAGCAGAAATAGTTTAATTCCTTGCTTCCTTGTAAGTAGAAGCGAAATAAGTGACTGCCATAGGTTAAAGTGATAGTCAAAAGCTGATTGCTATGTCACTGAAGCTCCTTTGTTTGTATGGACAGGAGTTGACAAATTCTTGTATGAGAAAAGCATGTTTTTCAAAGCAGAAACAAAAAAAAAAAAAAGGAATGTCTTAAAATTGATGAACTCCATGTAAATTGATGTTATATATATAACATAAATTGTGTGTTTTAACGTGCTCTACATTTTTCGTGAAGTACGATTTTGTCCATCTCTTACGGTTTAGCAGTTATTCAAAATTCCGTAAAATTCATCCAGAATAAGGTACTCTTCAGAGGCTACTCCCACAAAATTTGAAATATACATTTTATTTGTTAGTCAAACAGTTTTAATATACGATATTTTAATCAAAAGCATTAGAGCCATTTTTGAGAAGATAACAATTTTCGAAAAAAGTTCCATGTAAAGGGTGGTTGGGGTTGGGGGGATTTTTCTCAAAATCTTTGTGTCGCATCCCTGGAAGATACTAAACTTAAATACCAAGTTTGGTATTTTACCTACTTTTCGATTTTGAGTTATCGTGTTCACAGACACACGGACACACACACACGGACCTTTTTCCGAAAATGTTTTTTTTAGTTAAAGGGTGAAATCTCGGTATCGAATTTTTGGGTGGAGTGCAATACCTACTCTATACACTATATACATAGTGCATTTAGAGAAAGTAAAAATACAATTACATCGCATTGACAACTGAGAATCACGTTTAATAGCGAACAACTGAGCGAGATGGCGTCGCGGTAGCTTGTGCAAGCCTCATTCGGGAGCTTCTGCGCTCGTGGCCCTTGGACAGCAAATTCTAACCTACGGGTTTTTCATGGATATCTTGGGACCACCAAACGAGTGATTTCTCATTTACAGAATGCCCACTCCATCATTTCTTCCTCATTACGTTTCCCTTTCATCTTTCAGCCAAGCTTACAAGTTCGTGCGGTACGGGCAAATAGCGCGTAGTTTTGCTCAATAGAAAGAGTATTCCCGTGGACACTAGGTGGCAGCCAGGATGGCGAATACCTTTATCTCCCTATCTAGGGGCCCAGCAATGGGATAAGTCATCGGGCTTGAAAACCTTAGAACTTCTGCACGTCTCTGGCGACCTGTGTGCCTGCGATCTCTGGCCTGCGGTTCCTTCTCTCATCTCATTCTCCAGGGGTTTTAGCAACCATAGGTCTGCATAGACTGCATTCACGAAGTTGTCTAACCTTGAACCCCATTATTCGTTTAATAATCTATATATTCAAATACAACATTTGACACTTTACCCAAAGCTAAAAAAAATCCTAAAGATAAATTAAATATATAGTGCCTAACTAATAAAAATAAAACACAATGAAAGTAAATTGCAACAGTGCAAATAGTGTTTAACAGCACCGTATGCGACTGTTCTCACGTTTGTTTTGATATTGAATGGTGGGGCTGGAATGTGGTAAACACGGAAGAGATACGCCGGATACTGCAACCTTTGGAACGCGAGATATCTACCGGCACTCGCTAAAAGTGTCCAGAGGCTTTAGTTTCCAAATATATCCCGAAAGTTGTGTGACATCATTTTATAGATTTAAAGGGATGAAGTATTGCAATCAAATTCGATGTCAGTGTGTCGTGAATTGTAGTGAGTCTGAGTAACTGGAGCGCTAGCTCGCAGTGGCGAGCAAACCCTCAACTATTTACGCGCCGAAGCATCGAGTGAACTAATTACCTTATTCGCAACAAATGTTACACCAATAAAGACATTTGTTACCATATTTGAGTCTGTAAATAGCAACCGCTATAATCACATAAAGGTTCATTATTATTATTATTATTATTATTATTATTATTATTATTATTATTATTATTATTAGTAGTAGTAGTAGTAGTAGTAGTAGTATTAGTAGTAGTAGTAGTAGTAGTAGTAGTAGTATAGAAACTTATAATGACTAAGCAATTAGTGCGTACTAGAAAACTAGTTAAGGAAAAACTATTTAGTATTTATAGGTAACTCATAATATAGCAATATTTCTGCAGGAACAAAAGCAAGTGGAACGCATAGAAAACCAGAAATTTATACAAATTATATACACTTTTGAGTATCATCGGTAGCAAATACTTCTTGAAATTACTTAAGAACGCTAGGGCTGTTAAATAAATCCTTAGAAAATCCAACTTGTGGCAACGAGAAAAAGGTTTCTCCTATATCCATCACGTGGTTTCGTTTCAATAGTAATCTAATCAACATCTTGTGTTTTTTTTTTTTTTTTTTTTTGAAAGATGGACAAAAAAGTTTGTTGTTGTGATTAAACGCTTTTATTTTAAAAAAGTTTAGCACCGAAAGAGATAAAAGCTGAGTTGGATGAACTTCACGGTACATCTGCTTGTGCGTTTAAAATTTACAATTGAATAAACGAATTTAAACGTAGCCGTACATCCTAAAATGTTGAACATCGTTCCGAATGACCAGTAGAAATGACTTCCTCCGAAATTATTATCAAAATCCAGGATATAGTTTTGAGTGATTAAGGAATCAAAATTCGCAAAATAGTGGAGGTCTCAGACATACCACAAAGTACACTGTTTTTAATTTGGCACCAAAATTAGGGCTGACAAAAGTCTCTGCGAAATGGTGCCGCGTTTACTCACAATGGAGAATAAACGCAATCGCGTGATCGATTCGAAAGTTGGTTTGGCACTTTTCCGTCACAATCCTGACGAGTTTCTGCCTCAATACATATCTGTGTATGTAACATGGATACAGTACTACACTCCAGAGACGAAAGTACAGTCGAAACAGTGGGTTTTTAAAGACGATATTCTCCGAAGAAGGCAAAGTGGTGAAATCTGCAGACAAGATGATGGCCTTGTTTTTTTTTTTTTTTTTTTTTTTTTGTGATGCATGCGGAATCATTTACATTGATTACTTGCAGAAAGGTAGAATGATAGCTGGAGAGCATTATATGTCGCTATTCCACCTGTTGTACGGAGAAACCAAGAAATGGCACCCTCATCTGGCAAAGAAAAACATTCTCTTCCATCAAAACAACGCAAGGGTGCACACCTGAGCAGTTTCGATGGCAAAATTTGTAGACTTAAGGTTCGAATTACTACAACATCCAACGCATTCACCATATTTGGCCCGCAGAGAGACTTTTTTATATTTCCAAACTTGAAAAAGCGGCTCGGCGGAAAACGATTCTCGTCTAACGGAAAGGTTGTTCCGACCTTCCTCTGAGTAGGTTCTCAGAACGCACGAGGTCCGGAGCCACATGCCAGTTTCTTATTATAAGCTAATTATTCTATCGTGATAAATAAACATTAGTCTAGTTATTGCATTTATTTATTGATTGCTATTTCAAGCGTTTCATATCTAGATAACCGATATGGATTATGGCGGATTAATTACACACACATATCCGCAAACTCGCTTAGTTATGCCATGTTGTTTTGGTGAAGCTCGCCGAATTCTTGCTTTCGTCTCCTTGCGCGAGAGGCGACATTGGAGATTCTAGTTCAGTTTTAGATTTGACTCTGGCATTGGTCGATTGACCAACATGGCTGCCCTTGCGCAAGCAGACAGAACGAACGCAATGTATTGGAAAGCAGAACCGATTTTCAGAAAGTACATTTTAACCCTTATTTCTATCAAGTTTATTTACAAACACCTAACGTAGCCTAACCTCAACGAAATCTGTAACCTGTCCTTCACCTTTCACGTAGCTATATTGCCTCCGTAACTGATAGGAAAGGCTCAGGTGGGAGTCTTTGTCTAAAACTGAACTAGAATCTGCAATGTCGCATTCGCATCCGAAGGCAAGAGACTAAGATATGGCTGAACCTGTTGACCAACCTAAGAAACCCGAAACAAGTGCTCCAGAGAGAGCTCACCCTGACGGCACTCGGGGTTAATGCAAAAACTGCGTGCGTTAAAATCCAAATGGAGCCACGGCCAAACACAGGTCTCCGAAACACATGCCTATGTTGAGGACCTTCCGAAATTCTACATTTTCGAAGGCTTGAAACAATTGGAGAAACGTTGGAATAAGTATATCGAGCTAATAAGAGATTATGTTGAAAAATAGAACAAAATAATCTATCAAAACTAATATGTTTTTCTATCTTTTACTAAGGACTGATTGAACACCTCTCTTATAAATTTTAGATTATAACATTTTAAAGAAATTGGGCCATAAAATGCCACCAATAAGAATTAAGGCAAGGTATTGATTTTCTTTCCACTTCAGTTTTTTGCTACTCATAACTACTACAAAATGTGTATCGTAATTATTAGTCAACGCTGGATGGTTGGCACCGATCTGGCTGGATCTTGAAAAAAAAATATCGGAACTGTGGCAAAGAGGGAGGACTGGTTCGTCTTCCTAAGTCAAGAACGCTGGAAGTTGAAGTCCGGATTTAACGGCGATATGCAGCCTTTTATCACACGGTTTGCGGTTACCAACTAATATTGTTGGTCCCTCTGTTGACTATCACCTCAACACTACGAAGCACTGACGTTGTTGGCTTAGAAATCCCTTTATTATGCAAATTTACAAACACGACTAACGAAAAGAACAAAATTTCCCAAGACGTGAAATAGGACTGACCACAATGGCAAAGTCAAAATAATAAAATGACATGCCATAAACATAAACAAACAAAAATAAAATTAAATAAAAAAAATGATATCAATAACCCTCCCTTGGTCCGCCTTTTCTACTGGATCATCCTTGCTCCTTTTTACCTCCCTCCATAAAAATCGAGATAAACATTAGAAAAGAAAAATTAAAAGTAAGAAAATAAAAGGAAGAAAAAGAAAAAAGACAAAACTTCTGCTTAACAAGTTGTGTAAGTTAAAAAAGAGCATCGATCCCTGATCTCCCGAATGTAAAAAAAAAATAGTCAAAAATGTGCTAGTATCGTATTTTTTTAAAATTTCAAATAGTTTTTCACACACAAGGATAAGCAGCTTTAACGCTCACGTTGATGATGTATTAGTTCAGCGTGATAGGAAGAAATGTTACACCTTCGGTGCTCTCTTACATTTTCAATTTTAAAACAGTGTAAGATACTTCAGAATATTTCAGTTGGGTGTTCTAAGTATATACTGCCCATTCTGTGACTGGTGGAACACCAACTATAGCTCAAGTGATTTTCGCGACAGCAAATAACTGGCCGACGACCAAGATTTTTTCCTGAGTAAGTTTTTCTTTTCATATGAAGACCTTTCAGCTTATTATCTCTGGAGAGAGGATGTTGACATTTTTAGAGACGACTATAAACGGAACTGAAGAAAATATGAACAGTTCTACGTGACACGCCAAGAGATACTTTCTGACACTGTGCGCCTTAAAACAAGTGCCCCTCACAGCATTTGTTTTATATTAAAAAGAGATAAAATGTTACATGTTCCATTTGCATGAATTTTTCTAACTGTTCTGTAAACAAGCTACTCTTACAAAATATTATCCTTTTATCTTCCGCACGCTAATTGAGATAAACATTATCATAAATGCACTTATTACTTGCTTCCTTGCAAATAGATGGAGAATAATGGAATACACTATTAGCCAAAACGTTTAAAATCCGGTCGTGTGTGAACAAATGAAGTTCGGTTCGCTTTCCATTTCCAGAAAAACAAAAGAGAGATGAAACGAATGGTGGCCCCGTTCTAGAAGTTACCTAGATTGAAATTGAAATCAATAAGAATAAATATCTCAATTTATTGCATTAAATTGAATTAATATTATTGAGAAGAATTAAAATAATAAAAATCAATTATATTTATGGGTTTAATTTTAGTTATCTCTGTGATAGTAGAGGCAGCATTTTTTACTTTATTAAAACAGAATGTATTAGGATGCATTCATCTGCCCAGGGGTCCTTATAAATGGTCAACTCTACAACAAAAATGAAGGCTAGTAACATAAAATTGTGTATTTTTATGAGATCTACATTTTAGGTATATCTTTTTTGCTATCTCTTATGGCTTATAGGCTGTGCAAAATTTAGCAAAATTCATCCAGAATATAAAGGTCTTCAGAGGCTATTTCCAGAAAATTAAAGATATACTTTTATTTGTGACATAAATAACATTAATACACGATATTTTAATCAAAACCATTAAAGCAATTTTTAAGAAAATCAAAATATTCAACAATTTTACATGTAACAGGTAATTTGGGATGGAGGGATTTTCATGAAAATGTTCGTGCAGCATTCGTGGAAGATAGCAAACTTAAATAGGAAGTTTGATATTTAACGGTATTTTAGTTTTTGAGCTATGCTGTCCACAGACATACACATGAACCATTTTCTATTTTTTTTTTACTTTCTCTATATGTACTCTGTACATAGTGTATAGAGAAGGTATTGCACTCCAGCAAAAATTCGATATCGAGATTTTACCGGAAATATATGTTTTAGGGTCCCCTGTATCCAAAAAAAAGTATTTTCAGAAAAATGTCCGTGTGTGTGTGTCCGTGTATCTGTGAACACGATAACTCAAAAACGAAAAGTCGGTAAAATACCAAACTTGGCATTTAAGTTTAGTATCTTCCAGGGATGCCACACGAACATTTTGAGAAAACTCCCCACCCCCAACTACCCTTTACATGGAACTTTTTTCGAAAATTTTGATTTTCTAAAAAGGGCTCTAACGATTTTGATTAAAATATCGTATATTAAAGTTATTTACCTGACAAATAAGATGTATATTTTGAATTTTCTGGGAATAACCTCTGAAGACTACTTTATTCTGGGTCAATTTTACGGAATTTAGCATAACTGCTAAACCGTAAGAGATGGACCAAAACTTACCACACAACAAATGTAGAGCACTTTAAAACACACAATTTATGTTACATACATTTTTTTTCATGGAGTTGATGTTTTTGAGATATTCCTTGTTTATGGTTTCAGCTATGAAAAACTTATCATACACGACTTTGTGAACTCGTATCTATATAAACAAAGGAACTTCAGTCACATAGCAACCAGCTTTTGACTAACACTTTAACTTATGGTACCTCCTTATTTCGCTTCTACTAACAAGGAAGCAAGTAATAAGACTATTTCTGCTAATTTTTCCTCGATTAGATGAAATAAATAGCATAATTTTTTGCAGAAAGTCATGTGAATGGAACATTTTTTTTGTGTGTTTTTGTTGAAATTTTGAAATTGAATTTTTAGGTACAATACAAAACTTCTATATTCACTAAGTACATAGTATGTTTAAATAATTTTTGAACGGTGTATTGTTGCAAGTCAACTAAAATTTTTAATTCCTGTTAGCACAGATAAAGTAAAAATACGCTTCACCTGTTAATTTAGACCCGCAACCTATATTGTTGATAGTTTTAATGCTAAAATATGTTAATGTTCCAGCGGCGACGAAAAGAAAGAAAACACAGGAACCAACCAAGCACTTATTTGTTCACCATTTACGTTTCTCGTTATGACAAAAAAATCTTTCAAGCTAAAAATGCTGTCCTTTTTCTGCCAATAAATACCACTCCAGCAAAGTATAACTCTCAATTAACTCCCAAAAATTTTAGAAGACCTGATTTTTAATGTTTCAGCGGCGGATAAAAGGGAAAGAAAACAGTGGAACGAATCAAACATTTTAATATACATCTGTTACATTTCACCTAGATACACGAAAAGCCCTTTCAAGCTAAGAATTCTGTCCTTTTTTGCCAATAAATACAATTCCAGCAAACTATTACTTTCAACTCACTCCAAAACATTAAGGAAACCTGATGTTTTCGTATCATGGATTAGAATGATATATTATGCAGCTTATGAAGTACTTTTGTTTCACTATTATATTAATGATTCTTTTAATATATTGTATAGGTCTTTAACTTACACCTTAATTAGGGAGCTACTTCCTACACAAATATTCCCTATTATACTTTATATTATATTTCAGTAATGGATTTTATATATCTGCCAACATCCTTTATATATATACAGGATGTTTCAAAACGACACCAAACGAATATGTTGGTCATACCGTATGTAATATGTGAATATAGTTTTCAGCTCTAAATTCGGCACATACAAAACCTGCCATAAAATCACCAAGAATTAGGCAGTCATACATAACCAAATGGCACGTGCCTGGCCACTCCAAGGGAGATGACGGTTGGTAGCGAAGGTCCCAGTCGCGTGGTGTAGCCGTAGTTTGATAGACACGCCGGCATGACACAGGTTACCTTAGTAATGGAAAAAGTAGCATGTGAGTGTGGCATACGACAGCAGCTGTTCCTTCGCTGCCTAATCCCAAATTGTGCAATTTTTAAACACGCATAAAACTTTAAAGTTTTAAAGTTGCGACATCAAGTTTCGGACAAGTCAAAGTGTAAGCTATCTTTGTTTAGTGTCGTTTTGAAATATATATATATATATATATATATATATATATATATATATATATATAAAGAGGAAGGGAGGGAAATAGTTCCTCGACAAAACTTCTCTTAGATATAACCTCGGAAGCCAGTCATCGGTTTCAAAGCTTATTTCAATAGTGTAAATTTGAGGCTGTCATTTTATTCAATTTTTTTGTTTTATATGTAAATATTAATATAAAAGAGAAATTACTTTTTTCCTAATCATAAAAGCAAATGCCTTTTTAAGGTCATTAAAAGCAATGTTAATCTCTGAAAGACTTCTCCTCTCTTTTCCGAAAAAGTCCTTTTCTAAAACCCGTTTATTTCTCATTCTAAAATAAATTGAGTTAAGGGTTTTAAACGTTTATTAATACTTTTAATATAAGGGCTAAAAGTGAAATTCAGAAGACTTATGCTTTATGATCATTTGGAACACTTCTCTAGCATTTTATGACATTCTCTGCTACATAATACATAGGTAAAGAAGTGTGTTGCATTCCACCTAAAAATTCGATATCGGCATTTCAATGGAAATTTTTAGAATCCACTTTATCTAAGAAAAAATATATGTGTTCCCGTGTGTGTGTGTTATGAATAACATAGCTCAAAAACGAAAGTCGGTTAGATACCAAACTTGATAATTAAGTTTTCAACATCTTCCAAGGAAGTGACACGAATAATTTCAAAAAAAATTCCTTATTCCAAAAGAATCTTTGCAAGCAAAAAATTTCCAAAAATTTGATTTTATCAAAAATATGTAAAACGATTTCGTATAAACTGCCATTTATTAAAGACATCTACATAATGTATATACAGGTACCTATATTTTGAATGTTATGAGAATAGCCTCAAAGTCCTTTTAATATAGTTCACTGTTACATAGCTGGTCAAGGCCTTAGATAAACGAAAACTTACTAAAAACCTTCACAATGACTTTCTCTAGCTGTTATACAACAGCTTTCCTTACAACATAAGACATCCTGATCAAAAGCATCTGATGTGTTCCATTCACGTGATCTTCTCCACATCTCTACAAAAAAGTATTGTTAAAAAGCTAATGCTATTTACTTCATTCTAATCGAGAGAAAATTAGCAAATATAGTCTTATTACTTACTTCCTTTAAGTAGAAGCGAAATAAGGGAGTATCATAGATTAAAATGATAGTCAAAAGCTGGTTGCTATGTGATTGATGTTCTTTTGAGTTGAAAAATCCCCGTATGGTAAAAGTGTAAGCTTTTTAATGCTGAAACTAAAAACAACTAATATCCAAAAACGATCAACTCCATGAAAAAATGTAAATAGCATAAATTATGTGTTTTAACGTGCTCTACATTTTTTGTGTGATACGTTTTTGTCCACCTCTTACGGTTTGGCAGTTATGCAAAATTCCGTAAAATTCATCGACAATAGAGTAGTCTTCAGAGGCTATTTCCAGAAAATTCAAGATTAACCTTTTTTGTCAGGTAAATAGCTTTAATCTACGATAATTTAATCAAAATCGTTAGAGCAATTTTTGAGAAAATCAAAATGTTCGAAAAAAGTTTCATGTAAAGGGTAGTTTGGGGTGGGGGATTTTTCTCAAAATCTTCGTGTCGCATCCCTGGTAGATACTAAACTTACATATCAAGATTGGTATTTTACGGACTCTTCGTTTTTGAGTTATCGTGTTCACAGACACAAGGACACACTGACACACGGACTCACACATGGACCTTTTTCTGGACCCAGTGGGCCCTAAAACGTATTTTTCCGTTGAAATCTCGGTATCGAATTTATGGTGGAGTGCAATACCTTCTCTATACATTATGTACATGATACGTGTAGGGAAAGTAAAGAGAATTAACAGAAACTATCTTACTACTTGCTTACTTGTAAGTATAAGAGACATAAAGGAATACATTAGGCTAAATCGACAGCCAAATATTTTAAAAGCTGGTCGTATCTTAAACAATTGCTACAGTAAAACAAAATAGATGAAACGAAACTCTCCTTCGTGTATGTTTAGGTAGTTTAAAATTGAAACTGATAACAAGCAATATCTCAGAAACGGTCGATTCTACATAAAAAAATGTATATGAAATGAATTATGCATTCTATCGAGATCTACATTTCTGTACAGTAAGTTTTTCTTTGTATATGTTATAGTTAAACCGGTACGTAAAATTCTACAAAATTTATCCAGCATTCACAAAAAATTTAAAATATACATTTCTTTTTTGCTGTAAATGTCTTAAAAATACGCTATTTTATTCAAAATCGTTATAGCCACTGTCAAAAGTTTTTCCATGTAAAGGTTGCTTATGGTGGGGGATTTTTTTAAAATCTTTGTGTCGCATCCTTGGTAGATACTAAAGATCTAAAGATAAATACCAAGTTTGGTATTTAATGGTATTTTGTTTTTGAGAAATGATGTACACAGACACAAACGCACTTTCTCTACAAATGTTTTTTTCGCACTCAGGAGACGTCAAAATGTATTTTTGGTGAAATCTCGAAATTGAATTTTTGGGTGGACCACAATACCTTTTCTATCCACTGTGTACGCTGTACAAACGGGCAAGACACAGTAAAAACACCAAAAATATAAATGATCTGAAATCACACAATTTATGTTATACATTTTTCTACCAAGTACTATGTATGTACCTACATAGGAGATAGAGGAGGTATTGTATTCTACCCAAAAATTAGATACCGAAGTCTTACAGTAAAGACATGTTTTGTATCTCTTTGTCCGTGAATGTATGTGCATAACTCCAGAAAGGAAGTGTACGTTGCAAACCAAACTTGGAATTTAAGACAGGATCATTTTCAGGAACACTCACCTTCCAACCTCCCCCCCCCCAATACCATTTAATGGAAGGAAGTTTCCACTTTATCAGAAGGGATCAATAAGAATTTTTGTTGGAATACTGTGTATCATTGTATGACAAGTAAAACGTATCGCTTGGTTTTGTTGGAAGAAGCCTCCGACATTCTTTTCATTCAGAGTGACGTTAATATAACTGGGAAATCGTTAGTCTCTGGCATTCTCTTCATTCAGAATGACGTTAATATAACTGGGAAATCGTCAGTCTCTGGCATTCTCTTCATTCAGAATGACGTTAATATAACTGGGAAATCGTCAGTCTCTGGCATTCTCTTCATTCAGAGTGACGTTAATATAACTGAGAAATCGTTAGTCTCTGGCATTCTCTTCATTCAGAATGACGTTAACGTAACTGGGAAATCGTTAGTCTCTGACATTCTCTTCATTCAGAATGACGTTAATGTAACTGGGAAATCGTCAGTCTCTGGTATGCTCTTCATTCAGAATGACGAACGTAACTGGGAAATCGTTAACCTCTGGCATTCTCTTCATTCAGAATGACGTTAAAGTAACTGGGAAATCGCTAACCTCTGGCATTCTCTTCATTCAGAATGACGTTAACGTAACTGGGAAATCGTCATCCTCTGGCATTCTCTTCATTCAGAATGCCTTTAATGTAACTTAGAAATCGTAACCGACAGACAACATGTAAATATCGTCAAAACACTTAGTTTATGTCCGACACATTTTTTTCATTTAAGTTTGCCATAATTATTCTTTTCTCAATTAGGAAGTCCTTGTTCACTTATTTTCATTCTGGTCATGCAAACAGAAAGGGATTTGAATTGTATCACATTCTGACTTACTTTTAAAATATTTACTTTGGCCTAGTGTATTCCCTTATTTCCCTTTTACTTAACAGGAACTAAGTAATAAGATCATTTTTGCTAATATTTATCTTGATTAGCATGAAGAATAAGCTTATGTAAGAGTAGTTTGTTACAGAATAGGTAGAAAAAGACATGTGAATGAAACACATTTTTTTTTCTTTTCTTTCTTTATTTGTAGAGTAGAGCATTTCTAGTTTTATTTCAATTTTAAAATACTCAGACTTTTCTCAGACAGGATATTTCATTCCTTTTTCTTTTGTTTTGCTCCCGTCCATGCAAAGGAAACCATATATCAATTAAATAGTAATCATCTTTGAAAAGATTTCAGAATCACTTTAGCCTAGTGCATTCACTTATTTCCCTAAATAACACCAATTTTGCTAATGTTTATTATTTTTAATATATTCATTTTTATACTGTTTATATGGTCAACAGAGGTGGTATTACGTTCCACCCAAAAATGTAATGTCCAGATTTTCCTGTAAATATATGTTTTGAGGAACCCTACTAAACTTGGCATTTAAGTTCTCCATCTCTGAAGGATACTACAGGATGATTTTCAAGAAAATCCCCAACCTCAAACTTTACTTTATATGGAAAACATCTCAAAATTATTTTGTATATTTTGATTAAAATTTCATATGCTCAAGATGTTCTGTCGCAAATAAAATGTACATCTTGAATTTTGGAAGAATACTCTCTGCAGCCGTCTTCATTCCGAGTGAGTATTCCATAAAGAAGATATAGTTTTGCGTAAGGTATAATGAAAGAAAATAACATAACTCTATGGCACTATAGCTCACAAGGAACCTGGGCTACAGACCGGCCGCTGCGCCCCCCATCTCGGTCCATGACAGACGTCATGGGTGGTGTCCAGTATTGGAGGGTGACACATGGTCAGCGCCTCGAAACCCCCCGGCCGGTTAATGCGGTCCTCATGACCTGGAGCCGCTACTTCTCCATCAAGTTGCTCCTCAATTGGCCCCTTGGGAGCTCACGAGGCCAGGTCTCCCAGCGGGGGAAAAATCCCCACGCCGGTACCGGGAATCGAAACCAGGTCTCCCGCTTGGTAAGCAGCCGCGCTACCAACGCGCTAAGGAGACGACCCGTGAAAGAAAATACTGCACTAAAATTGTATATCTCGTTAAAACACACACAATTTTGTCATATTATTTATTTATTTGTGGTTTTAATAATTTCCAAGATATTCCTTGCTATTGGTTTTTAAATTTCATATGCTTAGATATTTCTCTATATTCACTTTTTTCATCATGGTCATGTAAAGAAAATGAAATTACAATTGTTTCACATAGCAACAGATTTGATTTCGCTGAATGTATTTCCTTATTACTTTATCGTTACAAGGAACTAAGTAATAGGACCATTTGCACTAATGTTTAGCTCACTAATGTTTGATTAGCTTGAAACACAAAGAAGAATAAATATTTACGAATACAGGATCAGTTTCCTGTAGAATAGATAGAGAAACATTTTGTAAATATGGCACATCAGACTGCCTTGGTTAGTATGAAGTAAATGAAGGAATGAGTTTTTGTAAGTGCATTTTTGCGTAATAGGTAGAGAAATTCATGTAAATGGAATACACGATTTTGAATAATGGGAATTATCTCAGCAATTGCTCAAGCTGTAGTATTTTATAACTTTTACAAAACAAATTGTACAAATGTAATAGTCTAAATAGTTCTGCCATTCCATATTTAAGGTATCTGCTTAAAATGTTTTTCTATTTTTAATACCTACATTTCAGAGCGAGTTGTAATCCGTCTAAGCTAAATGGTAAATCCTCTAGTTTGGGCGTTGTGCTTCGGGTTGGTACCCCATCATTCACGCCTCAAATAAACCAACATATCCTCACAAACCGATCCGACTCTCCCTCAAATATTAAAAATCATTTGAAGGTGGATTTAATTGTAGCTTCGTAAAAGTTGTCAAAATAATGTTTGACATTTAAAGTGATGCATCTTTGAAATCTAGAAAATCCATAATATGCAAGATACCTTAAGCTTGTATGGCTATTTAAATATTTTTTTTGTTACTTAAATTAATTGTAGTAATAAAATAAGACTATTTATATTTTAAACAATGTTCGCATAAAAGTCTGATTTACATAAAATTAGTTTACAAGTACATCTGTCGTATTGTATTGTTATTTTAGCCAAAATTAGTATAGAAAATGATTACTTTTCATGCTCATCAAAATTATTGTTTCAAAATTAATTTATTTAATTTATCAAATATGACTGTATTATTTTGCAACGGTATAGCGACACGTTGAAAAGCCAAGTATGCGTGGGTATTATAGCCCTTTTAAAGAGACAAGTATGTAGCGTTTGTTGTTGTCCACGTTTATTAGGTGTCTCTGGACGTACTCCCCTACCAAGATAGTAGATCTCTCCAAGTACCTGTTTTTTTTTTTTTTTTTATTTGAAGATCCACTATTGAAGCTGCCTTGGCATCACTAAGTCTGCCTGAAAATTTACTCTCTTGGGTGGTAATGAAAATGAGGATAGTTAGGAGCGGTCAACACACTTTCACTTTCATATATCTCTTTATTCTTGACTACAATTGATACATATTTAGACAAGCACTTTTCTTTACATGCTAATTGAGTTGTGATGATTTCTAAGAGCTTTCCCTATTCAACGACTTAATTTTACTTATCTTGTAGAACTTATTACTCTCTCACTTTGTTTGTATCTAGCATTTATAGCAATTACTCTTCATACTGTATAGTAATATGACGACGAGTATACGCACCTTAAACTTAGCGATGAGTGTTCCCAACAGCGATTACGCGTTCATGACCTCAAGCTTAGAAATGACTGCCTTCCCAACAGCGATTACGCGTACACGACCTCAATCTTAGTAATGACTAACTAACATGCTACAATCTGTTACTTATATAGTAAATTCTCCTGTCATGGCTGCTTCATTCTCATTGGTCAGAAAAACCGCGAACTTGGCGACTATGTGTCCCATAATGCATCTCTCCTTACCCAAAAAGCATCATAAACACCTCGTGACCGCCTCAACAAAATGAAGAAAAACTCACTTCACTAAGACTCAGGACTTTACAAAATTACTTTTCACTTATTTCTCTATTGCACGGACATCCACAAGAGTGGGTGACTGCCAATAGCTACTTCACAAAGAACTTTCCCTTCTTCAACAGCCCAGTTTGTTAAACAACTTTGAGCTATAGATACTTGCAAGAAGCTAGCTTTATACACTTTTAAATGCATTAAATAATGAATAATTAAAAGAATTAATAATAGTAATAATAATAATAATAATAATAGCGAGGCCGACTAACAGTCTCAATTAAATGTACTTTAGAGAGGCACCATAAAATGTTTGAAACAAATAACTGAAAAACTGCTTTTTGGAAAATATTTTGAAAATAAAAAGGTGTTGGGGAAAAATTAATGGGAAATTATAATTTAGAGTTCGAAATAGCTTAACAAACATGAGTCTACCCTTCCATAAATACGGTAAATTGGCAGTCACTGTGCCCTAACTGAAAAAACTTATATATTTCCTTAAATATTATCACTAATATAATTTTATCACCCAAAAACATAATTTTCACAGCTTCTGGTTAAATTTCACAGCTGCAACATCTTTAAAGCGTTGCTTGAGGAATAAAATATTGTAGTTAAAAATAATATTTGATTTTAAATAAAAACAATACATTTCTATCATCCTTTAAAAATGAAAAGGGAAGGCAGAGAATAGATCAGAATGGATAATCGTTGAAAACAAATCCTAGAGTTGATGGCTAAAAAGACGAGAAAAATTCCTAAGGGCAAGTTTTAATGACATGAACACTTTTAGAGTAATTTAATTGCTGGTATGCATACTCAATCTCGTAATTCGTCCTTCTTCACTTCTCAAATATAAAAAATCTGATGTGTTCCATTCACATGACTTTCTCCACATCTCCGTAACAAATTATTGTTATAAAGTTTATGCTACTATTTATTTCATTTTAGTCCAGAAAAAATTAGCAGCAATAGACTTATTACACTCTTGCTTATAAGTAGAAGCGAAATAAGGGAATACCATAGGTTAAATTGACAGTCAAAGGCTGGTTGCAATGTGACTGAAGTTCCTTTGTTTGTATGGACACGAGTTGACAAATTTCTGTATGAGAAAAGTATAAGTTTGTCAAACCTGAAACCAAAAACAAGGAATATCGCAAGAACAAAGAAATGTGTACAACATAAATTGTGTGTTTAAACGCGCTCTACATTTTTGTGTGGTAAGTTTCTTTCCATCTCTTACGGTTTAACAGTTATGAAAAATTCCGTAAGATTCATCACGAATAAAGTATTCTTCAGAGACTATTCCCAGAAAATTCAAGATATGTATTTTATTTGTCAGGTAAATATCTTTAATATATGATATTTTAATCAAAATCGTTAGAGCCATTTTTGAGAAAATAAAACATTTCGAAAAATGTTCCATGTAAAGGGTAGTTGGGTGTGGTGGGATTTTGTTGACAACCTTCGTGTCACATCCTTGGGAGATACCAAACTTAAATACCAAGTTTTGTATTTAACGGCCTTTTCGTTTTTGAGCTATGCTGTCCAAAGGTAACACAGACCCACACGGGGCTTTTTCTAAAAATGATTTATTTGGATTTATGGGGGCCCATAACATGCATTTCCGATGAAATCTCGGTATCGAATTTTTGGGTTCGTTACAATACCTTCTCTATACACTATGTACATGGTACGTGTAGAGACAGTAAAAAGGTAAATTTCGAGCCGAGTAGCAAAAGGAAGAATAAACTCCATAGGGCATGTATAAAAATACCAATTTTTTTTTAAAAATTATAATAAAAGGTGCAATTTAAATCTAAGGAAAGGCAAGACTAAAATACATTGAGAATATTATGAGGGAGATGCACTGCAGAACATGTTAACAATTAAAAGGGAAGGCAGAGAGAAGATTAGAATGTGAATCGCTGAAAACATTTCCAAGGAAGTATGGACAAAGAAGAAGACATTAATTTTTTAGTTTTAATGACAAGAACACTTTTTAAGGTAATTTAATTGTTAGTATGCATACCCAATCTTGTAATTCCTCCTTCCTCACTTCTCAATTAAAATAATCTGGGAATTCTTATTTCAGCGTAAATACAATTCCACAATAACAACACAACAAAAATTTGACGTGTTCCATTCACATGACTTTCGCTACATCTCTGCAAAAAATATTATTAAAAAGTTTATACTTCTATTTACTTCACGCTAATCGAGCATAGTCTTATCACTTGCTTCCTTGCAAGTAGAAGCGAAATGAGGGAGTACCATAGGTTAAAGTGATAGTCAAAAGCTGGTTGCTATGTAACTGAAGTTCCTTTGTTTTTATGGACAGGAGTTGACAAATTCCTGTATGAGAAAATTATAAGTTTTTCACTGCTGAAACCATGAACAAGGAATACCTAAGAAATGATCAACTCCACGAAAAAAATGTATATTATATATATATATATATATATATATATATATATATATATGACATATCTTGTGTGTTTTAATGTGCTCTACATTTCTTGTGTGGTAAGCTTTAGTCCATCCCTTATGGTTTAGCAATTAAGCAAAATTCGGCAAAATTCGTCCAGAATAAAGTAATCTTCAGAGGCTATACCCAGAAAATTCAAGATATACATTTTATTTGTGAGGTAAATAAATATCTTTAATATATATTTTAATCAAAATCGTTAGAGCCAGTTTTAAGAAAAATGAAAACTTTCGAAAAAAGTTCCATTAAAGGGTCGTTTGGAGAGGGGGCATTTTTCTCCAAATCTTCCTGTTGCATCCCTGGAAGATACTAAACTTAAATACCAAGTTTGGTATTTTACCGACTTTTCGTTTTGGAGTTATCGTGTACACAGACACACGGACACACACACACACAGACCTTTTTCTGAAAATGTTTTTTTTTTTTTGGATACGGGGGACCCTAAAACATATATTTCCAGTGAAATCTTGGTATCGAATTTTTGGGTGGAGTGCAACACCTTCTCTATACACTGTACATAGTACGTACAGAGGAAGTAAAACTGAATCAGGGAATTCTTATTTCAGTATAAATACAATTCTATCATAACAACACAACAATAACGCATTAATCATATAACTGGCAAAGGAACTGTATATTTACATCAAGAGCCCTTCAGTACAGAACTGGGATACAGTCGAAAATATCTCTCGCAAACAATGCATGTTGATATAGTAGCTTTGAAAATTATGACGTCAGATTTTTCACGCTAAATGGTGCTTCCATTTGTACTTCATCCATTACCCCATGTATACAAACGCACATAAACTATCCTTTGGTTTTGTAAAATGCATTTACTTTGGTTTGTAAAACACATTTTACCTGACGTAACGGAAAATGCGTGGCATAAAAGCAAATAAAGAGGGGAAAATTCTGCCCTCTCGGACATTAGAGGACATCATGTCGATGTAACCAAATGACTTTCAAACACTGATTGATATATATCGAAATGTAAGCTGTTGTAGGCAGCAACTCAAAGTGGAAAATGTTGGCGCATGGTCCAATGAAATGGAATGGGTGTGTGCGTAGCTTAGAGATTCATTTGTGTTCGCTTTTTTCTTTATGCAGGTTGTTTGTATGACATGTTTGTGAAAAGTTTGTTTACTCTGTACGGAACTCTGAGTTTAACACATATAGAGGACGCCACAGGCTCTAATCTGATCACATGGGAGCATGGAAAAAAAATCAATATAATTTTATATCCCGTTCAGAGATTTTCTTTAATCCTTTTCATTTTGGTGTGATTAGTTTGGGATTCGCAATTAATGTAGCGATGCGGTGTTCCTATTGGGAACTAACCGTGATGCACTGCACGATATTTGAAAAACATATAAACAAACAAACACCAGATGAAATTTAATTTGAATTACATCACACATTATATTTTTCAGTTTTCTACACTTAATTCAAGTTAGAGGAAGGTTTTCATTGAGCCAAATAACCCAAATTAATATTTCAGCGAATATTTACGCCTTCTGAAAGGCATAAAAAAGATTAAGAATACGCATCTGTGAAAATCAGTCCGTGAGAGTTAAAGATATTATTGGTTTAAACATTTCTGCAGGAGATTATGAAATTCTAAGCCATACAAAGAAACAGTGTCAAGTTGTATGTTAAACCTTAAAACCTATTTTCTCGTGTTTTTATTTCTCAGCGTTTTCAAAACTTTAAATTTATGCAGTTTTCGAAACAAAAGCTTACAAATGTTTATGCTTGGATTAAAATAGTACAAAAGAAAATTTATGAAAATATTTGTTTCTAATTTCACCAGCGTTTGAGTAATTAAATAATAAATTTCATATTTCAATACCAAAATAAAAAATTAATAAAATGACAGTTAAATTTTTTTTTTCTCCTAAACTAATTGTCAAATAAAATTTTCATCTCCTCAATTTATTAATAGTATTTGTCAGTATAACTGCAAAGTATTATATTTCTCTAGCTGAAATTGCAACGTGTGGAATGATTTAATTAAATGACAATAAAACACTATAAATATCTTATATCACAGGAACTATTTTGAACAAAAGTCTGAAAATTAGCATGTAAACTATTCTTAATGCTGTAATTGCTGTGTTAAAGTTTCAAATGAATCCAAGAAAATTTTTAAAAATTAAGTTTTTCAAATATGGGTATCCTTAAAAACAAAAACAAGAAAAAAAGTATCAAAACAAAAAATAAATAAACAAAACAACTTCCTAATTTGTGTATCTTAGTGGGTGTGCGTGTATTTTGATAACTCAAAAACTAATGGATATGTCCTAAACTTTATTATTTCAAAAACATTTGCGATTTTCAGTTCCGTTTCATCACTTAATTGTAGAATTATTATAACTTTATCTCGGAAATCGTGTTATCTAAAGTTATATATGACTCAAATTGTGTGATTTAACAATATCTACTTGTTTGTTTATCTCTTACGGTTTACTGTTGTGCAAAAGTCATTCCGAATGAAGAGGACTTCAGAGGTTATTGCCAGAAAATTCTACATATATATTTTATATGTTATTTAAATGTCTTAAATATCAGTATTTTAATTAAATCTCTTCAGCTAATTTTGACAAAATCAACATTTTCGGATATTTTTCCACATATAGGGTAGTTTGAACGGGGCAATATTTTTTTTAAAATCTTCATGTCGCATCCTTGGAAGATGCTGAACTAAATGTCATGTTTGGTATTAAACGGACTTTTCTTTTTACTTTCTCTATACGTACTATGTATATAGTGTATTGAGGATGTATTGTATTCCACCCAAAGATTCAAAACCGAGATTTCACCGCAAGTGCATGATATAGAACCCCCTGAATCCAAAAAGAGCATTTTGAGAAAAAGGTCCGCGTGTGTGTGTGTGTGTGTGAGTGAGTGAGTGAGTGAGTGTATGTGCGCGCCTGTGGACAGCATAGCTCAAAAACGAAACGACCGTTATGAACCAAACTTGGTAATTAGGATTAGTATGTTCCAAGGATGCGACACGAAGATTTTGAAGAAAATCACTCCAACACAAACAACCCCTAACATGGAAAAATTTTCGAAAATTTTGATTTTCTAAAAAATGTCTCTAAAGATTTTGATTAAAATCCCGTATATTAAAGATATTTACATACCAAGTAGAATTATATCTTGAATTTTCTGGGAATAGCCTCAGTAAACCTGTTTATTCTGCATGAATTTTGCCGAATTTTGAGTAAGTGCTAAACCTTAAGTGATAGACAAAAATTTAAAACACAAGAGTGTCGATCTCGCCAAAACACACAATTTATGTCCCTTACATTTTTGTTGTGGAGGTAAACTTTTCCGAGAAATTCCTTGTTATTGGTTTCAGTTGTGAAGTACTTATATTTTTCTCAGACAGGAAGTGTCTGTTTTTCGTTTGTTGTACGCCTGGCCAAGCAAAGAAGCGATTTGCATTACGACAATTTTTAAAATATCTGATTATTGATTTAGCTTAGTGTATTTCCTATTTTCTTCTTACTTATAAGGACATAAATAATAAAAACGTTCTGCTAATGATTATCTCGATTAGCAAGGTGCAGAAAGAAAAATCATCTTATGTAAGAACTTTGTAGAATAGCTAGAGAAAGGCATGTGAGTGTAATATATACTTTTTTTCGTTATTCTGTTCACACGCACCTTTTTTAAAAATTATGTTTATTCAGAGGACATCAAAACACGTATATCCGATGATTTTTTCCTGATCGAATTCTAGGTACAATTCAAACCTTCTCTATCTACTATGCACTCTATCTGCATGTGCGCGCGCGCACACGCGTGTGTTTGATTGTCGGTGGAAAGCATAGGTCAAATGATAAAATACTGTTAAATACTAAACTTGGTATTTAAGCTTGGTATCTTCCAAGGATAAGACACGAAGACTTTCAAGAAAATACCCCCACTCCAAAGCACACTTTACATGCAAAAAATTAAAGAATTTTTATTTTTTCAAAAATGGCTCTACCATTTTTTATTAAGATACCGTATATTAAAGTTATTTATATCACAAATAAAAAGAATTCCTTTAATTTTCTGGGAGTAGTTTCTGAATGTTTCTGAATTTTGTATAACTGATAAACCATAAAAGACAGACAGTATACAAAAATGCAGATGTTAGAATACACAATTTATGTTATACAAGGTGGTTCACCTGTCCCTTCTTCTCTGGTTTTATGCAACTTGCAAAACTCTACAGTCTAACCTGAAAACATCGTTCCTGAGACCCCATCTTCTCATACTAACATTATTGTTGTACAAAGTATAGCTTAACAGTGACATATTTGATTAGCGCGAGGTGTTAATGTGAGTTCCAAGATGCTCGTTGCAGGTTTGAATTTTACCGAAATATTGACAATATTTTTCCCCGCCATTTTCTTTCTGGTTTGGCACAAAGCTAGATGGGATATTGGAACACTTTTTAACATGCTTATTGGTTTCTGTTATTGTTGTTCTCTATATTTATGTTTATTCTAACTTAATCAGTCCAGTTACAGAAAACACAAATGAAAATGAACATTCTGAAGTATATTCATCCAGTTTCTTCTAAATTTGCGGGTGTTATTGCAATGTTTGAAAATTAACATTGGTAGTTTCAGATAATACTACAGAACCAGACCCATTTTCATGGTATCTCTAAAACGAAAAATACAGAAAATATCTAGGCTGACAAACACAAACTGTGCCAAATACATAGGTATTCATCAATTCTTTCAGTTGAAAATAAAATTAGGTTTAATCCCAATAACTTTACAAACTTCTCAATATCCACTACATAAAGTGTTTCCCACATTAAACTTAGTGAGAAACAGTCTCTAGCTACGAAGAATAACCGATAGCATGTTAGGAGTTATAATATTTTGAAATTGTTTTTATTAACTTGAACATTTCCTTTATTGTTTAAAGGCTTAGTGAAGTTTCTTTTTCAAAATAATTAGAACAAATCTGATGTGTTACACTCACATGACTTTCTCTAGCTGCTCTACAAACCTGCTACAAAAGATTATTCTTCTTTGTACACAATGCTAATCGAGATAAATATTAGCAGAATGTTATTACTCACTTCCTAATAAGTAGAAGAGAATAAGGGAATGCGCTATGCTAAAATGATTGTCAAATGTTTTAAAAACTACCGTAATGCGATTGTCATTGCAAATCACTTCTTTGCTTGGCCAGGAGTAGAACAAAAGAAAAGCGGACACTTCCTGTCTGAGAAAAGTTTAAGTACTTCACAATTGAAAACAATAACAAGGAATATCTCAGAAACGGATACCTCCACAACAAAAACGTAATGGACATAAATTGTTTGTTTTGTCGTGATGTACATTTTGGTGTAGTGAGTTTTTTTCTATCTCTTACGGTTTAGTAGTTAAGCAAAATTCATCCAGAATAAAGAGGCCTTAAGAGGCTATTCCCCAAAAATTCGAGATATACATTTTATTTTGGACATAAATAGCTTTAGTATACGAGATTTTAATATAAATCGTTTCAACAATTTTTAAAAAAATCAAAATTTTCGAAATTTGTTGCATGTAAAGTGTATTTTTTAGTAGGGGGATTTTTTTAAAGCCTTCGTGTCGCATTCTTGGAAGATACTAAACCTAAATATCAAGTTTGGTATTTAACAGACTTTTCAATCTGGGGATATGCTGTCCACAGACACACACACAGACCTTTTTTTAAAAATGCTTTTTTTCGGACTAAGAGGACCACAAACATATATTTCCGGTGAAATCTCGGTATCGAATTTTTGGATGCATTACAATACTTTCTCTATCCCTATGTACATTGTACATATGAGGCTAGAGAAAGTAAAAAAAAAAAGATCATGGACTGAAGAACACGTAAAATGAACTGTTGTTTAGTCTTCATTCGTATACCTTTTTGTTTACCCTAAAATTATTAGAGTGACAAACACTGAACTAACTTTGCACCTCGAAGGATAATACATAGAGAAGTCTATGGGACTCGAACCGCCAATATACTGGAAGTGATAAGGGAACATGAAATTAACCAGTTGAGCTACAATCATTGTGCCCGTTTGCTGCGTTAAAACTTGTAGGTATAGTGTCCCACATGTCTCCCTCTCCGCTTCTGATCTCTTTATAACTGTTGTGTGACTCTTTTTTGTAGCTTAAGCCGTTCATTTAGCCTTCATTCATTATAATTTATATTGTAGAAATTATGACAGCGATCCTATTGATAAAACATGTACTGTAACATGTTTTTGGAATGGACATGAACTATTGCTGCTAAGGTCTACTTTCCGATGAAGAGGAAGCTAGATTTGCATGGTTACCAAATGGCTGACAAGCACAGTAATTTCGACCTTATTATTTTCAGAGTATGAAGCGTTGCATATCTCCAAAAATAATAAGGAACAGGTGAACCACCTCGAATAATTAAGTTTTGTTGAAGAGTTGACTATTTCCGAGATATGCCTTCTTATTATTTTAAATGTTATAACTCTCAGACGGGGTCAGCTTTCGTTTCATCTCTCTTTGTTTTTCTAGAAATTCAAAGCGAACCGAACTTCAATTGTTCACATACGACCGGTTTTTAAAAGATTTTACTATCCATTTTGGAAGCAAGTAATAAGAACATTTCTGCTAATGTTTATCTCGATTAGCATGATGTGCTTAAAAGAACAACCTTTGCAAGAATAACTATGCGGAACGGGTAGAAAAAGTCATATGAATGTAAAACATACAATTTTTAGTATTTTACCGAGTGAAATGAAAATGTCACTCCCTGAGTTCCTTGACATGCCAGTAACTCGATGTAATGATATTGCACTATCTTGAAATATAGAACTTGACGTAATCAGGTAAGAGGTCTCTATTTTGAATTCCTTGCTGTATCGTTATAACTCACATCTTCTATCATCGAACGGCAATGTAACAACTGATGCGTGAAAGCTAGCATAGAACTGAATAGCGAAGAGAGATCGACAAAAGCATAGAATTAATGAAGCTGTTCCGTAACGGAATCCCGTTACCATGAATACAACAGTGCATTTCATAATGAAAGAGATTGAAATCATGTCAATATTTTCTTTGCTAAGGATGTATGCTGGATTTTACCGAGAGAAATGTCCTAATTTCATACATGCGGAAAATAATAAAACCCAATTTTTCTTTCGATGCGGAACAGACAGTATCTATGCTCCATTTCATATTTGAAGAACATATAGGGAGTTTCAAAACGACACCAAATGAAGATGTGGACCTTGTTAGTCATTCCGAACGAGTACGTGAATATAATTTTCTATTCTAAATTCGGCACATACAAAAACAACCATTAAATCACCATGGATTAGGCAGTCGTACATAATCAAATGGCATATGCCCTGGCCCACTCCAAGAGAGATGCCGGTTGGTAGCGAAGGTCCCAGTCGCGTGGTGTAGGCGTGGTTTGATAGACACGCCGGCGCGGCACAGGTCAGTTTAGTAAAGGAAAACGTTGCGTGTGGGATTTGTTTTGTGTTACGTATAACACGTTCTGATGTTGTTTACGTGGCGTATGACAACCGTTGTTCCTTCGCTGCCTAATGCCAAATGTGTGCGATTTTTAAACACACATAAAACTTTAAACAGAAGAGTTTGGAGTTGCAACTCAAGTTTCGGGCAAGTCAAAGTGTAAGCTAATCGATTGGTATCTTCGTTTGTTTTCATTTTGAAACACCCTGTATATTTCTATTTTCCAATTTTTTCCCTTAGGATTGAATCCAGGCTAGCAGAATAATCTGTATTTTGCTGACAGTTTAATTTGCTATGCTAAAATCTTTTTGCATTTTTAGCTTATCAAATGCTGCAAATGCATGCAATTAAACTGATATGTGATTCATTGCAGTTCTTTTTAGACCAATTAAGCATTTTTTTATTATTTGTTTTATTTTTGCGTGTTCGTTATATGACGTTTTTCAGAAATATTTTTTTTCCTGTGTTAATCACTATAGAAAAGGTGTTGGGTTTCCCCCAAAATTCATTGACGTCGCATCACCGAAAATACATGTTTTAAGGACACGTAATAAAAAAGCTTTTTAGAAAAAAGTTAATGTATGTATGTGCGTGGACAGCATAACTAAAAGTCTGATGTGTTCCACTTACATGACTTTCTCTACAATCTATTGCTATAATACATTATTCCTTTACCTGCTTAATGAAAATCGAGATAAACATTAGCAGTAATGTTGTATTTATTAGTTCCTTGTGTGTAGAAGGGAAACAAGGCAAATTAAAAATGTCAAAGCCATAGTCAAATCTTTTAACAAGCCGGTAATTATATGAAACAAATGGAATTCGATATACTTTGCACGGTCAGGAGTAAAACAAAAGGAAGATGAGATGAAAGATTACCTTTCGTCTGATAAAATTGAATTAGCTTAAAAATGAAAACAATAACAAAGTATAATCCGGAAACGCTTAGCGCAACAGCAATTTTATATGATACAAATTCTGTGTTTTAACGAGATCTACATTGATTTTGTCCATCTCTTACAGTTTACCAGTTTTGCAAAATTCATTCAGAATTAAGAAGTCCTAGGAGGTTGCTGCCTGAAAATTCAAGATATACATTTTAAAATATATTGAATATACGGTATTTTAATCAAAAGCATTGAGCAAATTTTTAAGGAAAACAAAATGTTACAACCTTTTCTTGTAAATGGTTATTTGTGGTGAGGAATTTTCTTGAAAACCTTTGGCCTGCATCCTTGTATTTAATGGTATTTTCGTTTTAAGCTATGCTCACCACAGATACGCTCTCGCACACACACACACACACAGACTCACATGGATCTTTTTATAAAAAGTTTTTTTTTTTTTTTGAATCAGTGGACCTTAAAATAAAAATTTACGGTCGGTATTGATTCTTTGGTTGGATTTCAATGTTTTTGCTACCTACTATAAGCATAATATATGTAGAGAAAGAAACATTAAATACAAGTGTAGCATTTTCTAAGGATGCTACAGGAAAATTTTCAGGAAAATTACCCCATTCAAAAGTACATGGAATATTTTTCGAAATTTTCAATAATCTTAAATATCATCCTAAACATTTGATTAAAATATATTTACATAAAAATAAAATGTATGTCCTGAATTTTTTGAAAATAGCCTTGAAGTCCTCCTCAGTTTGAATGGCCCTTGCTTAACTGGAAAAACTAACTACACAAAATAATACATCAGTAAAACACACAGTGTAATGTATGATTTTGTTGAGATAATCATTTCCGAGGTATTCCAGGTTATAGGTTTCAATTTTAAAATATTTATAATTATCTCAAACGGAAATCGTCATCTATTTCATATCATTTACTTTAATTTTAGTTTTATGTAATACTAGCAATGAAAAAAGAAGCGATTTTCAACATCATTATAGGATTTGACTATCGCTTTAACATAATGTATTCCTTTACTTCACTTCTATTGAAGATGTTAATAAGAACATTGCTATTAATGTTATCCCAAATATCACAAAGTAGCTAGAACAATAATATTTTGTAAAAGTTGTTTGCAAAACAGAAAGAGAATGGAACATATCGTGTTTTTACTTTCTCTATATGTACATATTGTATAGAGAAGGTATTGTATTGCACCCAGAAAATCGATACCAAGATTTCAGCGGAAATACATACCTTGAGACACCCTGAAGTAAAAAAAAATGTTTTTAGAAAAATGTCCGCATGTGTTTCTGTGTGTGTGTGTGTGTGTGTGTGTGTGTGTGTGTGTGTGTGTGTGTGTGTGTCTGTCTGAAAATTCCGTTAAAAAACAAACTTGATATCTAATTAAGTTCATTATCTTCCAAGCATGGTCGTCACCTTGGCGCGGTGGTAGCGTTGCTGCTTACAAGCGGGAGACTTGGGTTTGATTCCCAGTACCGGCCTGGGGAGTTTTCTCACGCTGGGAGACCTGGATCGGGGTGCACTCAGTCTTGTGAGGTCACTGGGAGCCAATTGAGGAGCTATTTGATGGAGAAGTAGCGGCTCCAGGTCATGAGGACCGCATTAACCGGCCGGAGGGTTCGAGGCGCTGACCACATCTCACCCTCCAATACTGCCCCCATCCATGAGATAGGGGACGCAGCGGCCGGGCAGTAGGCTAAGGTTGCTTGTGAGCTATTGTGCCATGGAGGATGGACGTGTACTATGTCGTGAATTTTCTGCAAATAGCCTCTGAAGAGCTCTTTATTCTGTATGAATTTTTTTGAATTTTGAATAACTGGTAAACATAAGAGAGAGAGAGAGAGAGAGAGAGAGAGAGAGTTAGAGTGAGAGAGAGACTATAACTTTCTATATAAAACTGCAAAACTCTTTAAAACAAACAACATATTATATATTCGTACATTTTCCTGATACTCCTGTCATTGGCTTCAGTTTTAAAATATATTAACTTTTCTCATATGGGAACTTGTCAACTCCTGACCACGCAAGAAACAGATTTCAGTCCCATAGCAACCACATTTTAAAACATTACACTATCATTTTAGCCTAGTGCATTTCCTTATTTCCCTTCTACTTACAAGGAAGCAGGTAACAAGGCCGTTTCTGCTAGTAGGAAACAAAAGAATAAGCCTATTAACAAAAGTGGGTTACAGAGATATAGAGAACATCATGTGAATGGTATACATACATTTTTTCATTATATATTAATTGACATTGCAAATATATTTCTGTCATTGAAAATATATGCTCTGAATTCCAAAAATGTTATGTAAGTATTCGAATTTGTTAGCAATATAAATTCTTGAATACAGAGATAAAAAGTTTTTTAGAATTCTGGAAACGACTTAACCAAACAAATACCAATAAATCGGGACATCCATACTTAGAAGGCACAAAATGTAGTATATCATAGATGAAGTAGCAGCTCTACTTACCCAGTTCCGGGTGAAACTTATTCCGCAAGCAGGAAATTGTGTATTTTTTCTACCATGTACCTAGTATGTACTGAACATATTGCATTTCACCTCGAAACTCAATGCCGATACGTAGTACACGTTTTGAGCCCCCCCCCGAGTCCACAGAAAAAATGTTTACAATAAAGTCCGTTTGTGTGTTTGTCTATGTGTATAACATCATTACTAAAAATGAAATATCGGATCACTACTACATTAATTGGTATTTAAGCATTTAAGTATTTTTTCAAAGGAGCAGCACAAAGATTTTTGAAGAAAATATCCTTATGGCCACTGTCTTTAACATGGAACTTTCTTCCTTACTTTATACTTTCTCAAAACTGTCTATAATAATTTATATTAAAACACTTCTTAAGGTATTTACATGTTAAATACAGTATATTTAGGTTATACGGTAAAATATATAGAAAATAACTCAAATGATTTGAAACATATATCTTGAACCAATTCCGAAGATTTCATTTGAGAGAATTGCGCAATACTTTCAGTAAAATGGCGTTCAAAGAGCACGGGAACTGTATTCTATTCAAAGTTTCAATGTCGAGATATCAGGAGAAAAACATATTTTGAGAACCCTGAACCTAAAAAATAATTTTTAGAACATCTGTACGTTCAAGAACTTGTGTTTGTGTGTGTACCTGTGTTTGTTGTGTGAGTATGGGCGTGAACAGCATATGCATAAAAGAAACCGTTCGATAAATACCAAACTTTCTACTTAAAAAGTTTATTTATATGCCAAGTAACATCACATTTCTGTGTTTGTAATAAATCTATGTTGCTTTATTTGGATATTTTGACATTCAGTTCTTGGAGGTGTAAGTAACTTCTTTGTATCTTTCCAGGCCTTAAACGGAGGGATCGTCATGGTGAACTTCTACACCTTCTTCATCACCTGCAACTCATCGGCTACTATAGCTGACGTTGCTGGTTAGTATTTTTCTATGTACACATGTGCTGTATATCATACATTAGACAAACATATACTAATGCTCTTTGAGCCTGCCTATATTTAAATCCATTTCCGCTAATGGTTTTTTAATAGCATAATCAAAATATTTAATGGTGGCAAAGTAAAAGCTACCTTACATACCGAAAGTAACTGGTGTGATTCTAATAGATTAATACTTAATCAAGATAAGACTCTAGATCTAAGATTTAGTAATTATGCTGCTAATGTTTCTACTTCAAAATTAAAACTTTTAGGCATTTATCTTAAGACTAATTTAGGGTGGAAATCCCACATAGATAATATTTCTTATAAATTAAGAAAAGGGACCTATATGTCACAAATACCGAGCCAAACCATTAACAAAAAATCTTTATAGTGTAGTAATATACACTCAAATATGAATTATGGTATTTTTACTTTGGAGCATTTATTCCTATACTAATAAACTTCTTGTTTTACAAAAGAGAGCAGTAAGAATAATATGTGGATTTCCGCTTAAATCACACTCTAAACCACATTTAATTTAACTTGAATCCTCACTCTTCATTGTATATATATATATATATATATATATATATATATGCGTATTTATTTTAAATTGTTTAGTATATATTAGAAGAACACACAAAATTATGATTCCTGCAAAACTGTGCATAATCATCCAACAAAAAGTAACAATAATATTTAATTTAGGATATGCAAATATAGTAGTTTTAAAATAGTATCCATTAATGAATGTTTATATTTTATCTGAATAAATTAAGACATTTATACTTGACAAATTTAAGAGAGAGATTCTAATTATTTTGAACACAAATGCTCTCTATAAGGTCCATGAGTTTTATAACATTGAATTTTTGTAAATTTTAATTGACGTTGCTACACATCTTTTATGTTCTTGGATATATCCATGCATCCATTCATCCATCCATCCATCCATTCATCTAATCATCCATTCATCTAACTATCCATCCATCCATCCATCTAATCATCCATTCATCTAACTATCCATGCATCCATCCATCCATCTAATCATCCATTCATCTAACTATCCATCCATCCATCCACAAACCCTTCCACCCACCCGTCCATCCTTCCCTCCCTCTCCCCCTCTATCACGGTCTGTCCATCTATCTATTCAGAGTGTTCATAAAAAATGTTGCCAAGGAGATCTTAGGTTTAAACCGGCTTCTCGATATTTGTTTACACAATGAATAAGTTAAGATCTTGATAGGAATAGATGTGCGTCATAGAGGTTGAAAGCAACTCACATTGTTGAACTTTGGATATTGGTTAGTAAAAGAAGCTTTAGAAGGAGTTAGGAAGAAATGCAATTCACACCATTAAATTTGCTCATTATTTGGGGAAAAGAAACAAGAAATACTGCAAGGAATGATCGACAGGTTGCTGTGAAGAAAATATGAAATGGCAATGAGCATAGAGAAATCAAAAGTGATAAGAATACCAATTTCATTTTCATTGGAATCAAGAATTAGAAAATATGAATCAGTTCACATAGTTGCGAAGTTTATCTTTGAAAGACGCCTATTAAACCAAGGAGATTTGATCAAAGGGTGCCAAGATAAAAAAAAGCCTTCACAGGCAATTTGAACATAGAAATACTTAAAAATATGGTTAAGTTTTACATTTGGAGAATTGCTACAAATGAATCGGAGACGTGGACTTTAAGGAAAATATATAAGTATTCGGATAGTTATGAGATGTGCCGCTTGAGCTGGAGAGATATATGACAAATAAAGAGGTTCTGAAGAGAGTGGATGAGAAAATAATCAAATCTACACACAGTTAAAGGGAGAAAGAAAACTGGATATGGCACATTTTAAGGAGAAACTGTATATTGCACAACGTTCATAGAAGAAAAGTAGAAGGAACAATTAGATTCTGGAGAAGAAAAGTTCAGGTAGTAGATAAGCTAAAGTAAAATTGGTATTCTGAAGGAGGCAGCAGAGACTGTGATGACCAAAACTAGTGTAAGAAGTTTGAAGAATTGCAGAATACTTCTGCCAGTTGTAGACTTCATGCTTAGTGGAGACCTAACTGTAACAACTTTTGTTAAACAGACAGTAAAGGTAGAGATTTTCCATTTCCTGCATTGCAAAATCAGTGTCTACAAGAAATAGATAATTGTACTCCATCATTTTTTGTTAGTTTATTTTATGTTATATTGGAATTTGTTATAAGCTTATTATAGCTTAATTCTACTTTGTGCATGAAAGGAATGATGGCAACGTATGAACCAAAATAGAGAAGGTATTGCACTCCACCCAAAAATTCGATAACGAGATTTCACCGGAAATATATGTTTTAGGGTCCCCAAAATCCAAAAAAAAAAAACATTTTCACAAAAAGGTCCGTGTGTGTGTCCGTGTGTCCGTGTGTCTGTGAACACGATAACTCAAAAACGAAAAGTCGGTAAAATACCAAACTTGATATTTAAGTTTAGTATCTTCCAGGGATGCGACACGAAGATTTTGAGAAAAATCCCCCCGCCCCCAACTACCCTTTACATGGAACTTTTTTCGTAAATTTTGATTTTCTCAAAAATGGCTCTAACGATTTTGATTAAAATTTCGTATATTAAATATATTTACTTGACAAATAAAATGTATATCTTGAATTTTCTGGGAATAGCCTCTGAAGAGTAGTTTATTCTGGATGAATTTTACTAAATTTTGAATAACTGTTAAACCGTAAGAGATGGACAAAAACTTACTACACAAACAATGTAGAGTACATTAAAACACACAATTTATGTTGTATACATTTTTTTCGTGGAGTTTGTCGTTTTTGAGACATTCCTTATTTTTCGTTTCTGCTATGAAAAACGTATACTTTTCTCATACAGGAACTTGTCAACTCCTATCCATATAAACAAAGGAACTTCATTGACATAGCAACCAGCTTTTGACTATCATTTTAACCTATGGTAGTCCCTTATTTCGCTTCTACTTACAAGGAAGCGAGTAATAAGACTGTTTCTGCTAAATGTTTCTGATTAGCATAATGTATATAGAAGTATAAACTTTTTAAGAATAATTTGTTGCAGGGATATAGAGAAAGTCATGTGAATGGTACGCATCAGATTTTTTTCATTTCAGTAGCATTGTCTTGGAAACAATAACGATGCGTTGTTAGTTAAGCACTCTCTAGATGGCACTGGAGTACCAGTCATTGTTTATGACATTCCTGGAAATTTCTTTTAATGAATGAGGTTTTCTTATGTGTGAATAAACATGACATTATTTCTAATGTTCTTCCTAAAGAAAGTCATTTTAAGAAATTTTTACTAGCAAAATATGAGCAAGAAGAAAATCATATGCTCCTAATACCATTGTAAATGGTTTTATTTCTATATTCATTATATTTAAAACAGAAATATGGTACTTGGTACACATAATTGCTTCTGGTTTCCAAATTAATTTTAGAAGTGAAATAATAGAAATTAGAATAAAAATTGTGACTTGTAAAGTATTTCTATGTGGTGTGTTAGAGAGACAGAAAGTACTTACTATATCTACTACGCATTACCAATCATTTCACAGTATGCTATTTTGAACTTAGTGCCAAAAAATAGGGCCAATTCTTTAATTCTTAAGGCACATAACGAGTGGCACATAGCGCACGGTGTATCAGCTCTGCCGCCCGGTCTGATCAATGAGTGATGTATCATGGCAGCAAGAAGTTAAAACTAGCGAAAAGATGTCCTTCGTTGACTATTATTCAATAAAGCTTGGTAATATCCCGTTATTCTATTCGCGTTCCAGAACACAGCGTATAATGGTCTCTGGACAAGGGTGGAGGCCACTGCAGGGCGGAACCCCCGAATCGGTGCTTCTCAGTGGGCTCAACTGCGGGGTGAACAACCCCACTTGCTGGTGCGCAATACTAAAAGGTACCTCTCAACGTGGTCATCGAACCCAGGGAAGGGTCTGTGCCTCATGAATGTCTGATTGGGAGGCAACGCCGGTATCGAGACCGGTACTGGTATGGCGAACATGGGGTGGTCATGTCTACGTTGGTCGTCACTGAGGTTGACGGTCTTTTTTTTTTTTTGCCCCTTACCTTTTATGGAATGCAGGAGTAAAATGTATTTTTGCATTCAATCTCCTTTTGGATTGCAATGATTGGGAGTCGCGGCATGCAAAATAATCACTCGTCTGGGTCTGGTTGTGTTCTGTGGATCCACGGACTGACGATCCTGGCTGGTTTCTGGCTGCTGTTTTTTGTTGTTGATGTACATCTTGATTCACTTGTGCCTGTGATACTCCTTTTGCAACAGATGCGGTCTACCCCGTTGGTGCAGTCGCTATAGCTAGAACCACGTCCCTTCCATCTGGTGCAGCATTATCTTGGTCTTCTTGTGCGAGGCGGCGAAAGAAAGAAACAAGTGTTTCATTTGCAATAACGTTTTGTTCATCTCACCCTTGTTCTTGGGTGGGGACATTTTCCGTTACTTGTTCTGCTAGCTGTATTGTGACTGCTTAGGGTTGTCCCGCTCGTGCAACTCGAATTCTTCCAGTTCACGCCTCGACCACACTTTGCCATGGCAACCCTGCTTCCTTCCTTCGATCAAGTGTCGCATAAGAAAGCTTCTTTCTTGCCTCACTCTCGTACTGAGGTCCTCGGTGATGTATATCACTGATCCTTGAGATATTTGCTGTTTCTCAATTTCTCGCACTTAAGTTTATAATTGGTCAACTTACACGCGATGGGCCGATCCCTGCCTCCCCAACTCCCGATCCTGTGTGCTCGCTCAATATCCATTGGCTCAATCCCAAGTTGAGCCACCACTCGCCGAATTAGCACCTCGGTGTCTTCCTAAGTCTGTCTGTCTTCCTCGTTCTCTCCAAAAACCACAATGTTGTTTATTCTACTCTGGTTCTCTAAGTAGTCCACCTTTTCCTCTATCAAACTGAGCTTTCCCATTGCAGCACTTACTCTTGCATTCACACTTAGCACCTCCTCCTTCCCACAGCATCTGCTGTAACCTTCCTTCATTTCTTCCGCCAGGTTTCGAATCATTTCCTTCACTTCCTCCATTCCCTCTGACTTCCTTCCTTTTTTTTTTTTCCACACCTTTGACCGCACGCTGCAGAAACACTTCCACTCTCCACCACGTCTCAAGAGAGACAGCATGTACGGTCACCCAACCCATGCGACTGTGTGATGCAAATTTTGTATTAATGTAAACTTAATAAAATACTACTAATACTACCTTCCTAATAAAATACTGCAAACGTTCAGAACATTTGGTTTGAACCGTTATTACGCAACTTGGATGGAACTGAGTAAGACAATTACTGAGGAGAACAATATTTCTTTCGAATTGTGTTGGATACCAACTAATTACCAAAATGTTTGTGAATATTGCTATGAATGTAAATGTTTCTCGTTACAAATTAATTCTCGTGCGTTAGTGTTACAATGAGGTAACAGTGGTATTAACTAAGTCAAGGAATGTGTTGTTTTATTATATTAATACCATAATAATTGTCATTACACTTTGCAATTATTTATTTTACGAGTATAATTACCACCTGTGAACATAAGTTCATATCCCAAGTAAAAATGATCATACAAGAGACATGATAAGGCAATTATTCTACCAAGCATAAGCCTACATTAGATGTATTGTTCTATGAAAGATGGATTCTATTCCTGCTTTCTGCAGAGTTGATCCCGCAGTGCACAGTAGCACCGAGCAAATATCCTCTCTCTGCTAGTGTCAAAGGGCAACCATTATATGAACAAAAGAAATTCAAATCTGAAATTAGATACAGACAAGAACAATCATATAGCTCACGTCGTGAGAAGAAATCGTACGACAGTGTGAAGTGTCATTAAACATTTCAAAAAAACTGATATGCTAATAAACGAACAGAGATTGAACCACCCCTCCCCTAAAATTACATTTTATTGAACAGTGGAAAGTGATTAAAATGGTGAACAAAAACCCGCAAAGTGCCTCTTCAGAAATTGCTCCATATACGAGGGGCATACTGAAAGTCATGAGCAACACTGTTTTACAATCTTAATATTTATTTTTAAGCCAAACCAAATACATCATCATAATCTACAGACTTTCTTCCACTTTTCGACATAGTCTCCATTGTTTTGCGCACATTTTTCCCATCGTTCTACAAGTTTGAAAATGCCATGTGATAGAACTCCGTTCCAGCTGCCCGCAGACCCTGACGCACTGCTTTCCGAATATCCTCCAGCGTCTCGTAGCGTTGGCCACGCATCTGCTCCTTTACAGAACCGAAAAGATGGTAGTCGGAGGGTGCCAAGTCGGGACTGTAGGGAGGATGTGGAAGAGTTTCCCACCCTAATGCCCTGATCTTCTCCATAGTGGCACGGGCAGTATGCGGACATGCATTATCCTGTTGCAGGATGATCCTCTTTCCAGGGCGTTTATCACGCAAAGCCCGACGGAGCTTCAGAAGTGTCTTGATGTAGCGGGCAGAATTTATGGTTTGTCCAGATTCAAGAAAGTCAACCAGAATGCAACCTTGTGCATCCCAAAAGACACTTCCCATAACTTTTCCTACAGACTGCACTGTCTTCGCTTTCTTCTTCGATTGTGAGTTCAAGTGGTGCCATTCCATACTCTGACATTTCGTTTCTGGCTCATAGTGATGGAACCAGCTCTCATCTCCAGTCACAATACACGTCAAAAATTCAGCACCTTCATTATGAAATCTCTGAAGAAGGTTTTGTGCAATGGTTCTTCTTCTTCAGTCAATAAACGGGGGACCCAACAGGCACAGACCTTTCGATAACCCAAGCTGTGGATCATTTCTTGCACTGCACTATGTCCTATTCCAAGTTGCGCAGCAATTTCATTCACAGTGAAATGCCTATGTCCTGTAATGAACTCATCAATTCTTTTCTTGTTGCGTTCTGTAGAGGCAGTTCGAGGACGCCCGCTACAAGGCGCATTTTGCAGACTCGTGTTTCCATCTTTGAAATGTTTCACCCATCTTCTAACACTGCTGGCACCCATGCAGACACCTCCATACGCACGTTGAAGTCTGAGATGAATTTCAGGAGCAGATTTTCCTTCTTTCACAAGGAATTCAATGACAGCACGCTGTCGAAACGAAACATCAATGTCAGCCATTTTTCAAACACCGTCTGTAGTCACGTGATAGAAGCTAATGACGTCACAATATGTCAACCTGTGGCTTAAAGTCTGTAGATTACGATCCTGCAATTCGTTTCATTACATTGTTGAAATTTAAATTTTTACAATGGGTTGCTCGTGACTTTCAGTATGCCCCTCGTATATGCGAAGGTAGTCTTATTCAAGTTTTACTTTCGTCTGCAAATGAAACTCTATCCCGGAATGCATTCTTCTTTCTTATATCTTCCTTTACAAATATGAACCTGCTCTTTTGATTTTCCCTGCTGATATACGACTTCTTTCTAGGTAACCTGGAGATTGATGAGTTCTTTTATTCTCTTGGACGTTAAGTGGTTCGCTTGTTCTTCTACATATGCAGCAATTTTGGAAGAAGCAGTTTTTCTTCACGTTTTCATCATCTGTGTTTGTTCACTAGAATTTAGTTTCTTTGAGCGGCAGGTTCTCTTTTCATTTATTAGCATATTTTTTAAAATGTTTATGATACTTTGCACTGTCGAACGACTTCTTCCTAAGATGCTGGCTATTTCAAAATATGGTTTCTTCTTTTGATGTAATACACAATGGCCTGTCTAAGGTCTGCAGATGTTGTCTTTGATATGGGATCCATTTTCTCTTTCTGACATCCTCCTTATGGGTTTTCAGTTAGCCATTTATGTTGTGTTTATCATCACTGTACGAATATTTATAACCTTTAGAAGAAAGATTTTATTACCTTTGTACAACACTTCAAATGCAACACCAGTATCTAAATATACTAATAGAATGTTTTAAGTTGAAGTTGTGAGAAACATTTAGGTTTTAAAACTAGAAATATTCACTATCAAATGCCTGCGTTTCTATTCACAACTGATTGAATATTTATATTCTTGACTATAAGTGATGTCACAGCAAAAGATTGTGTTGTTTTCTTGCATCCCGTTAGCCTTAAGAAAATAGGTTTGAACTAAATAAAATAATATGTAAACATTATTTGTATTATAAACATTTAAAACAAATACCTTATTTTTACAAAAAAGTATTTTAAGGAAAAATTAATAGACGTATACCACAAATATAATTACTTTTTTATAGTTTAACGTCCTTTAAACTGTTTGCTCATATCGTACGAAAAATTAAATTCCTGAAATGATCTCGGTCCAAGAACCTTAAAGAAATAAATGAAATGGCGTTTTATTTATGGACGCTCTTTAACTACTGTGGTTTTCAGAGTAAAGCTTAATTTTGCTCAGAGGCCTCTTTATCAGGCTTGAGGCTCTTTTACGTGCCGTAAATCTACTCACGGGACCAACGGTTTTACTTCCCTTCCGAAGGAAGCCGTGCTTAGGATTTTAACACTCGAAAAAATGCATCATCATCAGGATTTGAAGCCATGAACTTGGGAATATGAAGTAAACATGGTAATAATTAAACTACGGAGGACGACTACTGGACTTTCGCCCTCTCTGGATAAGGAAAAACTTGGATAAAAACGTTTTGGGCAACTCATCATAAGCCAGATTCGAACTTGCTACCTGTTGAAGGTGACGTTACCTACACAGTTCCCAGATGTGCGATCAATAACTTATTTTAAATACGCCTATTATTTATAGCTTCTGAGAAAATGGTTTATACATGTAAGATAAATTTGTATGAGAATATGTTAATGGAACAATATTCGTCTTGAGTGTTTCTTCTGGGACTGGCATTCGGGAGGTTGTGGAAGAGGTTCCCCGAGGCCTCTACATGGGTTTTCCTGGGTCATTAGGCGAATTCTTCATTCCTCCAAACGTCATATCACTTCCTTTCTTCTCCATTTCATCCAAACATTATCTTTCAGGCTTTTAAGTGTCGGCCGCCTTCTCGTGGTGATGACTGAACTTTGGAAATCAGCTCTTGGCGGCGGGTTCAGGAGGTCATCGGAAGGCTTAGGGGAAGTTTGGTCAGACCTGAAGCGCGCGCGGGCTTCTAACGCGTCGAGGTGAAGAATGTTTGGGAACTGCTAGGGACCTTCCACGATAGCTCCCTTCCTTGTCTAGTTCCGGTTGCTCCCTCTCTCATCTCATTTTACTCCTCCTGCCATCTGACGTACAAAAAATGGCGTAGGTGTGAAATCCCCTCCAGCACACTACAGTTCTATGACATCACCACCACCACCACCACCACCACCACCACCACCACCACCACCACCACCACCACCACCACCACCACCACCACCACCACCACCAGCCTCAGGATTCTGGCTTGCTTTAAAAAGTTTTCTCCAACCCATGTCAACATTTTGTCTCGCTTAGCCCCCATTATAAACCTAATAACAAAACGTTTCTCTCTGAGTTTAATATAGTATAGGTAGATATAGAAGTTACCGAAAAATGTATTTAAAGGATAATAACCCTCATATTTTTAAACATAAAGTATTCAAATTAGATAATCTGCACTCTAGTTTACTATAGCTAAGAAAAATATGTGGTTTTCTGACCTTTAGTTTATTTATTACTGCTTGATAACCAAGAAAGGGCGGATATGGGATTTTGTTAACTGAAAAACACGTTTACTTTAGATATTTGGGTCCACAGTAACCTTAAAGACTTTTAAAACGATACACGTAATTTGATTAAGAAAAATATACTGCATAGAATATTGTGTTCAAATAAAAAATTATAACAACTGAATATTTACACCTTGTTAAAATTAACTTGGTGCAACGTGAGAGTAAAAAAGGATGGAGCTAATGGCAAATATATGCATAGATAGAGACAGACATATCGCACATAAATTCATACTGTATTTTAAGGTTCAGATGAGCTACATATACACAACTTGGCTCAACTTGAGATTGGAAAACAACGAGACTAATGGCAAGTATACAGAATGTTTCAAAACGACACCAAACGAAGATGTGGACCTTGTTGGTCATACCGCACCTGATACGTGAATATAATTTTCAGCTCTAAATACGACACATACAAAAACTGCCTTAAAATCACAATGGATTAGGCAGTCGTACATAACCAAATAGTATCTGCCTGGCCCACTCGAAGAGAGATGCCGGCTGGTAGCGAAGGTCCCAGTCGCGTGGTGTAGGCGTGGTTTGATATACACGCCGGGGTCACCTTAGTAATGGAAAACGTAGCATGTGGGTTGTTCCTTCGCTGCCTAATCCTAAATGTGTGCGATTTTTAAACACTTATAAAACTTTAAATAGAAGAAAGTTGCAACTTCAAGTTTTGGACAAGTCAAAGTCTAAAGTAATCGACTGCTATCTTCGTTTGGTGTCGTTTTGAAACTGTCTGTATAGTGACAGAGATATCCCACCGTGGTGTAATGGTTACCCTGCTGACTTCATGTACCCAAGGTCTCGGGTTCAAACCCGGCGGAAGACGATGGATTTTTTCGGGCGTAAAAATCTTTAGTATGGATTCCTTCGGAAGGGAAGTAAAGCCGTTGGTCCCGTGTCGTAGATTCACGGCACGTAAAAGAGCCTCAAGCCTTATAGAGAGGCCTCTGAGCAAAATTAAGCGGTCATTCACGCTAAGTATAGGATGGGACTCTGAAAACCACAGCAGTTAAAGAGCGTCCATAAATAACACGCCATTTACTTTCCCCCCCCCCACTGTATTTTAAAGTTAAGACGAGCTATATATATATTCTTTGAACAACATATATGCAAGTACAGGCACTAACTGTGTGTTTATTTTTCAGCACATATAAACCACATCCGAGCTGTCGCGGGTGTGAACCATGTCGGCATTGGTGCTGGATATGACGGCATTAATTAGTGAGTATACCATACTTTTTGCTTCATTCGTGTCTCGTAAACAACTGCATCTCTTTGAACCAACAAAATGGTTTGCATTCCAATTACGTTTGAAGGAATCAGAATATTGTACGAGGTATTACAGGCTCTGTATGGAACAGTGAGTTGTGTAAACAATTTAACTGTAACTGAAACAGACTCGTATTTATGATGCTTTTATGATCTAAAAATCTCATGAGAATTATTATGTTTTTAAATGCACATTTGCAGCTTATGTTATTAACTTCGCTTTCTTTGTGTGCTAAGAATTATATATCTTCAACTCTTCTAAACATTATTATAAACTAACAATGCTTCCAAAACAAAAAAAAAAAAAAACACATGGCCTTCTCTATATAAAGCTATTCTTACAAGTTATGTTTCTATCTACGTAACGTATGTCAATATAAATGTTGCAGAAATATATGTGTTACATACGCAGGAATAAGTAGTGTTTAACGCCCGCTGTTACTACTTTGGCACCAAGACAATGACACGGATGATACATGGAATGAAGAAGGAGCACCGGTGGAATGCGGTCGTTGGGGCTGAACCCGAACCGCTTTGGTGAGAGACGAGTGGTCTAGCCGTTAGGCCACGGCGAGGCGGGATAAGGGAGTAATGGCAATATTAAAATATTTCAAGAGCTGATCACTATGTGACGTATTGTTTGACTAGAGGAAGGAAAAATTAATGATAGTTTTCAATTTGAACTATTTATAAGTATTTTAAAATTGAAATCAATAACTAGGAATATCTCGGAAACGAGATTCTAGAAAAAGAAAGTTATATTTGACATAAATTTGTATGTGTGTGTGTGTGTGTTTTTAATAGGATCTACATGATCATGAACTAAAGCTGTCAGTAAACTGTTTTCTAAGTCTCGATTGAGTAATAGTTTTGCTTCCTCTGAAAGTAATTTCAACAACAAATTTAAAACTCACTTGAAAAAATACACAATTGAGACTCGTTTAAGTTTATTATCTCCAAATAAAACTATGATCTTTATAACAAATGCTTAACTGTGAGGGCGGGACAAGTAATATGCCTAATACATGATATGGAAAAAAAGAAAAATATAAATGGCTGTAGAACGAAGTTAAGATTGCCATATTGAGATGTTTAATATGTGCCTGAAATTTACAATAATAGGTCTAGTTCATATTATCAGCTTTTGAGCTTTTTTCTCTAAATGGTATATCCTATGAATGAAGTCAAATTAAACTTAAGCTACGCAATCTTTTTTATTTAAGCAGAAACTTAAATACGAGCTTATTTGGACAATGATTTTTCAATGGCATTACACTATTTATCGTTCGTATTTTAATTACTAGGGTATACATTTTAGTCGTGATTAATAGTTCTGAACTTTCTCAGTTGTTCGTATTTTAATAATTAGGACTTACAGAAAATATATCGATATATTTTGTGGTGTATGTCGGATGCTTTGCGTACTTTGTATTAGCGGTTGTTATTATCCTTATACGATTTATTTCATCGAATCAGCCAATGCGGTATCAACTGTGATGCACATTTTATCAGCAGTATGTGAGAACTAGAAGAGCGAGTCTAAGCGCTTTTTTACGATCAGCAGCTGTTAATAAAGTAGTAGAATTGATATCTAATCTTTGCAGTTTATTATGTGGCGAAACAAGGAATAATACTGCAGTTGCTAATAAAGAAAACTGAAACTCCATTTTGTTATAAGAGTGCTAGCTTTTTTTTTTTTCCCAAGGTAATGAGGAGATTTAACCTTTTCATTATGATTTTATTAAGTTTATAACTAAATTATTATTGATAAAGGATATTATCAATATCACCTCCATTATATTTTTAACAAATATAAGTAATATATCGTACATTTCACAAAGATTTAATTCACTAAACCTCATGTTTTCATCATTGACGTCACCACAATAATCATGGTTCTATGCCACCTTCCTTGTATTCGTCATAACCATTGACCCCAGTAGAGCCACTGTTTGCTAAAAACCTTAAATGACTCAGTATCACTTGAAGATGACGTTACAGTTTTTGTTAGAAGTGCTGGGCTCTTGTTCTGACATTCTGGTATTGGACGGTTTAAAATGTATGTATATCAAGTATATACCCACAACGCACGGACACAACCCACGCGGGTTCGTATCCTGGTTGCAGGTTTTGGCGGTTAAGGAATGGTGTGAAATGTTGATACCCTAACTCAGAACTTTGTTGGCATGGAATTTTTTTCAGGTATGGTAAGACACAGATGATTTTCTTTGAGTTCCAGATCATTATCGAACTTATTTATTAATTTTATTCCGCCTTTTCTGCCGTCAAACACACACGCATTTCTCTTAAACTCAACTACGATGACCTATCATTCCCTATTATTTTTGAGCATCTGTATGTAGCCCGTTTATTTCTACCGCGGACTCAGCTATCACGTCTTACCTATATGCATCTTCTAGTAATTGTGATTTCGACCGTCGTGGCCATGTGTAGCCCGGAGACTTCACCGCGGACTCCAATATCACGTCTTCTTCCGTAAATGTTCCATGCCTAGTGTCAAAAGTGGCACTTGACCAGCAAGGAAATTGTTTCTATTCTCCTTGTTATGTCCACCCGCGGACAAGGTAACCTCACCCCTTCAGTTCAGTGTCCTTCTCTTAACGGTACTATCCTACCTGGGTCGCTTGTCAGCTCGTGACAACTGTTTGTCCTTGCCTACTTCCCTAGCCATTTTCAATGTACATTTGTCCCCTCTTAGTACAATTTATATTATATTGGCTACAAAATATATCACCCTTTTAGATATATTTTAACCCCGTGACACATGTACTCTCTCAACCGGTATTACTGATTCACACGAAAGGTATTCTCTTGCGAAAATAATTTATTTATCGCTAGATACTTCTTTATATTCAGGATCAATTGTGTTTGCATAGCTACAGGCAAGTAAGTTATAGCGTCAGACCGCTTCCCTCCCTTCTAGGCGGTCCAGGTTCGATCCCAAGCACCCGCATGTGGGTTTTGTGGTGGATAAATTGGTGTCTGGGCCGGTCCTCCACCCCCCCCCCCCCGCCAATTGCTCCATCATCTTTCCAATCACTTATATTTCATGTCATCCACTTCCTCATGTTCATGCCTAACTATGGGCCGTATCCTGTAATAGGTTCTCCATTCTGCGGTATCGTGCCTTTGGCTTGTAAGTCCCCCGTCATTAATACGGGGAGAGCAAGTCTTATTACGAAACGAAACACTTGCAGGGAAGCTTAAACAAAGACTTTCTTTATGTGGAACTAAGGTTAAAATCACTCTAGAAATTCACCTGGTAATGTCACAAATGTTGTTTTTACAGTATATGTACAAACGACTGATCACTGTTTGTAGAAATGTAACATTTATTGATAGTCAATAGCTGGTTGCTATGTGACTGAAGTTTCTTTGTTTGTGCGGATAAGAATATACAAATTTCAGTATGAGAAAAGAATAAGCATTTTAAAGCTGAAACCAATAACAAGGAATATCTCAAAAAACGACCAACTACACGAAAAAAAATTGTATATAACGTAAATTGTGTGTTTTAACGAGATCTTCATTTTCTATTAAAGTTACCAGTCTTACAGTTTACCAGTTATGTAAGATTCCGTAAAATTCTCCCAGAATAAAGATGTCTTCAGAGGCTATTCCCAGAAAATTCAAGATGTACATTTTATTTTTCAGGTAAATATCAAATATTTTAATCAAAATCGTTAGAGCCATTTTAAGAAAATCAAAATTTTTGAAAATTTGCCCATGTTAAGAGTAGTTGGGGGTGAGGGATTTTATTCAGAATTTTTGTGTCGCCTCCTTGTAAGATACTAAACTTGAATACCAGGTTTGGAATTTAACGGACTTTTCGTTTTTGAACTATGCTGCGCACAGACAGACACACACACACACACACATACACACACACTGTAATAGACAGACAGACAGGCAGTCACACACGGACATTTTTCTAAAATGCTATTTTACTTTCTCTACACGTATTATGTACACAGTTTATAGAGAAGTTATTGCATTCCACCCAAAAATTCGATACCGAGATTTCACCCGAAATACATGTTTTGGTCTCCCTGAATAAAAACAAACATTATGGAAAAAGTTAAGTGTGTGCCTGTGTGTGTGTGTGTGCGTGCGTGCGCGTGCGCGTGTGTCTATGGACAGTATAGCTCAAAAACGAAAAGACAATTAATTATCAAACTTAGTGTTTAAGTTTGGTATCTTCCAAGGATGCGACAGGAAGATTTTCAAGAACAAATTCCCACCCCAAGCTACCCTTTACGTGGAACATTTTTCGAAATTTTTTATTTTCTCAAAAATGACTAACTATTTACTTCAAAATCTGTTTTTTAAATGCCAAATACAATGCATATTTTGAATTTTCTGTGAATAGCCCTTAAATACTTCTTTATTCTGGATAATTTTGATTGATATTTGCATAACTGATAACACAACGTAATACACAAAATGTAGATCACGATTAAATACGCAATTTATGCCATATACCTTTTTTTCGTGGAGTTGATCGTTTTTGAGGTATTCCTTGTTTTTGATTTCAGCTTTAAAAAACGTATACTTTCTCATACATGAATATGTCAACTCCTGTGCATACAAACAAAGGAAATTCATTCACCTAGGAACCACCTTTTGACTATCACTTTAACCTATGGCACTTCCTTATTTCAGTTCTACTTACAAGGAAACAAGTAATAAGACTATTTCTGCTATTTTTTCTCGATTGGCATGAACCAAATAGAAACAAACATAAGCTTGTTAATAATAATTTTGCAGAGATGTAGAGAAAGTCATATGAATGTATTACATAAGAATTTTATATATAGGGGGCTCAAAACATTTCCCGAGAAATCTTGGTATCGAATTTTTGGGTGTATTACAATACCTTCTACACACTACTTACATTTTCGCTCTACTTGCATATTACAGAAATAACTAATAACTGCGATTTCAGTATCAGTGGCCTTATTATAATGAAGTGTATGCCGTTCTTGGAGCTTTTAGGAATGAAGTATCTGGTTGTTACAAACGCAAAGAAGAGGGAAGGTGGGAGGTGGGAAGTGTTCTTGACGCCTTGTTTGTTCATGTGAAAACTCTCGGCAAAGAAGCTATATCCTCTATTAAGTTTCCCTTCGCGAAGTGCTGGGTGACAAATTCATTAGCTCAGTTAATCAACAAACAAGCAACAGGTTGTTCAAAAGCAACAAGCTCTTTAACTTTACAGGATTATTAGTAACGTATGCTCCTCAATAATTAACTTGCGTTAACAAACAACTAAACCCAATCATTGAAACATGTAGCGTTCATTTTAGCATGAATATTTTGGGGGTTGAAACTCAACCTTTGCTTGAATATTTGGAGACTATGCATAGGTAGAACTAGACTGAAAAAGTCAATGTTTTAGCCGGTATTTGAGCCACTGATCTCCCAATCTCTAGCCGGTTGCTGTACCACTACCATAGCAGCATGCCGGCATAGCATTGAATTTCTCAACTGCCTCACGTGTTTCCCGGTAAACTACAAGGTGTTTTCAAATTATTTTGAGATTACCTCAATGGCGACTTACAATGTTGTAGTACTTTAAGTACCAGGATTCATAGTGTAGCCAATTATTATGGTCAATTAGTATTAGTTAATTTATTTTTTCCACAAGCCGTGTGTAGGACAGGAGTTGGATAGATAGTGTGACTGAAACATTCAATACCGTAGCCGGGATTTGAACCAGTCTGACTCTACCTATCCAACCCCTGTCCTACACACGGCTTGTGTGAAAAAACAATTAAATCATAACAGTCGGCTACACTATGAATCCTGGGACTTAAAGTACAGGGTTACTACAAAAGAAATAGACAACTTCAACTGCCTGTAAAACAAACACTATTAGAGATAGCAACCTAATTATTTTGGAAGTGTGTTGAGAAACTCTCAAAGTTTTGTTTGTTACTATTGGTAACGCTGTAGTATTTTTGTTGGAATTTGCTAGAACGTAATCAGCAACTGTTGTCCAACGACATTTTAGAACACGTTACCACAAAAATGAAATGATGCGCTCACAAAAACCAACATCGTCTTCATCATGTCGCAACATGTCGATACAAAAGTCACACCGTATGACCTTATCTTCTTCACTCAGAAACTGCAACATCTGTAATCTGTAAGGCATCATGTGCAGTCGCTTCCGCAAGATTTTTCATACAGTTTGCTGTGGAATTTGTAATTGCATGCTTGCCCTATTTGTCGATTTCTGTGGGCTTCTTATGTAGGCAGAACGAACACGTTCAACGTTTTCTTCCGAAACTCTTGGTCTTTCCGAGCTCTTCCCTTTGCACAAACATCCCGTTGTCTCGAATTTTCTATACCAGTCGTAGATTGACTGTCTTGTCGGTGGCGTTTTGTGGTAACGTGTTCTAAAATGTCGTTGGACAACAGTTGCTGATTGCGTTCTAGCAAATTCCAACATGCAATATGCCTTTTCCACAGGATTTTCCGCCATTTCAGCTTCTGCAACAACAAACAAAACACTACAGCGTTACCAATAGTAACAAACAAAACTTTGAGAGTTTCTCAACATACCTCCAAAATAATTAGGTTGCTATCTCTAATAGCTTTTGTTTTACAGGCAGTTGAAGTTGTCTATTTCTTTTGTAGTAACTCTGTACTTACAACATTGTATGTCGCCATTGAGGTAACTCAAAATAAATTGAGATTACCTTGGTTTACCGGGAAAAATGAGAGTCAGTTGAGAAATCCAATGCTATGCCGGCATCTTACAATGGTAGATCAGTGGTAGAGCAACCGGTTAAATACCGTGAGATCCGTAGTTCAAATCCCGGCTATGGCATTGATTTTTTCTGTCTGACTCTACCTGCCCGATTTGGAAACTATATTTAAGCTATTGTGCAAATAAAGTTTGAACTATACGCTCAAATAAATGTTAAATTAAAAAAAAAAAAAAAAAAAATCAGTGTGGATGATAGAACATACGATTCTTAACATACAGGTGGTTTTTAACGCATCTCATTCGCTGTAGCGTAGAACTTCTCCCATTTAAAAAAACATTAAGAAACGATTCTGCATTTCAGTGCAGAATGTAAGGTTTAAGGCTTGGCTGCTGGTGTCAAAGCCTGCACGAGCTCGGGTTTATATCTTTTAAGAGCAGATTTTCGTAGAATGCGTAACCTACTGGGTTCTGGTACTTGGAGTTCTCGACTAACGGGTTATCGACTTCTTTGGACTCCTTTGAAATGCAGCTCGGTTCCTAACCACTGCCTCCCTTGACGTTTGCGGGCGACTACGTCTCCCAGGGCACAGACATCCAGTGACTTCAAAGTGCCGTAGCTAATCTGAAATGCAGTTCCGATGCAGTGTTGGTGGGCGCTTGTTGAACTGTGTTTCAAACCTCCCCTGCTCGCGCGAAATCTATCGCGCGAAATCTATCACGCAAAATCCAATCTCTTGCTGCGGTCTACCACACACAACCACTGCCTTTTCTTGTACTATACATAGACTATATGTATATACAGGTGTTAATGAACTACACCGAAATAATTTGAGAGATTGTGCACGTGACTGACTTAAGTAATTTGAGATCGGTGATGTATGGTCCACGGATAAACATAACGCAACTACATACCGTTAAACGTGTGGGTATCAGGTGCTGATAAGTCGGTGTTAAAGCAAAACAGGTTGAAAAAATAGCTTAGAATGTCTTTAAAACTGTTGTCCGAGTATAGAAATATCGATTTTTAGCAGCTCGTTACTAGCGTTCTCAAGATTTAATGTTGCAAAAATATGTAAAATATCGAACCAAATACTTGAGCATTCATTAATTACGTTCTTGAGTTACGTAGCCTAATCTGGAGGCGTTTTTCAACTGCATTGGTGGCCCAACGCGTAACGCAAAAAGCTGCTATCCCAAAGGTCATGATTCCGATTCATGTCATAGAAAAAATGTTTTATTATTATTTTTTCATTACAGTCAATGTGCCACGATACGTGATCGAGACCCGAACTCGGAAACTATCTTTCACTTGAAAGCCAGTATCATAACCACTACGCTAGAGAGGTACGCTGTAATTTGTCCTTTCCTTTTTCGTGTTATGCTCTCGAATGGTTGATAAATTAGCCAGTGGCGTACTGGCACTTAAGAAACATATAGCCATTACTTCGAAATTTCAATAAACAGGCCATAAGTCTCCTATCTCAAATTACTTATTTAAGCAATCTATATGTTCTATATATCAACTCGTAAACTTACAAATATGTCCTATTACTTCATACAACTTTTGTTTGTGCATGTTATTTTACTTACATATAAAGCGGTTTTTTTCCCGACATTTGAATCACAAATAGAATAATTTAGTTTTTACTTTACGATTGTAAATCCATGTTTAATCTGTGCCGATGTTATAAAAGGAAACATGTTTATATGTGTGTAAATCCCGCGCGTTTGTGTCTGCTCGTCTACGAACTTTGATAATTCTTTCACATTTAAAAAGCTGATTTCTTTCTAATATACATAAGCTATGAGATATTTTAAAATGTATATATAAATTGTGATGTTAGAGGAAGTTATTGCACTTATACAAATACAAATAAATACAAATATATTTTATTTCAATCTCTTAGTAATTACAAATATTACAATAGATTTCGTCAATTCAAAATTACATAGCTTCTATACAGGTTAGATGTTATATACTAAAGTGATATTTATATTTCTCCTCAAATTCATCAATACTGTATATAGCATTCTCAATTAGCCATTTTTTGATAAAAGTCACAAAATAGTTTTTCTGAAGTTGCCTAATCGTACTTGGCAATTTATTATATAGTTTTAAACCTATATGTTTATAGCTATTATGTGTCCTGGACAATCTTAAATACGGTGCATCTAGATTTATTTATGTCTTGTATTGTGATTGTGAATTAATCTGCGTTCATTAAATTCCTGCAGATTATCATTAATGAAATATATATAAACCTATAAAGAAATCTAATGCATAAAATGAACCAAATTTTCAAAGTAAAATTTTTAAATATATATTAGAATGTATCTTGTTTTGCAAATTCTTAGTATTCACACCTATGCAATTTCTGGTAAAGCATAATGGAACTTACACTAAAACTGAGATGTTTTTAGTTTTGAGAAAAACGCTGTTCTATAGAATAGTATATTATGAAACAGGTGTATTGTATGATCTTCGGGCTGTAGAGCCCGAAGCAAGGGCATACATGTACATTTTGACATTCTATGGATGCCCAATGTTTACAACATAATTTATTTTAAAAAAAATAATATTGATTGATTGTAGTGAAAAACTCACTCGGTGTCTTAACGTTAGTTATATTGAAGTTGAAGGCAAGGAACTCGTAAAGACAATAGATACTCTCTTTTAAGTCAAGAGAATTGTTGTAAGTTAGCAAAGCTTCATAATTGGAAATATAACTTTAAATTTCATAAGAAACTTGTGGAAAATTCTATCCTTCCGATTAATTCTTCGTTTTTATGTGTTACTTGATCTATAATAGACGGATTTATTTTATAAGTAAAATTAACCAATTTCAGAATAATAAATGCCATGCTAACTGTAAGAATATAAATACAGGCATTTCAACACGGCACCAAACGAAGATAGCAGTCGAAGATCTTACACTTTGACTTGTCCGAAACTTGATGTCGCAACTTTCAAACTCTTTTATTTAAAGTTTTATGTGTGTTTAAAATTCTCACACATTTGCAATTAGGCAGTGAAGGAACGACGGTTGTCATAGACCACGTAAACAACCTCTACGAAACACGTAACCAAACCCACATGCTACGTTTTCCATTACTAAGGTGACTTGTGCCGCGCCGGTGTGTCTATCAAACCACGCCTACACCACGCGACTAGGACCTTCACTACCAAGCGGCATCTCTCTTGGAGTGGGCCAGGCACGTGCTATTTGGTTATGTATGACTGCCTAATCCTTAGTGATTTTATGGCAGTTTTTGTATGTGCCGAATTTAGAGCTGAAAATTACATTCGCGTATAACGTATGGTATGACCAACAAAGTTCACATCTTCGTTTGATGTCGCTTTTATACACCTCGTAACAGCTGTAAAAAATTAAACTATTATTAAAAATAATATAACTATCCATATTCAACCAACAAGTCTATTTAATTCCAATTTCTCCTAATAAATTTAAAGAAGGATGAGCTGCTATATTACAAGAATATAATAAAAACCGTATGCTTTTGTTAAATTTTCAGTACGCCCCAGGGACTGGAGGACGTCTCTAAATACCCTCAACTCCTAGCCACCCTCCTGGAGGACCCTGACTGGACCGAGGAAGACCTCAAGAAACTAGCGGGGCTCAACTTGCTCCGGGTTTTCCGAACAGTGGAAGAGGTAAATGTTAATGCTGTTACAACGATGCGATGCAGATATTTGGAAAGTGCGTACCAAAATGCTATTCATAAATTTAGGAACATACTTTGCTATGCCCCACCTATGCTTTAAGCATACCCAAGCTGGTCATTGAGATGGAAGCAATCAACCAGAAGCGCTCTGCAGTGAGTACACGTGAAATATTAAACAGACAGACATAGTCAGCGACTAAAATACCTAGAAAGTCTTGGATCCTTTCCCGATTTGTTGTAAATCCTGGAGAGTGTGAGACAACACATCAACACGTGTATTTAGTCCCAGGGGCAACTCACTAATACAATAACAGATGTAGGAAATCGAAAAGAGGTACATCTTGTCCGGATGCTTACTATGTCCTCTAGGTGCAAATGTCGTCAAAGAAAACAAGCAATGTTTACAAAACGTTGTGGTAGCAAAATTATTATTAATATCTCAAATAAAAAAAAAATATTATGTGTTACACTCACATGACTTTCTCTAGCTGCTCTACAAACCTCCTACAAAAGATTATTCTTCTTTGTACACAATGCTAATCAAGATAAATATTAGCAGAATGCTCTTATTACTTAGCTCCTTATAAGTAGAAGGGAATAAGGGAATGTGCAATGCTAAAATAATTGTCAAATGTTTTAAAAGCAATCGTTATGCGATTGTCATTGCAAATCACTTCTTTGCTTAGCCAGGAGTAGAAAAAAAGAAAAACAGACACTTCCTGTGTGAGAAAAGTTTAAGTACTTCACAATTGAAACCAGTAACAAGGAATATCTCAAAAACGGCTACCTCCACAACAAAAACGTAAAGGACAAAAATTGTGTGTTTTGTCATGAGGTAAATTTTTTGTGTAGTACGTTTTTTTTTTTTTTTTTTTTCTATCTCTTACGGTTTAGCAGTTAAGCAAAATTCAGCAAAATTCATCCAGAATAAAGAGTTATTCTTCGGCTATTCTCAAAGAATTAGAGATATACATTTTATTTCGGACATAATTAGCTTTAATATGCGGGATTTTAATAAAAATTCTTACAGTCATGTCTAAGAAAATCAAAATTTTCGACATTTTTTCCATGTAAAGGGTAGTTTGTGTTGGTGGATTTTTTTGAAAATCCTCGTGTCGCATCCTAAATCTAAATACCAAGTTTGGTATCTAACGGTCTTTTCGTTTTGGTGCTATACTGTCCACACACACACACACACACACACACACACAGATAGACACACACACACACACACGGACCATTTCTTAAAAATGCTTTTTTCAGACTCAGGGGACCCCAAAGCATATATTTCCGGTGAAATTTCGGTATTGAATTTTTAGGTACATTACAATACCTTCTCTATCACTATGTACATTGTGCATATGGGTCTAGAGAAAGAAAAATGTTAAGTATTTCAAAGCAGAAACCAAAAACAAGGAATATCTCAAAAAGGATCAGCTCCACGAAAAATATGTATACTACATAAGTTGTGTGTTTTAATGTGCTCTACATGTTTGTGTGGTAAGTTTTTGTCCATTTCTTACGGTTTAGCACTTATGCAAAATTTCGTAAAATTCACTCAGAATAAAGAGGATATTCCCAGAAAATTCAATATATACATTTTATTTGTCAGGTAAATATTTTTATATATGACATTTTAATCAAAATCGTTAGAGCAATTTTTTAGAAAATCAAAATTTTCGAAAAAAGTTCCATGTAAAAGGTAGTTTGTGGTGGGGGGATCATTCTCAAAATCTTAGTGTCACATCCTAATAGTTTATGTGGTTGAGTCTATAAAAGGTATTTCATTTAGCAGAAACATAATAAAGCTTACTCTTAAAATATGTGATAATACTTTCAATACATGATCAAACTTGTTCTTACTATAATAGCTGTCTTCTAAACCTTAATTATTTAGCCATGATACAATTCCAATAGAAATTAAAAATAATTGTAAATTTAAAAAGTTAAAAATGTGAAACGCTTTTGCTTTCTTCATGTGATCAACATATATTATAACATCACGATAGTGGTTCAGAAATTTCAACTATGTGTTGTATATAAGTGCTGAAAATTTCAGCTTTCCAGGTCCCATACGCTTTGAAAAAACGGTACAAAAGTATTCAAAAATGCTGTTTTGAGAAAACTGAATTTAAAGATACAAATCTTCTAAAAAGGGGCACTACATAACAGCTATAAAGAAATGCAGACTAGCACTTAAGTTATATTTAAATTGTTTAAAATCCTTTACCCCCGCAAAAGTGTACGTTTTCTGAAACTAGAAATAATAGAGATTTTATTACTGTCTAAAAAAAATATCTGGTGTGTTCCATTCACACGAGTTTCTCCACATCTCTGTAACAAATTATTGTTAAAGAGCTTCTGCTTCTATTTACTTCATACTAATTGAGAAAACATTAGCAGAAATAGTCTTATTATTTGCTTCCTTGTAAGTAGAAGCGGAATAAGGAAGTACCATGGGTTTAAGTATAGTCAAAAGCTGGATATTATGTGGCTGGTTCCTTTGTTTGTATGGACAGGTGTTGACATATTCCTGTGTGAGAAAATTATACGTTTTTCCAAGCTGAAACCAAAAACGATCAACTCCACGAAAAAAACGTATATAACATAAACTGTGTGTTTTAAAGTGCTCTACATTTTTTGTGTGGTTAGTTTTTGACTATCTCTTACTGTTAACAATTATGCAAAATTCCGTAAAATGTATCCAGTATAAAGTAGTCTTCAGAGGCTATTCCTAGAAAATTCAAAATATAATTTTATTTATGAGGTAAATATCTTTAATATGTGATATTTGAATCAAAATCGTTAGTACCATTTTTGAGAAAAATAAAATTTTGGAAAACATTTCGAAGTAAAGGGTAGTTAGGAGTAGGGGAATTTTCTTGAAAATTTTCGTGTCGCATCCTTGGAAGATACCAATCTTAAATACCAAGTTAAATACCACACACACACGCGGACATTTTTATGAAAATGCTTTTTGTTTTAATTCAAGGGGACAAAAAACATGTATTGCCTTTGAAATCTCGGTAAAGAATCTTTGGGTGGAATGCAATGCCTTTTTTATACACTATATACATAGTACGTGTAGAGAAAATAATTTTTTTTTGTATAATTTCAGAGTAATTTGTCCCCTTAATTTATTCACAACACAGTAGGAATGCCATAACATTTGCCATGTTTTTTATAACAGTGAAAGTGTAATATGTCTTTACATGTGCATGAATGTAATTACAATGACAGTTATGTTTCCACAGGTACGGGAGAAGTGGCAATTAGCAGCGGTAATGCCGGCAGAAGAATTGATCCCGGCATCTTTCCTGGAAGGCCACACGGACTGCATGTATATCGGCTCCTGATTAGGTTGTTCCACCTTTGAGCAACGTCATTTCTACCTGTGCCTCCACCAATGATGTGCTGCGGAGATGTGACACAGCTGGCTGTGGTCCACTCCTGGGGAGCATTTCTCACTGCGGCCAGTTAACATTCCAACTCCTTCCTTAAACGTAAACTTCTGCATCGGCTTGCCAAAGTAATGTAAGTGATTGGTATTACTGTCGGTGAGAAATATCCTTGGATTGACACTTGTATGGTGTGTCGTCTGCTGTCAGGAGTACTGCTACATTTACAATGAGATGCAAGCGCAGACGTAACGCAACATGAGCGCAAATGCAAGGAGACACCATTCAAAATGCAACCGTAAGCGCAACGCAAGATTCATAAATACATGGGTATATCATCTACGGGAGTTTCAAATGTAATAACATAGCCAACAATATTATATCAGAAAATTAATTTAATGTTTTATAATAATTAAGTTATAAAATTATACACATAACTGACACGGCATTGATGTTACAAACTGACCAAAATATTGGAAATTGGCTAATATGGTTTTAATTTTTATTGTCTCGCCTTCTATTCCAGTTCTTTATTTAATTGATGAGAGTATCAAACCAATAACATTTTCTATTTGCTTATGTCATTTTACGTTCTATTCATAATAAAATAAATTATTAATACATTAATATCTCTTTATTCCACAAATAATACCTTTAAATTGATTTTTACTACTCTCATTTTTCTCAATGGAGTCTGCAGAAAATTATAAAACTGTACTTTTAATTAAGAATTGTGAGAGACAAGAAATCCGCAGATGGCGGATACATTCATTAAATCAAAGCACAGAATCAGTGATTCACAGCCAAATGGAAAATGGGCATGTATGTACAGAAGGCGCTGTAAAAACTCGCACTGCGATCGCACAGAGGAAAAGACCAACATTAATCCTCTTTGCAAGCAATGCATGGATAAAGTTTGGAGTTTGCATTGCGTTGCGGCTTGCGTATTTCTATGTGAATGCTTATATTAAATAATAAGAATCATAGTGAAGAATCCATAACCGTCAGAGATGTGATGTCATCGGCGTTGCAACATCTAACACCTGAATGGTTCAATGGAAATTTCTTTGATTTCATTCTGTGAATAGTTTGGCTGTGTTCTACACAGAGATTCTTTAGGGAGTACATTTATAAATCGTGACTACTTTTTATATGTCGCGGACATTGCTGTTGTTCTCACCCTAGAAATACCACGAGTGACACTGCAATTTGAAGTGTCCTACAGCCATGATAAACTGTTGAGGTTACAATGTGGAATTTTAGAGGAAGGAATGGAACGTATACCACTGCAGATGGATAGCGAGTAAATATGCCAACAGCGTAGCGTGATGACCACTTGCCAGCAAAATGTCAATCACAAGGTAATTTCCCACCGATAATACGTACCGGTTACTTACCATTAAGCAATTGTTTTGTGTGCAGTTCACATTCAGGGACTTCCTTATAATACATATTGGATAAAAACGATACCCTTCATGAAAATAGAACCAGAACACACGTTTAATAGAACCCAATTTCTAAACCAACAGAAAAGATTGGGTGTAAAATGCAAATAAATAATAGTTGTATATAACTTAAACATAATAAAAGTCCACACTAGTTATTCTTAGCACATGCACATGCACCTACTTATTTAAATTTATTTATTAAAAGCATATAGATATGCACATTTATTAGTTCAAACAAAAATAAAATAAAAATTAAAAAGAATCAAAAGCAAAGTAACAACTGTAAAGTGAAATACAATTCTATCGCATCTTTATTAGATGCTCTGGTTAAGCGGTCAACTCGTACACTTTTTCCTCTATTTTTATTTTTCAATATGATTCTTTTGTTGTGTCTTATAGTTTTATTTTGTTCCAAAAAAAGTTAAGGTAATACCTTTAGTGCCGTGTTCTAAGAACGTTAATGCAAATATATCTATTTTAAAACACACATATTGAGAAATACATGGCGCAAATGAGGATAGAAAAAATATAAAATACTAAACTCAACTTGACGATTACATCAAAGGCAGCTACACTGTATTTATATGATATGCATTCAGAATATTTAATAGATGGTATTGCCAGCAAGGAAAGGGAACAAATTGCCCAAATCGCTTCAGTTGCTAAATCATTTTATAACAAGCCCTGAACGAAGTCAACTTTTATTCTGCAAATATAACACCAATCAAAATATCGAAAAAGATTCCAAACGGCAGTCAATACATTTTGCTAAGTACACTCAAACACATTAAAGATACACCTGGAAGCACTTACTGTAAAACGAGGTATTGACTCCACCCATATCTTCCACCTGTTTGCAATACCCTTAAAAGCATACTGAACAGGCCACGCTACCGAAGAAAAGGGAATAAACATGAAAAATAACTTACGAAAAGGAAGTTCTGAGTAATCCCTAAACCTTCTGGTTGGACAATACTCCACCCCTGTCACTAGTAGTTACAAAATTACATTAATATTTCTTAGCGCTACATACTGAAGTTCTTACGCCAAGGTAATTCTGCATGATGGACTAAATTAACACATTGCTTATAGAAGTCAACCTGTTCTGATGGAGCGTCAAGCAAGGTTGAGAGATGAAGGAATGGATTGCCAAGTCGATTTTCCTTTTTCTTGCTCGTGTAGTATGTTGTACCAGAATGAAAGCAATGATAATCGTGGTAAGGCCCGAGTCTCCTTAAAACGTTCACATTTTTATTGCCTTTCAGTGTACAAAACAGAAAACTGAATAGCGTAAAACACAGAAAATAATATGACACTACAGGACTTGATATTAACTAGAATGAAAAAAATGTGTATATATATATAGCAGATATCATTTCTTTTCCTCAAAAATAGGTGTATCAAAATTTATATTGATGCTACCTCTTGCAATAATAAATAACTAAATCAGCGATATATACGACAAAATCAATACGTAATTTTAACGCCGATAAGGCAAATTTAATGCAATAGGAAACAGACCTGTAATAATAATTTATGAGAGTTTCAATTACGGAATAAATTCAAATATAAGTTTATGTATTCTTTAAAGTGTCCCACAATATGGTGCATTAATTTTTAACTTCAACGTAAATTATTTAAACACTTAAGATTTTCTAAAATTTGCTAATAAAATGCCTTTACTTATAATAATTAATTGATGAGAAAATAGACAGATTAAATAGTTCGCAGCGAGAAAAGTTTAGATTTTAACATAGGCAAGGAACGAAATGTTAACTGGCCGCTCTTCATTGAAATCATTACACTAAGGGGAAACTAAATACTGTTTTAGGAAGGGAAGTTGCTTTATGATAACGTAATCAAATACAGTTTTATTCAAGAACAATGAAACCAGAAACGATTATTTAAATATCTAGAAGAACGTCAGTAGAGTTTATAATAGGTTACATTCAAAGTTGTGTATGCTTTCAATTTTTGTACAAGAACTGCGCGTTGAAATTAGTATGGTTTTTATAATTTAAATATATATTTGACTAGTCTATAATAATTTCAATATTATAACAATTGATTTATTGTAAGTCCTTAATTGCATATGTGCTATCATAAACTACATCATTAAACCTTTGCACTTTAACTATATTGTTAATAATAAATTGTAGTTTTTAATGCACTAATGTTTCTTTTTCTTAATGCATATGTATTTATATAGAGTGGAAAGGATATGAAAGCAAATATTTTAGTATTTTAGAGATTTTGAAGCACAATATTTTGTTTTGTTTCTTTGTTTATCTTATATTTAGGGTGTTATTGGGAGCCAGGACATCAAGACGTAAGAGTTGTGAATAGGCGTAGTGCTGAATTACTTTCCGCTTCCTTCCTCCTTGCCTGTTTTTTTATCCTTCGTCTTATTACTAAGGCAGAAGGAGGTAATAGTAACGATGAGGGTTGTTGACAGTTAAAAAGAGTATCTTTTTTCATGATGATCATTTTAAGAAAAATATAATTATAATCATATTAATTAATAGTTTCATGTTAAACACATTTTGAAGTTTAACAGGTGCCCAGATAAACCATGCTGTTTGAGAAGCAATTGTTTTCTAATATCCCAAAGCAAAACAATCTGATTAAACAGGATTTTTGCGTATAATACAGTGTCACCAACTCGTTTAATTTTGTACTGAAGTACATAAGCTTGTTCCGGGTAAACACTTGGCAGATGGGGTTGCCCAGTTTACTTTTGGTGTCTTTTAAAACAACCTGTATATTCCGAAATCTGAGGCTTTGTTTTGTAATTCAAAAGAATAAGTTGACCTAAGTGGTTATTTCAGAATAAACGATGCTTTATAATGATTTATTTTTATTCACAAGCCCTGTATAGCCTTAAGTTGAAAAAGTGAATATTCTGGCAGGAATTTGAACTGTGAATCTGCAGCTTTCCATGCTGTTGCACTACCAACTGAGATGTTATGGTGTCATCTCTGTATGATATTAAATTCCCCAGTCAGATTTAAATTCAGTCAAATTATTTGGGGTCATACTGTCTTGCGCGAGAGGATTAGCTCAGGAGATTTCGTCTGCATTCTGGAGGTCGCAAGTTCGATCTCCGTGGCCGGTCTCAAGATTTTTCTGCGGGTTTCCTGGGTCGCCAGGCAAATCTTGCTAAAACTTCTTACTTACCTGAATTTTCCCAGTGTGCCATATCCTGTTTCCAAAATGTTCTAGTTATCTGGTTGTTGGCTTCGACTTCAGTTTATCCTGACGTCGTCGTTGGAACCGTTCGATCGGACCCACGTTTAAATTACGCTGTTCCCTCTGGGGTTCTACCGGAGTCTCGGGGTTCTTTAGCAGGGAGGCTTCGGAAGCCGTCCGCTTATGAATGAATGAATAAGTGTATTTATTGACATAGCAATATCATACATAGAAATGTCAACAGTCGCACGGGTCCACAGACCGTATGTGTTTTTGTAATACACATTACAAGTAATATTAAAATAGCAACAACAAAGAATTAAACGAGTAAACACGAAAATAAAAAGACAAAGGAAATACACAGTCAAAAGCAATATTAAACAACAATAAAGAATTAAGAGTGAACCCGAAAATAAAAATACAAAGATATTCAAATATATCAATTTAAATTTACAGCACAGAGTACACCTTCATAAATGCACCCTCTTATAATAGATAATTACACTTAAAATACATATACACATAATATATATACCATATATAAAACCATAGCACAACAGTGACCTAAATATGACATAATATATATGTATGTAGAACATTGTAGTCACTTTTGTTTAGTTGATCTTATTCCCCCCCCCCCTTCTCTAATGGCAGCCTCCTCAGATCTCAGCTGTCTTGCCTTAAGTATAAATTTACCTAGCCCGTCCATGTTTTCCGTGCCTGCCAGTAGCGTCCAACATGCTTCTAGCCCTACATTCGCAGTCCGCTTATATACCCCATACATGGTTGCGCACTTCCTCACCCGGACCTGGTTCTCCTTCGGTTCTCTCCCTACACCCCTCCCTACCGAGGAGAACAATGTTCTGTTGTGTCCTTCCCATATGTAATTCCATTTATAACCCTATAGCATGTTGTCATGTTCCAATGGTAATTCGTTTGATAGTAATATCACAGAGAGCTGAAGATCCTTGGTTCAAATACCAGCTAAGACATTGCACTTTCAGTGTGATTCCTCTTACAGTGTACGGTTTACCTGAGCACCTGGTGTACTTCCCAACGTTTATAATAATCAAAAAATCTTTTAGTATAAAATACTAAACAGTATTAAATTAAGAGCATTTTAAGCCGTTGTTGGGATTTGAAATATTTTAACATTGTTGAATTTTCTATTTATAACTACAATATAATTATCCTCCGAAACAAGTCGTGCTATTAACACAGAAACCGTGAGTTTCAAATATGCCTGAACAGTACTGGTGTCCTAAATATATCGAAGTAATTTATACAGGGTGTTTCAAAACGACACTAAACGAAGATGTGGACCTTGTTGGTCACACCGTAAGTGATAGGTGAGCGATATTTAAACACTCATAAAACTTTAAATAGAAATGTTTGAAAGTTAGGACATCAAGTTTCGGACAAGTCAAAGTGTAAGGTAATCCACTACTATCTTCGTTTGGTGTCATTTTGAAACTTCCTGTATATTAAGGCAACAAAGCAATATGTTAAATTACCAGAAGCAAAAATCAGAAAAAAACTTTTTTTTTCTTTCTTTTTTTATTCCAGCAGATGTTTTCTTGCTACTCGTAAAACCATAGTTGTAAAAACTCAACGTCCAAGAAATGAATCTATGGAAATATGTTTTGAAATAAACTTACTGTATTGTTCAGTCCGAAAATTGAATATTTAGCATATCATCAATACTAAAGTTTTTTTTATTTATACACCATCGTTAACACCGTTGCCAACTATGCTTAAATAAACGTAAATATAAAATAATGGTTGTATATCACAGTAATATATTTCATCAGAGGTTATTAATAAGCTACTGTTATTTTAAAAGAAGATAATGAATGATAATTATTGTTAAAAGCACATAATTAATTTTACTTATTAGATAAGACGTATTGAAATCTAGAGGCACCAAGAGTTTTGATAACTTTTAGGATCCATCCAAATAAAGCACTGACAGAAATATTATAATAGATGAACATTGGGATTTTCTTCCAGTCTCTTGAAAAGTGTAACAGTTATAATAAAACAAAAGGCTCTTCACACTTGTACTAAATATACGCACAATATATTTACACTTTATCGTATGTAAATAGCTCATATCATCATAATAAAAGGAATTTGTTTAGGATTAAGAATAAAGTATGTAATAATTTGACTTTTATTAATGTGGAAATCTAACTTCCTTGACTGCCAAATAAACTATCCACAAAAGTAGTTTATACGTCGATACAGTTGACTTTGAGTTCTTCTTTTAATTCTTTTTATTAAAATGGTTGTTTATGCTAGAAAAATTAAAAAGTGACAGACAAGTTTTGAACCGCTTAAGAATTTGTTTATATCCATTAACAGAACTAAACTTGTGGGTTATACTACATTTACTGCTGTGATAAAAGCATTTATTTATGTAGATGGAATGAGAAATAACTCTATTTATTGTTTCAGAAATATTTTTCTCTGAATAACTCTTTTTCCACTACTTTCCGTTTTAATAAAGTAAAAAAATGCTACCCGAACCATTACAAAATAATTAAAATTAAACCCAGTAATATTAATATTATATATATGTAATCATTTAATACTCTACAGATTTTGCAGCGCATTCTCCGTTCAAGTGAATCTTACAACAAAGCTACTTTTCAATGCTATGGCAGACTTCTTATGGTTTTTCTTACCAGCTTATAAAGATGGTTCTCCCTCCCTTTACAAGGCAGTTTCATTACAACACTGTTCGTTCCATACAGATAAATTCATGTTTCTCTACAGGTATAGTCACATTTCAATTCTTCTCACTGAAGTAAGTGTTCTGTAAATATCACAGCAAAGAAAAGTAAAATATTACGCTACGTTATCAACCACACTTCTGTTTCTAAGCATTTTACTGCTTTGATTTAATTGTGATCTCACACAAGCCATGTGTAGGACAGGAGTTGGAGACAGGCTGAAAAATTCAATGCCGTATCCGGGATTTGAACCACGGGTCTCCCGGTTTCTAGCCGGTCGCTCTACTACTGAGCTACCATGGAAACATGCCGGCTCAGCATTAAACTTCTCAACTGACTCTCATGTTATTTTAAGATGCCATCTATCCAACTCCTGTACTAAGCACGCCTTGTGTGAGAAAACAATTAAATCAATAAAACTTGTCCATAATAGTTGGCTATGCTATGAATCCTAGGACTTAAAGTACTTACAACGTTGTAAGTCGTCATAGGAGTATCGTCTTAAAATAATTTGAGCTCACAGTCAGTTGAGAAATTTAATTTCGTTCCGGCAGGTTTTCATGGTAGCTCAGTGGTAGAGCAATCGGCTAGACACCGGGAGATCTGTGGTTCAAATCCCGGCTATCGCATTGATTTTTTAGTCTGACTCTACCTATTCAAATTTTATTTCATCTTTACGTTTAGAGGTGTGTGCTATTTAGCAGTGTGACATTATCAGACTATAATTTTGTTGGAAACTGGTCATCAGTGTCCTTTTTAACATATCCGGACTTAAAATAATGTTTCTTTCCATCTTTGCATGTGAAATTATCTCTCTTTTATTCTTTAGATTAATATAATATAATAGTTATAAAATGATTTCACTACATTATCTTTCCTTCCATTTTTTCTATCTAGAATCACTACTCTTTGTTTAAGAAACCCATTTTAAATATGATCTAATCACTGCATTATGATTTATTGATCCAATCTTTAAATTAATTTCATATATATTTTTTTCCGTTTAATCATTAATTCTAATCATTCAACGTTCTGAATAATTTAGCAAAAGGAACAGCTAATAACCCACAAATAACAACAGAGCTTCAAGGATATTTTAAATGTACGTTTTAAGGAATTATATGCCAATAATGACCTTGGTGTATTTGTCTGTCACTTTTGTAATATTTTTATATTAGTGTAAGTAATTTCCTGGCACTTAAGTTATTATATGCACAAATTATACCCAAAGATAAAAACTGCATTGTTTTAAACAATTTAGATTTGTTAACCTTGGTTTATTAAATTGAATCGTGCATATGTGCTGAACATATGAACTAACATAAAGAGTCTAAAGGCAACCAGCCTTGTAATGGAAATTATAGAAATTAGTTGCTGCCGTATGCAGAAATTTAGGCATTAAATTAATCATGGAATATAGCTAATCAAGGTTCGCCGTTAGTTCAACCAATATCGGCGAATATGCACCATTCAGAAAGATTATTCAGAAAGAAAGTGATGTAACCAAAGTGAGAGTTCAGAAACTGCCATCGTGATGATAGTGTTATCAAAAAGAATACGATAATAGAATTCTGTATGGTTTCTGAGGAGTGCTTCTACAGTAGACAAATAGATGAAGCTGAAATAACAGTGATCGTGTCCAAGCATTTAGTGACATAATACCGCTGTGTTCAAAACGTGTGGTGTTGAAAATTACTTTAAACATTTCAAATAATCATTTCTGAATTCACTTAAAAAGTGACTGATCAAAGACAAATCAAAAGAAAATGTGTGCTGAAAAATCAAGCGAAAAACAGTTTTGGAAGCTTTCTTAAGTAAAGGCGACTACATTTTGATTTTAGGGGATTTTTAATTTTTGTGAAAGTATATGTCCAGAGTCATTAACATTTCAGTTTTAGCATAGAAATGATTTTGTTACTTAAAACAACTTCTTATATTTGATGTATAAAGTGGCAATATTTTGGAATATCGCAGTGTTTTGATATTGATTATTTCTGTAATTTTATATTAATATTTTATGTTATTTTACATGTAGAAATAAAAATGAAGCTAATTATCTTGACTAAGAAAGCACATCATTGTTTAATTCCAATATATTTTTAAACTTATATTCGATTACAATATTATTTGCACATTATTTAATAAATTTCAGTAAAGGAGATTCCATAGTAATTGAACCTCAGCAATTAACAAAATTATATTCTTTTTAAGTATATCTTTGCACCTATTATTAAAATTTAAATATGTTCTGACCGTAGAGTAATCTATGTGATATTTCAACGTATTACTGCGAAAAAATAATCAAATGTTTAAGAAAAAATCTCTCATCTCTGTACCGAAAATTATAGATTCATATAAATATCTCCCCTTCTGTGAAGGGAATAAATTTTATCTGTAATAAAATCTATTATGTATATTAAAAGGGAATGAACCATTATAACGAATTTATACGCCAAAATCTATGTTAAACTGTTTGAAGAGAGAAAAAGAGAAGAATAGTGTTATTAATGGATAATGGTTTTATGAAAATAATGTTGTGATAATAAACTATATTATGAAATTTTTGTAATTCTGTCTTACAGTAATGTTCCCATTTTACCATAATGTTATACGTTTTCAGGTGAAAGATTCGCCTTTTACAAGAAGAGAATGCTGCTTCAACTGCACCCATTTTAAAGTTTTTATAATCCAGAGTGAATTATCTACTGTTAGTAATAAACATTCAGGCAGAATAACTTCCATAAAACTTAAATTAATGAAAAACTGATCTCAGAATTCGAAGCTGTGTAAGTAATCTAATATGGTACAATTTAATCCTATGGTATAGCTAAGCTATGTGATTCTTTCTGGTTCAAAACATACAGGCTGTTTCAAAACGACACCAAACGAAGATGTGGACCTTGTGGGTCATACCGTGCGTGAAACGTGAATATAATTTTCAGCACTAAATTCGGCACATACAAAAACTGCCATAAAATCACCATGGATTAGGCAGTCGTACATAGCCAGACGGCACGTGTCTGGCCCACTCCAAGAGAGATGCCGGTTGGTAGCGTGGGTCCCAGTCGCGTGGTGTAGGCGTGGTTTGATAGATCCTTAGTAATGGAAAGCGTAGCATGTGAGTGTGGCGTATAACAGCCGTTGTTTCTTCGCTGCCTAATCCCAAATATGTGTGCTTTTTAAACACACATAAAACTTTAAATAGGAGAGTTTGAAAGTTACAACATCAAGTCTTGGATACGTGAAAAGTGTAAGCTAATCGACTGCTATCTTAGTTCAGTGTCGTTTAGAAATGGCCTGTATATGGTTTACTGATCATTTAACCTTTTCACAGCTAACATATTTTTAGGCGAGAAACACCACTTTGTTGCGTTAAAGGGACATTATGGTGAAAAATTAACAAAAATCCGAAATTTGGTTTTGACCAATAACATTTGGCCACACCTCACTAACAGCATATTTGCGGCCGTGAAATAGAGACTGTTTTTAACGGCAGAGTGTTGCTTGACGCGGAACAAATGACGTGCAGTTTTCCACTCGTTTATATATTGCTTAGAACTAGTGTAAACAGTTCGTGAGAGTGACAGATATAATTGATTTAAAAATTTCTGCAGGAGAATATGAAGTTCTACAATCTCTCATATCTCCGGTCGAGTTAACTGCGATTATTAAAAAAATATTTTTTGAAACATATATTCCTTTTTCTTAAAACCTATAAAATCTACATGCCTCAAATTTTTCACATTTGTGTGAGATAATCCTTCACATACACTGAACTAGAGTTGTAATTTTAAGTGTAATACACTTTTTAAAAATTGAGAATATTGCTTCAAAATTTAGGGGTAACATTTTTGAAATCAGAAACATCTTAGGTAGATTGATTCCCCTAGTTCAATTGTATAATGCGAAAGGTCTTTATATATAGTTAAAGTTTCAGCTTTCTGCAACTACTGGTTTCTCCGAAAAGAGAGCATAAGGATGTACAATTTTTGCTATTTATTTATCAAAGCTTTTTTGAAGTTAAATATTTTTCTCAGACAAACTACAAAATATATAATCATAAAAATTTAAAGAGACATGCGTGCACATGTACAGATTATACAGTATTTTTTTTTTTTTTGTACTTTGATCTATATATTAGAGCCAGAGAAATTCACATATTAGCAGTATGGTCATATAATCTCACACTACCCACTCCCCTTAAGTAATATGTTTACAGTATGTTGAGTGAAAGTATACTACAACCTATACATTTTTAAATAGTAAAACATTTAAATAATAACAGAATTTCGGAAGAGTTTGATCAATTTCTAAAACAATTTTTCTTTATTTATAACATTCGGCGAAAACTTGCTAAAAGTATAGAACTTGAATAATTACTACACGGTTTGGTAGTACTGTATTTATTTACAATTAAAATTATTTAAAATTAATGTATATTTGGTATCTAATATGGATGTATAATGTTCACAGATGCAATACTATGTAAATGATATATTTTTAATTTCAAAATAATTGGTTTACAGGCTATATGAACCACTCCCTAAGAGTGCAAATATCCGTTTTTTTCGATAAGAAAACTTTTATTCTTTTAGCAGTTTCATCTCTTACAATTTTTTGTAAGGAGGCCGAAAATTGTATTGAATATCCAAGACACTAACTAGTAAAACTAAGTATATACTTTTTGACATATTTCATGGCTTATGAATTTAAAGAAGACTTATATAACATGAGAGTATCGTTTTCTATGAGTACATTATTTTTTATCCTGCACAGGAACAAAATAAACAAAATCGGATATTCGTGTATATCAACATAGATTTATAATACATAGTAACGTTTCTAGCCTCATTGAATTAGTATTCTAGGAGGAGATATATTTTGAGAGCACACGTTTTAAGCGCAAAACCAGTAAAGAAAATAAACTAAAAAATATTAAAAACACGGAGTTCAAACTTCAATGGGTTTATCCTATGTCATGAAGCATATGTGTACAAAACTTTAAATTTGTAGCTGTAAAACTATAGAAGTTACATTTAAACCATCCACAATGAACTTCTACAGCTCATATAATAGATCCATCGGGTCTAAATCCAAACAAAAAAAAATTGGAAATATGGAATACTTTATGCTTCGTTTAAGGGGTACACTATACTACTGTGTCAAGAAAGTTCCAGGAATTTGCCAATAAAACACAAAAAATGAATTATCCAATTTTATTTTATCGCCTTCAAAGTAGGCCCCTTCTGAAATTATACATTTATGTCTAACGAATCATCCAATCATCAAAACATTTTTTGTAGTCACTTTTAGGAATCGATGTCAATTATCGCCGCGAATTTTCCTTTATGTCTTCTATCGACTGAAAACGGGTGCCTCGAAGTGGTAACCTGAGCTCTGGAAAGAGAAAGAAATCAGCAGGAACCAGATCAGGTGAATACGGTGGTTGTTCGATGAAATTTAATGAGCTTTTGGCCAGAAATTCGTTCAGAATAATAGCCTTGTGAGCTGAGTTGTCGTTCCACAAATCTGGCCTTTTTCGTCGTATTTGTTCTCTCAAACGCCGTATAACGCTCAGATAATAGTCTTTATTTATCACCTGACCTTCTGGCAAGAACTCTGAGTGCACGTCACCGCGATAATCGAAAAAAACTGTCAACATGACTTTCAGTTTTGATCGAGTTTGACGTGCCCTTTTAGGTTTCGGTTCAGTTGGAAGGCGCCATTCGGAAGCTTGTTGACTGGTTTGGATGTCAAACTCGTAAACCCTTGTCTCATCACCAGTTACAATGCGTTTCATGAATGTGGGGTCGGGACTGGCTCGTTCTAGCATGTCTTCAGCAATCCTTACGTGATTGAGTTTTTGTAGAAAATTCAAGTCTTTCGGAACTAACCGAGCTACAATGCGTGTCATGCCCAAACAATCGTTTAAAATGGTACGAATCGATTCATGAGACACAGAAAGTTCAGCGGCAATCTCTCTCAGACCTAAATGACGATTTTCAGACACCATTTTGCTCACTTTAGCAATGTTCAGTTCAGTTGATGACAAATCTTCCACCACATCTTGACCAATTTTGGATGCACTGTACCATTCATATGCACGTGTTTTGATACAGTCGATTCCCGTAAGCCCTCTGTAACATTTTCAGCGACTCGGCACACGAAATACCAATTACAATGCAAAATTTGAGACAGGTTCTTTGTTCAATACAAATACACAACACATCCATTATAAAATCGCAAATCACCTTTGAGATGACCTAACAAAATTGCGTATTGTAAACAAACTAGATGGCAGATGACGATCAAACTCCGCGTGGGTTTAGATGAAAGTTGTACCAACTTAGCGACAACAATAATTTTGAATCGCCATTTAAACAGGATTTTTAAATGATCAATTCCCGGTACTTTCTTGTCAGAAAGACATGGAGATATATACACGTGCAGTAGTTGCTCTATTATTACAGATACATAACTAGAGCGGACACGGCAACATTTAAGGGATTGCAAGTTAAGAGCAGTACGTGATTGATGACGTCAGAAGCACACTCATTATCCCCTCATGACGATTAGCAAGGCAACGCGACGTAATTAGCTATTCTTCATGTTTTTGTTGTCTTTTCATCTGTGAGCCACTACAGGCAGCTCGTTCCTTCTAGACGAATAACCTTTAGCGAAGATACAGTGAGCTAGCCTACTCTTGAATTAACAGGTCAGCAGATAGTTTATGTTACAATAACAAACAGCTCTGGTTCCCTTACGGTAATCCTGAGTTCCGTGCCAGATTCCTAAACCGCCTGAATTGCGTGCAGCTACTTGTCCGCGTTTCTTTGTAGATGTTATTTCTAATCAATTTTAAATCCGAAGATGTTAACGTACTCATATCTCCAGTCCCCAGCTCCTGATGTATACTTTTGGTTGGTCTAAGGAACAAATCCTCAGCTGCTTGCCGTTACAAAGAATTTGAATTCTTCTGCCTGTTCTTTTGTGTTCTTTTTGTGATTGTGCAAGATTACTCGTTCAGTTATGTCCATCGCAGGTGGTAATTTGATGTGATTTACAATTCTTTTTAACGCAAGCCCACCGTTGTATTTAATCCTTCAGCTTCTTTTGGAAATAAAATTTATGGTCGTCTATTATACAAGGCAGTTTGTTTTTTTCACCGTAAATCACTTCCATTCCGTTCGCCAGATGATCCTTGATGCTGCTTGACATGAGTGACTAAAAAAACACCACACACTCTACTGAATCGGCCGAGCTAATTAGCAGATAAAAAGTTTCCACTCAGGTACCAACGGCACGGAACTCAGGTCATTAAAAGAGTCATCTAGACAGTCCGCACAGAATTCATGAAGAGCCATTCCTTAATCTTAAGTTTCGAGAATACACAGCAAACAGTTGACTACAGAGTGCTGTGCGTTACGGGTTTATCCCACTGCCAGTGTTTTAATGATTAGGTTACCATGGTAACTCAGTGGTAGAGCATCTGGCAAGAGACCGGGAGATCCGTGGTTCAAATCCCAATTATGGCTTTGAATTAATGGCCCGCTAAAGCGCCTCGCTTTGGTGCTTCGTGGCGCAGGGGATCATGGGTTCAAGTCCCGCCTTGGGCATGACTATTTCTGTGTTGTGTATTTCTAGTAAAACAGAAAACGTTAAACACAGGAAATTTAAGGAAAATAAAGGAATGAGTATAAGGAATACAGCGCCGGAGACCCAACCAGACTCCGGAACTGTATTTTTATAAAATAAAGTTAAAAATGCTTAGTTATTAATGAGCATGTTAGCCATTCAGACGCAGAAATAGAAGATGAGGGAGAAATGAATAGAAGAAAGACAACAAAATTAGGTGTAAAGTGTAGCATAAACAGTAACTGAAATTGAGAGTGAACAGTGACTGACGTCACTGGAAGTGTGATATTCGCTTTAGAGTGGCTGTACTGCTGTAGCACAGAAACATTTGAATAGCGTGCACAGCATCTGACTGTCGTTCTTGTTTCTGTACACCATTGCTGCAGTAAAGGTGGGTCAGTGGTTCGCTTCTAAACTCTCATTTTAAAATGTCATTTGCCAAGAACTGATGCAACTTGTAGTAAGATAATTTGCGGAAGATTTCGAGTGCGCGGCACTCGCAAAAGTAGTCCTTTTGTAACACAATTTGGATTGCAGAGCTTATCCCTGATAAGGACAACAAAAATCATAGGTACTTCATCCCAAAATCTCTTATAATGTATATAGTCGTACATTCTATGATGGCCATGATGAAAGAGACTAAAGTATATATATGTGTGTGTGTGTGTGTGTGTGTGTAGAAACTACAAATGTGTACAAATATCTGAACATACATATGTATTAATATAAGGTACAGTATATCGTACTGCCGTATTTCCATAGGTTGCGTGTATTATAAATAAACATGTCATGGCCGTCTCCTTAGCACAGTGATAGCGTAGTTGCTTGCCAAGTGGGAGGCCTGTGTGCGATTCCCAGTACCGGCGTAGGGATTTTTCTACAGCTGTGGAATCTGGTACGGAGTGCACTCAGCCTCGTGAGGTCCCTGGGTGGGGGGGGGCAGTTGAGGAGCTACTTGATGGAGAAGTTGCGGCTCCATGACATGAGGACCGCATTAACCGGCCGGGGAGGTTCGAGTCGCTGATCACGTCTCACCCGCCAATACTTCTCCTCATTCATGACGTCTGTTATGGGCCGAGATGGGGGACGCAGCGGTCGGGCAGTAGGCCAAGGTTCCTTATGAGCTGTCGTGCCATGGAGTTATTTATTTAATTTATATTAATAGCATTCCATGTTTATTGATAAATATTTCTACATATTTCTAAATATGTAATAGAATTTAAAGTGAAAACGTGAGCTATATAGTTCTCCAAATATTGTACTGGTCTCGAGTGCCTTTGGTTTGTCTTTGCTGCTCGTAGAACACCTGCTTCTTTCGTCTACAGGTAATTGAGTACTGCAGTCTTTAATACCCCAAATGCGCTCTATATGCATTACCATAATGCAAACGCAAACGCAATGGTATTTCAAATAAGAGGATCTAACTATAATCCATGGTTAATTGCTAACAAGTAGTTTTGAATGCACATTCCGGTTGCCTTGGAGAGAAGGGTCGCGATTTCGTTCATGTGTTTATTTTCTTTTGTTTTTACTTATACGTTTACTTTCTCTAAATGTAGTGTATAAAGAAGGTATTGCACTCCACCAAAAAATTCGATACCGAGATTTCACCGGAAATATATGTTTTAGGGTCCCCTGTATCCCAAAAAAAGTAATTTCAGAAAAAGGTCCATGTGTCAGTGTGTCCGTGTGTCTGTGAACACGATAACTCAAAAACGAAAAGTCGGTAAAATACCAAACTTGGTATTTAAGTTTAGTATCTTCCAGGGATTCGACACCAAGATTTTGAAAAAAATCCCCCCACCCCAAACTACCCTTTACATGGAACTTTTTTCGAAAATTTTGATTTTCTCAAAAATGGCTCTAACGATTTTGATTAAAATTTCGTATATTAATCATATATACCTGAAAAATACAATGTATATTTTGAATTTTTTGGGAATAGCCTCTGAAGGCTACTTTATTCTGGATGAATTTTACGAAATTTTTGTATAACTGCCAACCTGTAAGAAATAGACAAAAACTTACCACACAACAAATGTAGAGCACTTTAAAACACACAATTTATGTTAGATACATTTTTTCGTGGAGTTGATTGTTTTTTAGGTATTCCTTGTTTTTGGTTTCAGCTATAGAAACTTATACTTTTCTCATACAGGACTTTATGAACTCGTGTCCATACAAACAAAGGAACTTCAGTCGCAGAGCAACCAGCTTTTGACTATCACTTTAACCTATGGTACCCCCTTATTTCGCTTCTACTAACAAGGAAGCAAGTAATAAGACTATTTCTGCTAATTGTTTCTCGATTAGATGAAGTAAATGAAATAATTTGTTGCACTGATGTAGAGAAAGTAATGTGAATGGAACACATCAGATTTTCGCAAAACTAATTCCTCTGATTCTATTTGAAATTGTTCTTTTTGGCCGTATATAATCAATCTAAATACACATACAACTAACTTCTTGTGGCTGTAATAAACGTCTGGCCTCTAGCCATTCTCTGCGAGAGTGACTGCAGCAAAGTTTCAAACATTGAATACTATGATAAAAGCTGACGGCAAAGCTAAGACGCCAAGGGAACAATATTCCGAATGTCTGCTACTCACCTCTTAGAGTGCTCCGGACATGACAGAAGTTTAGGGACATGAAGGAGTACAATGATGCTTTCGGGACAATTCTGTAGCAAATATTCGAGCTAAGGCGGCAGACTTGAGCATCAACATCTGCACGAGCACACTAAGATTATACCAAGCAATGTGTTGCTTTATTTTCGTAAGTAAATTACAACGTGAAAGGATTTCCTATGTAAGCCACAAAGAAAGGGCTAAAAAAAGGTGAATTTACTGACAAGTAACTGTCTCCAATTGCGTAATTAATATTTTTATAGTTTGCAAAGAAGACAAATATAATAATGTATTTAATCAATTGTTTATTCCAACGCAGCTTCCTATATAAAAAACTTGTTATGATAATTAAGAACAGTGATAAATAACATAATTATATACATGTTTACTTCATTTGCGGACTTAAGGTTGGTCAACACCACCAAGCAGCCGTCCCCACATTCACGTACCTCAGACGAAGGATACAATGGACCAACACCATCACCTACTTGGGGGTGAAGCTCGACAAGGGCGCCACTTTTAGGGAGCATGTCCGGGGGCTGTGGTGCCGGGGCAATGGGGCTGCGGCCTCACTGTACCCGATGCTGAGGTCCTCGATGACGGTTCCCCTTAAGTTGCGCCTTCTGAGGGCTCTTATTATCCCCTTATTAATCTACGCCTGTGAGATCTGGGGCATGGCGGCAGACTCCAGTCTGCTGTTGCTTCAGCGGGTACAGAATAGGTGTCTCCGGGCTATCTATTCTGTGCCTCGAGGCTTTCCAACGAGACTCCTGCACGAAGCCTCTGGTCTACCATACCTGGAGGACGAGATTAGGCGTCGGGCAACAAAATTCAACGAAGGGTTACCATTCCATCGGAGCGCCCTCGTTAGGTCTCTTGGGGATTACGATCCCACAAACCGCCGCTTCAGGCGATACCGGCTTCCCCGCATGGCTTGCGGGCATCCCCGGTAACGAAGGAGCACCACCAACAGCTGCTACGGCTAAGCTCCTTATTATCCTTCAAGAGTTGCTTGGATTCAAAATTTAACCTCAAGAAACATTTTGATAAAAACACACCAGCGGTGCACAAGGGCCGTTGCACCATCAAGGCAACCGTCGAGGAGCAATATTCGCCTCCTCCTGTCACTCCACAACCCCAATAACACACCCGCCATCCTACAAAACCCACAATCCCGTCAGAACGTGGTTAAGTTCTCTCTGAGAACAGGGACACGTCTAACACACCTCGGGCTGCCCTCAGCCTGCCAATCACACTGGACTGGAAGCAGCCGTCCCCATGGCCGCGCTCGCCAAGGCGTCCCGCTTTGGTGCTTCGTAGCGCTGGGGAGTGGGTTCGAGTCCCGCCTTGGGCATGGGTGTTACATGTTTGTGTTTATGTGTGTGTGTTGTAAAAGTAAGAAAACAGCAATCCAGTAATAATACAGAAAAACAAGGTAAAAAAAAAAAAGCAGACATGACACACATATGATATATGTTTATTTTCTCTAAGACCGCGGGTCAGAAGGCGTAACTTTAAGTGGGCTGGCCTCGCTATAAACAAATATTGTATCGGAACTGAGTTAGAATGATTTTGGAAGGCAATAAACCCCACTCTAACTAGACAGATGTTCGTTTCGCCACCCTGCAATACACAACAGGACTAAAGGAGCGATGTTTGTGTTAGATGGGGTGTCTTAGATGAAGAGGAAAAAACAAAAACAAAATACCGAAGTGGTGTGCAGACTATTCTCTTCAATCAGGTGTTGACGGCATGAATCCACTTACATTTAGCTGATAGGGAAAAGGAATGAACTAAAATATTTAATGAGAAGAAAAAAATTCCATTCCATAATTTATTCACGTATATTAAATTGCTATAATGTTTCTCAGTGTATGTCTTGAACTGTTTACAAAATTCCTTTCAATAAAATTTAAGAAGTTATGCAAATGTATAGTCTAGTACCAACCTGGATTACATGTAAGGCCATCGCGAACAACTGAAGATAATAATAATTTAGACTTACGAAAAAGTATTTACCCTTAAATTTTGCACTCAGGCTGTCTGACTCAGACTCACTATTACTCCTGTCGATAAAGTATGGTTCAACCTAGGGTCGATGTCATACTGGATCTGATTTCACTGCCAGTCCGTAAAGGAGCCCCAACCTTAACGAGAGAGGCTTCCTCTTCAACAACCAGAGGCAGGACTAACAGCACAGTATATACATTACCATCTGACGACACCAACCAAAACTCTACCAGGACTTGTCTCAGCAAGGAAGGAATCATGCATGTTGCTGCATGGCTTTTGGGAGAGGCATGACAACGGCTAAGTGTATACAAGTTAAGGTACCATTTACCAAAATATTTGTAACTGCACCCCTAAATTCCGGTACACCATACACAAAGTATACTTGACAATAGCAACCAAATGTTAAAATTAACAAAAAAAAACTAATAATAATAATAATAAAGAAAAGCAACAGCAATAATACAAACAATAAAATTAATATGTTTTTATGAATTATTTGTTAAAATAGTATTTAGTAATTATTTCTCTAAAGTCGGCGTTAGTAATATATTTTCTTGTTGTTAATTACATTGCTTTTTCACACAAGCCACACATAGGACAGGAGTTGCATAGGTGGAGCCAGACTGAAAAATCCAATGTCATAGCCGGGATTTGATCCTCGGATCTCCCGGTCTCCAGTAGGTTGCTCTAACAATTGAGTTACCATGGCAACCTGCCGGCACGGCATTAAATTTCTCAACTAATTCGCATGCTTCCCTGCATTTTATCATTACTGAGGTCCATCATATTCCAAGAGGCATGAAAGACATTGGTGGTCCTCCCACGAACACTCACCATCAAGCTTATTACTTCTATTTCTTGGGGTTTGTATTTATCAAAGAGAACAGTTTTATGGGATCGTAAATATTTATTTTCTGTACTTTAATTTCTTCACATTGATCTTGCGTTTCGAATCTGAAAGATGGATCTATTATATTTTCCTTTTTATTGTTAATAGCATAGACATGATATCAAACCTTCTCTTATAGAAAACAAAACCGGGCTTGTAGGCCGTGGTCCACTGGGCTTCTCCCTTCGTTCCCCAGACGTTTCGCCTGCGTCTGCGGCAGGCATCATCAGTGGCGTGTACATCTCCGTGGTCTCTCAGTAGCGACTACTGGTACGTTGTCCGGAGCGCTCGGCTTATATAGTGTGGGAGGTACCGCCCTCGCATGACCTGATTGGTCCGGATTGCGGCCCCCTGTGTCCGTGCTGTTTCTGATTGGTGTACGTGCTTTCTTGGTTGGTCTGTTCTGTAGGGCTGGATGCCAAGTTTTATTTAGTCTGAATGTTTCTTCTTTCCTATTGAAATTGTTGGCATGTTTATAGATCTCAATAGCTTCACGGTGCAAACGTGTGTAGTAATGAGTAGTGGAAGAGAGGATGTCAGTTTCGTCGTAACGGATCTCATGTTCCCCTTCTGCTTCTAGAGCATGAAGTGCTACCGCCGATTTTTCTGGTTGACCCAAACGGCAATGTCTACGATGTTCTGTAAGTCTGGTGTTGATGCTCCGTTGTGTGGTCCCCACGTAGACTGCGCCACATGAACAGGGGATCCGATACACGCCTGCCGAAGTAAATGGGTCTCTGGGATCTTTGGCTGAGCGAAGGAAACTTCGTATTTGTTTTGTTGGTTTGAAAATGGTGTCTATGTTGTGGGTCTTGAGCACCTTGGAAATACGGTCTGTGATGCGTTTAAAGAAGGGGAGATAAACCACTCCTTTGTTTTTGGGATTTTGTTGCTGTGTTTGTGTTTTAGACTGTATTTTTGGATGTAAGGCTCGTCTTAATTCGTTTTTCGAGTACCCATTACCATGTAGGGCCTGTTCTAAGAGCTGTAGTTCCTGGCGAAGATGTTGTGGTTCACATACTCTGGTTGCTCTGTCCACTAATGTTTTTATCATGGCTCTCTTTTGTCTCGGATGATGATTGGAATTTTTATGGAGATAGCGATTAGTGTGTGTGGATTTGCGGTAGACCTTATGTCCCAAAGTGCCATCACTTTTTTTGGTTACGAGAACGTCTAAGAAAGGAAGACTATCACAATTTTCTTTCTCCGTGGTGAATTGTATGTGTGAATTTATGCTGTTAATGTAGCAAAGGAAATCATCTAGAGCTGAATCGCCTAAGCTCCATACGATGAAGGTATCGTCCACATATCGGTACCAGCACTTTGGTTTCTGGGGAGCAGAAGCAAGAGCTTTGGCTTCGAAAATTTCCATGTAGAAATTGGCTATTACTGGGCTGAGTGGACTACCCATAGCCACTCCGTCACACTGTTCATAGAATTCACCCTGCCATTGAAAAAATGTGGTCGTTAAAACTTGATAGAATAGTGCCAAAATATCATCCGGAAAAATATTTTTCAGCTGTTCCATTGTTTCTTTAATTGGTACCATGGTGAATAAGGAGACCACGTCGAAACTCACAAGTTGATCCCCGGGTTTTAAAACCAAAATTTCCAGTTTCTGTATAAAGTGCGATGAGTCCTTAATATGTGTATCTGAATTCCCAACATGTGGTTTTAAAAGGCCGGCTAAGTATTTAGAAAGAGCTTGAGTAGGTGACCCAATAGCACTCACAATGGGGCGAAGTGGAGGGAACCATCAATTTAGAGACTTCAAGGCAGCATCACACGGCATTTCTTCTGACCGTTTTGTCGTCAATCTCTCTTCTCACCATTTAAGTCAGACGGAACGTGCTGTACTAGCCAAAGGGGAGAACTTTGCGGTTACACCTCCAGTGATCCCAACTGAGGACATTATTGCCAACATAGAAGCTGGGATACGACAGTTACCCGGGCCAGCAGCTGAAGACATTCGAAGAGAATCTTGCAGAATACTGCAACGAGCAAAGCGGCCTAAGTCCAATTTAAGCAGAGAGGAAAGATCTTCCCTACGTGATTTACGCTCCAACACAGAGATCATTATTGTTCCAGCGGACAAGGGTAATGCCACCGTTGTACTTAATACTGTGGATTATCACAACAAGGTTACAGATCTTCTAGATACAAACACCTACAAGAAGCTTCAGAAAGATCCAACTACACGTGTTTTAAAGAAAACAAACCAACTCATCATGCAGTCTTCCTTAACACCAGAAACGAAACGGAGCATCAAAAGAACGGAAGCACTAGCGCCCAGATTATATGGCTTGCCTAAGATACACAAGCCTGGTGCTCCACTTCGCCCCATTGTGAGTGCTATTGGGTCACCTACTCAAGCTCTATCTAAATACTTAGCCGGCCTTTTAAAACCACATGTTGGGAATTCAGATACACATATTAAGGACTCATCGCACTTTATACAGAAACTGGAAACTTTGGTTTTAAAACCCGGGGATCAACTTGTGAGTTTCGACGTGGTCTCCTTATTCACCATGGTACCAATTAAAGAAACAATGGAACAGCTGAAAAATATTTTTCCGGATGATATTTTGGCACTATTCTATCAAGTTTTAACGACCACATTTTTTCAATGGCAGGGTGAATTCTATGAACAGTGTGACGGAGTGGCTATGGGTAGTCCACTCAGCCCAGTAATAGCCAATTTCTACATGGAAATTTTCGAAGCCAAAGCTCTTGCTTCTGCTCCCCAGAAACCAAAGTGCTGGTACCGATATGTGGACGATACCTTCATCGTATGGAGCTTAGGCGATTCAGCTCTAGATGATTTCCTTTGCTACATTAACAGCATAAATTCACACATACAATTCACCATGGAGAAAGAAAATTGTGATAGTCTTCCTTTCTTAGACGTTCTCGTAACCAAAAAAAGTGATGGCACTTTGGGACATAAGGTCTACCGCAAATCCACACACACTAATCGCTATCTCCATAAAAATTCCAATCATCATCCGAGACAAAAGAGAGCCATGATAAAAACATTAGTGGACAGAGCAACCAGAGTATGTGAACCACAACATCTTCGCCAGGAACTACAGCTCTTAGAACAGGCCCTACATGGTAATGGGTACTCGAAAAACGAATTAAGACGAGCCTTACATCCAAAAATACAGTCTAAAACACAAACACAGCAACAAAATCCCAAAAACAAAGGAGTGGTTTATCTCCCCTTCTTTAAACGCATCACAGACCGTATTTCCAAGGTGCTCAAGACCCACAACATAGACACCATTTTCAAACCAACAAAACAAATACGAAGTTTCCTTCGCTCAGCCAAAGATCCCAGAGACCCATTTACTTCGGCAGGCGTGTATCGGATCCCCTGTTCATGTGGCGCAGTCTACGTGGGGACCACACAACGGAGCATCAACACCAGACTTACAGAACATCGTAGACATTGCCGTTTGGGTCAACCAGAAAAATCGGCGGTAGCACTTCATGCTCTAGAAGCAGAAGGGGAACATGAGATCCGTTACGACGAAACTGACATCCTCTCTTCCACTACTCATTACTACACACGTTTGCACCGTGAAGCTATTGAGATCTATAAACATGCCAACAATTTCAATAGGAAAGAAGAAACATTCAGACTAAATAAAACTTGGCATCCAGCCCTACAGAACAGACCAACCAAGAAAGCACGTACACCAATCAGAAACAGCACGGACACAGGGGGCCGCAATCCGGACCAATCAGGTCATGCGAGGGCGGTACCTCCCACACTATATAAGCCGAGCGCTCCGGACAACGTACCAGTAGTCGCTACTGAGAGACCACGGAGATGTACACGCCACTGATGATGCCTGCCGCAGACGCAGGCGAAACGTCTGGGGAACGAAGGGAGAAGCCCAGTGGACCACGGCCTACAAGCCCGGTTTTGTTTTCTATAAGTGATTCTAACACCGGCCGTGAAAGCCTTCGAACTTTAATAAACCTTCTCTTGCTGCTAACTGTAGCAGTTATGAACCTCCTCTGTACTTGGTAGTTAGCAGATCATAATTCTTGTGCTATCATTGATAAGGCAGTAGTTTTGAAATAATTCCCCACAAAGACAAGAAGTTCAAACATTAACAAGTTCTTCAGTCTCTCTGAGGCATCGCTGACAGAGCTGGTTGTCTTGGGTCTGTCAAGGAGGGCATTTTACCCCTTTCCAGCCCAATGGTGGCATATTTCGGTATTTTCTTTCAAATTGTTACTTTCTCTGTGCGTACTATGTACATAGTGTAAAGAGAAGATATTGTAATGCATCCAAAACTTCGATACCGAGATTTCGCCGGAAATGCATGTTTTAAGGCACCCTAAATACAAAAAAAGCATTTTCAGAAAAATGTTCGTGTGTGTGTGTGTGTGTGTCCTTCTGACTATGTGTGTCTGTGTAGCTCGAAAACGGAAAAACCGTTAAATACCAAACTTGGTATTTAAGTTCATTATCTTCCAAGAAGGCGACACGTTGGTTTTCAAGAAAATTCCCCCACCCCAAACTACCCTTCACATGGAACATTTTTCGAAAACCTTTATTTTCTAAAAAATGGCTCTAATAATTTTGATTAAAATATCGTATATTAAAGATATTTACCAGACAAATAAAAAGTATATCTTGAATTTTCTGGGAATAGGTTTTGAAGACTACTTTTTTCTGGAGGAATGTTACGGAATTGTGTGTAACTGGTAAACCGTAAGAGATAGACAAAAACTTACTCCACAAAAATTGTAGAGCACATTAAAACACACAATTTATGTTACATACATTTTTGTCGTGGAGTTGATCGTTTTTTTTGATATTCCTTATTTTTGGTTTCAGTCTTGAAAAACATATTTTTCTCATACAGGAATTTGTCAACTCATGTCCGTACAAACAAAGGAACTTCAATTACATAGAAACCAGCTTTTGACTATCACTTTAACCTATGGTACTCCCTTTTTCGCTTCTACTTACAAGGAAGCAAGTAATAAGACTATTTCTGTTAATTTTTTTTTTTCGATTAGCATGAAAATACATACTTGTTGTGGATACAGGGGACCCTCTCGATATCGAATTTTTTGGTGGAGTGCATTACCTTCTCTATACACTATGTACATAGTACGTATAGAGAAAGTAATAAGTCGGTTTGAAAAGGGTTAAGTGATTCCCACCATATTGGGAAAGATTTGCTTGCGGTGGCATATTTAGTATTAGGGGGATATAGAAATCATAAACCATACAAAAAGCTATAAAGCTCGTTGAAATAAAGAAAAAAAAAAAAAAAAAAAAAAGAAAAAAGGTCCAGCACTTGGCTTGTGGATATTCTTGATAAAGGGAGACCCAAGTCCTTTTTTATTATGTTTCTCTGTTTCTTAATTATTATATACTTATGAGACGTGCTCGCAGATTCCTATCTGTGGGTTCTTTATGTAAAGACAAAATAATAAATAAAATAGGAAGTTCTAAAATTTCTTTGAATGTAAAATAGGAAGAAAAACTATAAACATTTTTATTCTAGCTTAAAATGTTCATTATTACATTAGTCTATATGTTTCTATATTAATTTCCTTGCGTGGTTTCAGGTAGATTAGGATATTTTACAACTTCGACTTTAAGATTTCGTGAATTTGATGTTTCTAAAAGTATTTTCCGTATGAAAAATGTGCTGCATTCAACTCTTGAATTTTATAGGAAAGTAAAGGAAATGTTTTATGTGTCTGTTGGGAATTTCTTTGAGATTACTTTTGATAAGCATGCAATAATTATGAACTTCTTTGAGAATGCTTTAATATTAGTTTGAAACGCATAGAAAGACTAGGCCCTAGATGTATTTAAAACATGAAATTTCTGTTCAGCTTTAAGTACTGGAAAAGGTGCTTAAGGATTTAATTGTTTCCCTTAATTCTAAAATATTATTATGCATGTCAAAGCTAATTGAATATAAAGAGGAAACCCCAAGATACTTAATTAGGCATTATTTTAATAGTGGTAATTTTGCAGTCTACTTCCACTAAAAGCATTTTTGTGTAAGTATACCGTTCTTAATGCAAATGCCTGTGGATTCACATTCACTTCTAGACAGATGTCTATTAATCGTGAATGGCGATGTGCCTAAGTTCTTGATTTTTCATGCTTATAGCAGTGTCACCTGCAAGTCCCAAGCTAGATCATAAGTAAGTGTTTTTCCACAGTATTGGCCAAGATTTTCGTTATTTAATTCTTCAAAAATATAGTTTATTGTTATATTATAAAGTGCCGGAAATGGGGGGAAATAACATTACTAGACGCCTGTGAAATATATCTTTTGTTGTTTTGTTTTTCTATTTGAGTTTGGTTTTTTGTTTGCAGAATAACAACAGTGTTTTAATCTTTGTAAGGAATTTCTTGATTTTTAGGGTATTTTGAAGTGTATGTGACCTATGTTATGAAAGGATTTCCTAATAGCAATAAATACAGTTATTATTACTTTCTCTATACGTGCTATGTACATAGTGTATAGAGAAGGTATTGCACTCCACCCAAAATTTTTTAGGGTCCCCTTTATCTAAAAAAAGCATTTTCGGAAAAAGCTCCGAGTGTCTGCGAACACGATAACTCAAAAACGAAAAGTCGGTAAAATACTTTACTTGGTATTTAAGTTAAGTATCTTCCAGGGATGCAACACAAAGATTTTGAGAAAAATCCCCCCGCCACCAACTACCCTTTACATGGAACTTTTTTCGAAAATTAAGATTTACTCAAAAATGGCTATAACGATTTTGATTTAAATATCGTATATTAAAGCTAATTACATGACAAATAAAATGTATATGTTGAGTTTTCTGGGAATAACCTCTGAAGAGTACTTTATTCTGAATGAATTTTACAGAATTTTGAATAACTGCTAAACCGCAAGAGATGGACAAAACTCACTACACAAAAAATGTAGAGCACGTTAAAACACACAATTTATGTTATATACATTTATTTCATGGAGTTCATCGTTTATGAGACACTCCTATTTTTGTTTTCTGCTATATAAATTTTATACTTCTCTCATATAGGAATTTGTCAACCACTGTCCAAACAAACAAAGGAACTTCAGTGACATAGCGACCAGCTTTTGACTATCACTTTAACCTATGGTACTCCCTTATTTTGCTTCTACTTACAAGGAAGCAAGTAATGAGATTATCTGCTATTTCTTTTCTGATTAGCATGAAGTAAATAGAAGTAATAGCGTTTTAAGAATAATTTGTTGCAGAGATGCAGAGAAAGTCATTTAATGACACATTAGATTTTTTTATGTGTATTAGCGGAATTGAAAAAGCTTCCAGTATATATGTATTAATTAACATTCCAGGAATGTTGATGTTCGCTGATGCTTGTGCGGGCTCGAGTTATGACCGAACAGATAGTAATGGAGCGCCTGTTTGATAAGTTCTTGGCAGCGCCGTCTTTATACAACAGTTTAGTTCGAGCGCTTAAAAGACATTCAGAAACATTGCCGTCTTTGGCATTCGGGTGGAAATGATGTCACGCATAGTAACATATTTCAATGCTGTGACGAGAACGCCATCTGTTGCACGAGCTATGTCTATTGTTATTCGTTGAGTGACTGATTATTTTCTCTTTAGTGATTTCAGCGTTGAAGGTGAAGGAAAATGTTGTACGAAACATTCGTAAATATTATTGTTAAATTCACATGAATCATTTCTAGTTTCCAAAATTGTTATTACTGTCTTTCTTCGCTGATTATGAAATGAATTGTTTTAATTTGTAGTTATATTTATTCTTTCTTTTGTTACGGTCCCATGTTCTGGCCTTTCAGGGTTACCTGATTTTTGCGATGCTTTTTCTGTTTATTTTCTTTCCTATTCCGTGCTTCATTAGTAGCTGAGTGTTGAGGTTTGGGAAAATAATAATTATTAGAAGTACTATAAAAGATTAAAACGGCTGCACATTCATTTCAAACTGATGAAATTCTCTCTTTTTAGTTTTGAATTTCAATTTTATACAAGGTTAATCTTGATGCTTCTTGCTAAACAATTTAATCAAATGTACTTTTTCATATTGAAATATTCCATTTCTTTTAATATTATTAATTGATATTGCACTGTCATTTTACATACACCAAGAGTATTAGAGCAAGCTGGTAATAACACAATTCATCTGCCTGTAAATATATGCTCCTAAACAACTGCACCAGAAATATATTCAGAATATTATCATCTAACAGCAGCGTGCACACACATGATCAAATTTGAATGAATAAAAATAGACAGAAGTCGTTAAAACCGCAGATAATTCCCCCTAAATTCTGCTGTGTACAAAAATAACATTATTAGATAGAAATTTAGTACTTCTCCTTAACGAAATATTAAAAATATTATTTAAAGCGACACTCATCGAAAAGTAAAACGGTCAGAAATAACTAAAGGTGTAGCTAATTGCACGAGATACATTACTTGATATTATAAAGAACTCACCAAACTTATATTGACATATGACAGGTGAAGTAATAGAGAAAACTGAATTAAACTTCGTAACAAACTTCGTGAGTTGTGCAATAACCATCCTATTGTGCAGCGAATTCAGGATCCCCTCCACTTCTTTGTGCATCAATGTGAAGTGTGTATGGATTCCCTGATTGCCGGGTAATGAATTCGCGGATTTGGCAGCAAAGACGGTAAACACAGAACCCAGTACCAAAATTTGTTGTGTAAAGTCGAAGGAATTCAGGCTTGTTGCAATGATTTCGTGCTGGCATGAGGTGTGGTCGGCTCTCCTCTCGTCGTGAGGAGGTCATACTGGCTAGGTTGCGTATTGGCCACTGTCGTTTTATTCACAGCTACCTGCTTCAGAGGAAAGCTGCTCCTCTCGTGGGCCTGTAGACAGGAACTGTGTAATGTACTGCTAGAACGTACCTGTTTAGTACATCTACGAGCCACCGTGTAGATGCCGGCGGCACTAAAAGAGATCCTTGCGGATGATGCCAGAGCGGTTGAGAGAATTTTTTAAATTTTTATCTGACGTGCCTTTTATTCTGACTGTCTAGTTTTACTTTGCTTTTATTCTTTTCTATTTTTCGTCCTGTGATAACGTAGTAATAGCTTAGTTTTTATGTTTTTAACTTTTTAGCATACAGACTTTCAGCCCCGAGGAACTGGTTTTAATTACGCCTTTTAGTTCCCTTTTTAATAGTTTTTAGTATCTGTTGGTTCTACCATGGACAATTTCATTTCCATGTGGTTTTATTGCTAATTCTAGCTCTTATTTCTTTGTTTTTATTTTAGAGAGAGCTTTTATTTGTGTTTATTTTAAATGGGCACTAATGACCTAGCCTTTGAGCACCCCAAACCCCACTCAACATCATAATCATCATCATCTTAACAAACTCAATGCGGAAGGAGATGCACCTACCAAACAAAAGAGTAGCAGACAGTGCTCAAATCCCGTACACAACCTTGAAAATTAAAACAAAAAAAAACTTATGTGTACCATTCACATGACTTTCTCTATATCCCTGCAACAAATTATTCTTGAAAAGCTTATACTTCTATTTATTTAATGCTAATCAGCAAAAATTAGCAGAAATAGTCTTATTAAGTCTACTTACCTTGTAGGTAGAAGCAAAATAAGGGACTACCATAGGTTAAAATGATGGTCAGAAGCTGGTTCCTTTGTTAATGAAGTTCCTTTGTTTATATGGATAGGAGTTGACAAGTTCCTGTATGAGAAAAGTATTAGTTTTTCATAGCAGAAACCAAAAATTAGGAATGTCTCAGAAACGACGAACTCACGAAAAAACTGTATATAACATAAAGTGTGTCTTTTAACGTGCTCTACATTCTTTGTGTAGTAAGTTTTTGTCCATCTCTTACGGTTTAGCAGTTATTCAAAATTCATCCAGAATAAACTACTCTTCAGAGGCTATTCCCAGAAAATTCAAGATATACATTTTATTTTCCAGGTAAATATCTTTAATATACCAAATTTTAATCAAAAGCGTTGTAGCCATTTTTGAGAAAATCAAAATTTTCTAAAAAAAAGTTCCATGTAAAGGGTAGTTGGGCGTGGGGGATTTTTCTCAAAATCTTCGTGTCGCATCCCTGGAAGATACTAAACTTAAACATCAAGTTTGGTATTTTACCGACTTTTCGTTTTTGAGTTATCGTGTTCACAAACACACGGACACACTGACAAACGGACATACGGACACACACACACACATATGGACCTTTTTGTGAAAATGCTTTTTTTTTGGATATTGGGGACCCTAAAACATATATTTCCGGTGAAATCTCGGTATCGAATTTTTGGGTGCAGTGCAATACCTTCTCTATACACTATGTACATAGTGCGTATAGAGAAAGTAAAAATCCTTTTTGAGTAAGTCAAGTAGTATTTTCTCATTATCTCATAATACTAATGAAATATTTGTACATTTAACAGCAAGTTCTTGTTGAAATTTACACTAAGTGTTGAGAGTTTAGTTGGATAGTAAGTGCACATGCTGTGATTATGGAAGTATATATAGGTATGTTTCCTATTGAGAACCCTCGAAAATGTTTGACTCTCAATTAGTCATTTGCCTATGCAGGCACCTTACACCTATGTTCTTGCGCGCTGGTTTAATGGAAAAGTGAGGTCCTGAGTCCTCTGTTATAATGGTGAATAAGTCATTTAATTTACCGCAAACTAGCTGAATTATTAAACGAACCATAACGCATGTGTATACGCATGAACTCTGGGATCTACACAAAAAATGAAACCGAATTTTTGTACCCATTAGATGTAAGAGGGTAAACGCACTTCATGTCGGCTTGCTCTTCTTCCGAAATTGCCCAAGAAAGCATGCAAGCATAGTAACTGCCCTTTGTCCCTTTACCTGAAATAGCACAGTGTGATGAAAACGAAAGATGAGAAACCTGTTTGTTTTCATTGTACATTCACACTAGTGCTTCGTGTGCTGAAAATGTCATTTTCAATGTTGATAAAAACATACCTAACATACCTGTTAGGTGTGGTATCGAAACTACATCATAAATCCGTTGGCAGTAAACATAATCTGATGTGCTCCGTTCACAGCTTATTTTTAATTTGTTTATTTAATCGAGAAAAAATTAGCAGAAATAGTCTTATTACTTGCTTCCATGTAACTAGAAGGGAAATAAGTGGGTACTATAGGTTAAAGTGACAGTCAAAAGCTGGTTGCTATGTGATTGAAGTTCCTTTGTTTGTATGGACAGGAGTTGACAAATTCCTGTATAAGAAAAGTATTAGTATTTTAAAGCTGAAGCCAATAACATTAACTATTTCAAAAACATCAACTCCACGAAAAATATGTACATAATATAAAATGTGTGTTTTAGGAACTTTACATTTTCTAATAAGTTAATTTTCCCCCCATCTCTTACGGTTTACCAGTTATGCAAAATTCCGTAAAATTCATCCAGAATAAAGTAGTATTCAAAGGCTATTCCCAGAAAATTCAAGATATACATTTTATTTGTCAGGTAAGTATCCTTAATATACGACATTTTAATCAAAATCGTTAGATCCATTTTTGAGAAAATCAAGTTTTTCGAAAAAAGTTCCATTTAAAGGGTAGTCGGAGAAAATTTTTGTGTGGCATCCTTTGAAGACATCAAACTTAAATATTAAGTTTGGTATTTAACAATGTTTTCGTTTTTGAGCTACGCTGTTTACAGGCACACACACAAACAAATACACACACACACTAAGGTTTTTCTAAAAATGGATTTAGGTGGACCCAAAACATATATTTTCGGTGAACTCTCGGTGTCAAATTTTTGGGTGCATTAAAATACCTTCTCTATACACTGTGTACATAGGCGTGTAGAGAAAGTAAAAATTAGGGCGTTAATATAACGTTTAATTTTAAAACTGTTCTTTTTATTGGGACATGTTTTGGTGGTGCTATTATACAAATATGACGATATTAACATTATTATAATATGAATTAAAGGAAGGCAAAATTTTATTTCATACCTTTCTCTTGTTAAATGAAATGCAAAAGAGGTGTTCACCGCTTATTTTACATGTTTATTACATCTCTCACTGCAGAATTTGTAGACCACAGTGGGGTTCAAACCTAACCAGCCTTCGGCATTGAAACCTAATAGGTGACGTTTAACTAACCGAGTTACACACCCCAGAATAATAAGTAACACTTAAAGCCACAATTTATTGCAACATGGCTTTACTGAAAATAAATCGGTCTTGAACGAATTAAAGTCAGTGAAGACATTAGAAAGCTAAGGGAGCTAGCACATGAATACTTTAAATACTGTTTTCACAATAACAATAATTTATGTAATTATAAAATAATTAAAATTACCTCAATATGTACATAATTATTATAAGCGACACACTGAATCTTAAATAAAAATGTCCCAACTCTTTTATGTTTACTTTCCCTTGAATCACATCAATATCTACATAGAGAAAGAGAGATGGTCCACAAAATGGATACAAAAGCCATTCATTCGGATTCAAATCTGATTTCAATCTGTAATTTAGGCGAGGCCGGTACCGCGGCCGAGTGGTTAGACTGCTCGCCTCCCGTCTAGGCGGCCAGAGTTAGATCCCAAGCGCCCATATGTGGGATTTGTGATTGCGGGTTTTCTCCGGGTACTCCGGTTTCCCTCGCCACTCATTCAATTGCTCCATTATCACCTTTCATATCATTGCTTGCATTTCATATCATCCACTTCCTTACGCTCATGCCTGTTTCCGGTTCTCCGTTCTGGGGTTACTAACCGTTGGCTCCTGACAAGGTCCTGACCCCTAGGTATCCCTTGGAAGTCCTAAGGAGGTGTCAGTCCTCTATAAGGGGTAGGGGTAATACGACTATAAAAATATTTTTAAAATAGATCCTTGAAAAATAAAATACATAACAAATTTTCTGGAAATTCAAGAAAGTTCAATTGTACATAAGACATCAACCGTAAGCGATTCACAAAAGCTTCTTTTATAAAAATGTTAAACATCATAAAAGTAGACAATTAATATAATATAAATTTTTGTTTACTAACCCTTTCTGCCGTATTATTTGCTATTTATTTCAAAGCTTTATACATTTCTGAAGTGAAAGAAGCCTGTTTTTCTCGTGGTCATACAACATTCTTTGAATTTCTCGTAACGATTCCACTTACCACTACGATGCAAATTAAAATTTTATTTCGACTAACAATGAATAATTTAATTCAATAATAAGCTTTTGGAAAACTCTTTTGTAGACGTGTAAGTGTATAGCTCATGAGAATGTAGCAGATGCTACTTTCTTGTTATGAAGAGAGTAAAAAAGTACCTATGTGATTTGTTAATTGATATAGAGAACTTTAATTACAATTGACAATTTTCAAAGATATTACAAATCGAATTTAAAATATAATTTTGGAGTTCATAAGTTTTCTGCTAAGTAATCATAAATAATTATTTATATTTACAACGTTTTTGTGGTATGTATTATTTCTTCCTGAACCTTTCATAGGTAAACGCTATATAGTGCAGTACTAACATTCTAGAATAACATTCTAGAATAACATTCTAGAGTGATTTCTTATTAGCGAAGAGGTTATAGGGACAGACCAAAACCCTGATCCAGATGGCAAAATTATTTTTAGAATTTGAAGCTAAACAATTCATATCCTTGTGATTCTATTACGAGGGGCAATGCTTATGTTGTGAACCTAATAATAAAAATAGTAATTTTTCATTGAAAATAGTTGTATTGCTTCTCGAAATATTCTTCTTGATATCAATACACTTTTGCTTGCGTTCGAAGCATTTGTCATAGCATTTTTACTTTCTCTATACGCACTATGTACATACATAGTGTATAGAGAAGGTATTGCACTCCACCAAAAAATTAGATACCAAGATTTCACCGGAAATATATGTTTTAGGGTCCCCTTTATCTAAAAAAACATTTTCGGAAAAAGCTCCGTGTGTGTGTGTGTGTCCGTGTGTCTGAAAGCACGATAACTCAAAAACGAAAAGACGGTAAAATACCAAACTTAATATTTAAGTTTAGTATCTTCCAGGGATTCGACACGAAGAAAAATCCCCCCACCCCAAACTACCCTTTACATGGAACTTTTTTCGAAAATATTGATTTTCACAAAAATGGCTCTAACGATTTTGATTAAAATTTCGTATATTAAAGATATTTACCTGACAAATAAAATGCATACCTTGAATTTTCTGGGAATAGCCTCTGAAGACTAATTTATGCTGAGTGAATTTTACGGAATTTTGTATAACTGCTAAACCGTAAGAGATAAATAAAAACTTACCACACAAAACATGTAGAGCACGTTAAAACACATAATTTGTGTTATATACATTTTTTTCGTGGAATTGATTGTTTTTTTAGATATTCTTGTTTTTTGTTTTAGATTTAAAAACTTATACTTTTCTCATATAGGAGTTTTTCAACTCCTGTCCATATAAACAAAGGAACTTCAGTGACATAGCAACCAACTTTTGACTATTTCTTTAACCTCAGGTACTCCCTTATTTCGCTCCTACTCACAAGGAAGCAAGTTTGAAGACTATTTCTGCTAATAGTAAATAGACGCTTGAAGTAAATAGATGCACAAGCTTTTTAACAATAATTTGTTGCAGAGAAGTAGAGAAGGCCATGTAAATGGAACACATAAGATTTATAAATCAGTTGGAGACACCTCCAAAACATGGTTTTTGAACGCATCAACTGCTGCTTCAGCCGACTGAAAAAATCGTCTAAACCGTTGTTCACCAATTTTAGTCTTGATGTTCGGGAACAAAAATAATGCCAAATCAGGACTGTATGGCGGATGAGTTAACAATTCGATTTTTTGAATGTTCAAATAGTCAGTTGTTAGACGCGATGTGTGAGCGGTCGCATTGTCTTGATGAAGAACGATCCGATTCTTACTTCATCGATAACATCCAGCAAACAAATGATTGAGGTATCATTCAAAACAGCACATTTTTTGTTCCTCTAAAGGTAAGGTTGCTACATGACCAATTGTTCTGAAAAAACAGGCAACTATTTTTTTTTTCAAGATGCTTCAAGTGCCAATAGCTTTTGTTGGATTTGGTGCATCTTAAAATGCCCATACAGTTGACTGCTGTTTACGTTCCGGCTCATATGCATAGACCCTTGATTCATCAACTAATAATAACAGCTCACGGGGAACCTTGGCCTACCGCCCGGCCGCTCTCGGTTCATTACAGACGTCAGGGATGGGGTGCAGAATTGGAGGGAGAGACGTGGTGTGCGCCTGGAGCCCCCCGGCCGGTTAATACGGTCCTCATGACCTGGAGCCGCTACTTCTCCATCAAGTAGCTCCTCAACGAGGCTGAGTGCACCCCGGGCCAGGTCTCCCAGCGGGGGGAAAGTCCCCACGATCTGATTCGTCAACTGTTACATTTTTATATGTGTCATTTGAAGCCTCACCATTATATTTCTTGAGCATTTGTGTGCACCAATCGACACAGCATCATTTTGAAATTATGTCAAACTAGGTGAGATCCAATGAGACCAAATTTTTTTTTCAGGGCTAAATGATCATACAATTGTTTATACAATATGCTGGAGGAACTAATGTCTCAGGTTGCCTCTACTTACATCATCAATTTTTGCACAGTTTCAATTTTTTCTGGCACAAAAACTGATTTTGTTTGACCTTCACTAATTTTATCAGTGAACGAAAATCGGAAGACTAAACTGGTTATACCAGCGTTTCACAGTGGCAAAGGATGAGCTTCATCGTGAAATGTAGAAGTAAGTTCATCTTGCCTCAATATTTCACGTTGAAAATCATAATAAATCATCGCAGGAACATTTTAAGGAGTTAGTCCCATCTTTTTGCTGAGACAAAAGTCATTATAAACAACATAAGTAACGCTCCATTGACAAAAATGTGATGTAGGTTGAGGCCAACAATGTTAAACTTTCCAGTGGAAAAAATGAAAACGGCGCGTTATTTATGGACGCTCTTTAACTGCTATGGTTCTACAGCGTCCTATTCTATACTGGGCGTGAAAGACCGCTTAATTTTGCTCAGAGGCCTCTCTATCAGGCTTGAGGTTCTTTTAAGTGCCGTAAATCTACGACACGGCTTTACTTCCCTTCCGAAGGAAGCCATGCTAAGGATTTGGACCCGCAACCTTGGGTATACGAAGTTAGCATGGTAACCATTACACCACGGAGGGCAACTTCCAGTGGAATACCAGATGACACCTGCATCGGTCAGTGTTAAGGTTCAAAATATAAGCAGTGGCCCTCTTAGAGTCATAAATTTTAAATTTATTCCATAATTTTGGAACCAATGTGATACTTGTATTTTAGTTGAGAGGCACAGAAAATAAAGTTTGAGTGAGAAATTTCATTGCGCCAGTTTGTTCTTAAGGTTAAATTGCTTTTAAGTAACTGTTAAAGACTGCAAAAAATTGCAAAGTAGGTATAAACAACAGCAGCAATTACGCTACCTCAATTCTAGTTAATGGCTAATGGCCATTTCGTCATATCGTCTCAATGATAGAAGGGTTTCCTGTCCACATTAACATGATCATAATAGAATTATGCCATTCTGGTTACCTTGGAGTGGAGATATTGAAGCAATAGCGAAATTCCGTGCATATCAGCAGATATGTGCCGCTTCCTGATGCATAGCTATAGTTTTGATTCCTTGAAATTCCATCCCCTTTGTGGGAATACTACCTAATATAATTATGGATCTGGGGCTATCACTGAACATATATTATTAGTGAAAAATGCTGTATTCTTTAAGTTAGTTAAAGGGGATTGATGATAAAGCAATAAATGTTTTGAAATTGTTTTCACGCCGTAGCTTATTGGTTTCAAAGAACGAAATATAGTGCTGTATAGGGGATCCTATTTACTATCCTAAATATAAGCGTTTAAAGAAATTTGATTATGTTATTTAATAGAAAAATAATGTTATAATTAATATATTTATTGCTCTAAATGTTGTCAATGTTGTCAATCACATGGTTTCCTTGCCATAGGTGGTGTATAAACACTTCTATTTAAAAGGCTTAACACCAAAAAACCGAGTTGGATGAAGTTCATGTCACATCTGCTCCTGCGTTTGCAACAATTTACAATTGGATAAATGAATTTAAACGTGGCTGTAGATTCACAAGTGATGAGCATCGTTCTGAACATCCAGTAGAAGTGACTTCCTCCTAAATGATTGTCAAAATCGAGGATATGGTTTTGACGAATCAATGTTCGCTAAATAGTAGTGGCCAAATGCAAATCACAAGTTCTCAATTTTGCACCAAAAATTAGGTCTGACAAAGGTCTCGACAAGATGGGTGCTACGTTTGCTTTCAATAAAGCGAGTGATCATTTTATTGATTCGGAAGCTGGTTTGGCACTTTTCCGTCGTATTTACAAGTCACTTTAGCGACCAACTGTAAGAAAAATCCCGCACATGCGCAGAGAACTCAATTCGGGCACCGTTCACAAATTCTATGAAAGATACTATATTATATTGGATAGGTAGAGTCAGACTTAAGTCCTTTCAACATTGTAAGTCCCTATTGGGGTTCTCATCTCAAAATAATTTGAGAGCACCTTGTGGTTTACCAGGAAACATGCGAGTCAATTGAAAAATTCAATGCTATGCTGGCATGTTGACTTGGTAGCTCAGTGGCAGAGCAAACGACTAGAGATCGGGAAATCCGTGGTTCAAATTCCGGCTATGGCATTGAATTTTTCAGTCTGGCTCTCCTATCCAACTCCTGTCCTACACTTAGCTTGTGTGAAATAACAATTAATCCAATACGTTATTATTATTATAAATAATAATAATAATAATAATAATAATAATAATAATATTGTCATGAGCTACTTAATGTTAAAACATTTACTAACTTTTTACCAAGCTCATGACTGGGAGACGTGCTCAGATGGGGCAATAAAATAACTTTAACTAAGCCATAGATAGGACCAGGGAACTAATCTGCTAAAATAAACACTAGCTTCACTTCATAAATGCATTCAACAATAAGCTCAATAATATTATTACGTACGTTGTTGGGCTCTGTACATCCATGCAGGCGACCTCGCGTTACGAGGCCGGCCGGAGTGCTGACACGCCTCTGCTTATGCGTGGTTAGCTAACGACTCCCAAACGACGCTAAACCAACGGCTTCCAAAACTCTCCACCTTACAGCGTGGCTAAAACCAACAATCAAAACGCAGTTTTTCTATGACCGAAGCTATGCTGTAACGGACACCCCAACAATGCCTATACGTAGTTGGGTACTGGGCCGTGAACCCTGCAGGATGAGGGGAAAGCGATATCTAGTTAACCGGTGAGCTGTGATGCAGTAATCATTCCTGCAGATATGTATACAGACCGTTTCAAAACAGCACCAAACTAAGATAACAGTCTGTTAGCTTGCACTTTGACTTCTCCGAAACTTGATGTCGCAACTTACAAACTCTTCTATTTAAAGTTTTATGCGTGTTTAAAAATTGCACACATTTGAGATTAGGCAGCGAAGAAACAATGGTTGTCATACGCCACATCCACATGCTACGTTTTCCATTACTAAGGTGACCTGTGCCGCGCCGGCCTGTCTATCAAACCACGCCTACAACACGCGATTGGGACCTTCGCTACCAACCGGCATCTCTCTTGGAGTGGGCCAGGCACGTGCCATTTGATTATGTACGACTGCCTAATCCATGGATATTTTATGGCAGTTTTTATATGTCCCGAATTTAGAGCTGAAAATTATATTCACGTATCAGGTATGGTATGACCAACAAGGTCCACATCTTCCTTTGGAGCAGAAGTAGTTCAATGCGTAAGCAGATTTTCTATTTCGTATTTTCACCAAGTTTGAAGTTAAGAAATGTACGGTAGTGCATTCAGAAGGGCGTGAAATTATAAGTAGCGTTATTGATAAATATGATGAAGAAGCTCTGAATAGGCAGCATTTATGTCCAGCGCCACAAGCTCATAACAAGCTGCATATTATACTGATGTTTCCGTGCCAATGATAGAGAATTCGTAAGGTGAAGAAAGAGATGCAGTCAAGAGGAGAAAATATATATTGCACACTTCTAGAAGAAGAACTAGATCTGAACATACTGTTGCGCAAATCGATGACTTTAATGCTACCGTTATACGAAGAATAATACCGTTAACTCATTCAATATTAATTTTAAAAATGTCTATGCCATAAAGTGTGTGTTTTAATGTAATCTATATGTTTTGTGTATGACATTCTACCTTTCTCTTACAAAAGTCATTCAAAATGAAGAAGTCTTTAGAGGTTGTTCCCAAAAAATTCAAGGTATACATCACGTTTGCCAGAAAATATCTTAAACCTATGGTATTTTAATAAACATCGTTAAAGCTAATTTTGATAAAATTAACATTTTCGAAAAAATTTCGCATATAGAGGGTAATGGGGGCGGGGGGATTATGTTGAAAATCTTTGTGGGGCATCCTTGGAAGATTTTGAGCTTAAATACCAAGTTTGGTATATCTATACAAAGATTTCTCTATGTATGACATTATGATGCTATTCATAATAATAATAATAATAATAATAATAATAATAATAATAACAATAATCAGTCACCCTCCGTGGTGTAATGGATAACATGCTAACTTCACTACAACAAAGGTCGTGGGTTCAAACCCGACGGAGGGCGATGGATTTTTTCGGGCGTAAAAATCCTTCGGAAGGGAAGTAAAGCCATGGGTCCCGTGTAGAGTTACGGCACGTAAAATAACCTCAAGCCTAATAGAGAGGCCTCGAAACAAAATTAAGTGGTATTTCATGCCCAGTATAGAATGGAACGGTGAGAACCACAGCAGTTAAAGAGCGTCCATAAATAACACGCCATTTGGTTTTTAACAACAACAATAATAATAATAATAATAATAATAATAATAATAATAATAATAATAATAATAATAATAATAATGATAAGCTGATAATAAATTATTTTAATTTAATGAAATAGGGAAATTAAAATGCCTTTTTATCAAGCTAAGTATTAAAAGTATATTGAATGGTGGATTTTGCCTTTTATTTCAATATTTGGTAAGACCATCTTACTGTATACTACTTTAGAGATAAAACACAGGAATATTTACTTCTGTTTCACATATTTTGGGATCCTAGTGGTGTGGTTTGTTTCCATGAGTAAATGAATATGACGTAAGGACTTTCAAGCGAAAAGGATAAAGGAAGCTTAGAGCGCAGTATGCGCTACGAGGCACAGCTCCCCAAATGAGTAATTTGTATCCTGGTCTTACCTCGTGCTGGTGACGCTGTTAAAAGCGTTTCATTTCGGCACCCCTTCCCCCCCCCCAGAGTTTAGATTGGGGTGGCTTATAGTAGAAAGAGCATTTTAATTCCACGACCTCAAGGATATTTATGGCGGAAGTCGTGAAATAAAATGAGTACTTAAATAAAGCTGCCATCGTAATACTTCGCTTTAATGATTACTTTAAGCATAGGTCGGTCCTTTGCTTTAAAAGGAACGGCCCAGTGTATGTTGTAAATGACCAGAACAGCTAATTCAATTGGTCATCTAAATTTACTTATACTCCCACATTTTATAACCCTCTCGGTGCTCATAGAATATAAATAATAATAATAATAATAATAATAATTACTCATGATAATCACAATAATAAATAATAATAATAATTATAATAAAAGCAGCACACTTCATATTACAGACAGGTTATACAGGCTATTTACAACATCGCTTACTATTTTTCCACTTAAACATATTTATATAGGCTATAAACAACATGCATATACATTTAGATATTTTGATCAGAAATTTAATATATTCGAACGTGATCACCCTGCAAATCTAAGCAGATTATAGACAGGTTATACACAGTGTTTACAAAATCACTTACCATTTTTCACTTAAATATATTTATTTAGACTACAAACAACATAAACATATATTTAGACTTTTTGAAAACACGAATTCAACATATTTCAATGTGATGACTCTGCAAATCTAAGCAGATTATAGAGAGGTTATACAGGGTGCTTACAAAATTACTTACCATTTTCCACTTAAACATATAGACTATAAACAACATGAGCCTACATTTAGAGATTTTGCACTTGAATTCAATACATTTCGCCGTGATGACCCTGCAAATCTAAACACAAGTCCCATCGGTCCTCTCACAGCATCCAGAAAGATATAGAACATAGCTTGTCTAGCGGCACAGTCTTCATTTCCAAGTTTATGAACAATTTCAATGTAATAGGCATGTTTCTTCAATCTGAATCACAGAGTTTTCCACACAGTGCGTGGTGCGACACCAAGTTCCTTGCTTAGTCTTCTGGTTGTGCTTAGCGACTGCGCGTAATCGCTTCCTGAATCCTTCCCAGTTGGTGTTCGTCAGGAACACTACCAGTTAGGTTGAAGTTGTTCACCATGTTCTTAATGGCGTGTCCGTAACAGCTGGTTTATGAAATTTGCGTTAGAAATAGTCCCGCTCTTAATCATATATCATTCCAAGCAGTCGGTAGAAAACAACAGATATTCTTTCTTCTATTGTGTACATTGTTTTATATTATCTGTAAAAACATTACAATTTGTAGTGTTGTTAGGTCGTAGCCAAAAGACAAAGCCATTGGTGTTAGGCGAAGACAGATGAATCAAGATACTCTCGCTAGTGGGATATTTAGATAGATAATAATGACCTAAATTATATGAAACTTACGACGTCGTAGAAGGTGGCAATCTCAGCGCCAAGAAGTAATTTAACACATCGAGATTTTCATTTCCTATATGTCACAAAAATGTAAAAACATGATAATATATTTTCAACCAATCTTCATCAGATAGACCACCTCCACATTTGTCCTCCAGCTCGCTTACTGAATCCTTCCCAGTTCGCTGGTCGTGAGGAACACTAACAGATAAGTTGAAGTTGTTCACCATGTTTCTAATGGTGTGTCTGTTACAGCTGGTTTATGAAATTTGCGCGAAAAATTGTCCCGCGCTTCAGCATACGTCATTCCACGCAGTCGGTAGGAACAACGTCTATTTTCTTTCTTCTATTGTGTACATTGCTATATTATCACCAAAAAATCTGATGTGTTTCATTCACATGACTTCCTCTACATCTCCGCAACAAATTATTGTTAAAAAGCTTATGCTTCTATTTACTTCATGCTAATCGAGAAGAAAAAAAAAAAAAAAACGTCAGAAACAGTCTTATTACTTGCTTCCGTTTAAGTAGAAGCGAAATAAGGGAGCACCCGAGGTTAAAGTCATAGTCAAAGGCTGGTTGCGATGGGACGGCAGTTCCTTTGTTTGCATGGACAGAAGTTGACAAATTCCAGTATGAGAAAATACAAGTTTTTGAAAGGTGAAATCAAAAACAATAAATAACTAAAAAACGATCAACTCCACGAAAAAAATTTAATCAACATAAATTGTGTTTTAACGTGCTCTACATTTTCTGTGGAGTAAGCTTCTGTCTATCTCTTACCGTTTAGCAGTTGAGCAAACTTCGGCAAAATTCATCCGGAATAAAGAGGTCTTCAGAGGCTATTCCCAGAAATTCAAGATATACATTTTATTTGCTATGTAAATATCAGTAATATACGGGATTTTAATAAAAATCGTTAGAGTCATTTTTAAAGAAATCAGAATGTTCGTAAAAAGTTCCATGTAAAGGGTAGTTTGGGGTGGGGGGATTTTCTTGAAAATCTTTGTGTCGCATCCTTGAAAGATACCAAACTTAAATATCAACCGACTTTTCGTTTTTGAGTTATCGTGTTCACAGGCACACGGACACACGCACATACACACACGGGCCTTTTTCTGAAAAGACTTTTTTTTGGATACAGGGGACCCTAAAACATATACTTCTGGTGAAATATCGTGCGTATAGAGAAAGTAAAAATAAATGCATAAAATTTTGTAGCGTTGATAGCATGGAGCCAAAAGTGAAAGAAGGTTGGCGTTAGGTGAAGAAAAATTAATCAGGATGCTCTCGCTGGTGACGTATTTAGATAGATAATAATGCACTAAATTATGTAAAAATGACAACATCGTGGAAGGCGGCAGTCTCAGCGCCAAGAAGAAGTTTAACACATCGAGTTTTTCATCCCCTATACGTTTACTACGTGTAAAAATCTGATACGTTACACTCACATGTCTTTCTCTAGCTACTCTGTAAACAAACTTCTTACAATAGATAATTCTGCTTTGAACACCATGCTAATCTAGATAAACATTAGCAGAATGTTATTACTTAGTTCCTTATAAGTTGAATGGAACTAAGGGAATGCACTAGGCTAAAGTGATAGTCAAATGTTTTAAAAGTTGTCGTTAGCGATTGTCATTGCAAATCCCTTCTTTGCTTGGCTAGGAGTAGAAAGGTATGCAAAAATTAGTGATGGCGTAAAATATATAGAAGAAGAGACCAATAGAGTGGAGTAGGCTAGTGTATCTGCTTTAGGTTTGTTAGAAATGCAAAGATGGAAAGTGATAATATATAAGTGAGTAATAAAGCGCTTCAGTTAAGTGCAGAGATTAAGATAAATGAACATAACAGTGACGTTACACAACATAAAATGTTAATGTGAAATGTAATAAGAAATGGGAAGTAAAATACGACTGACTTTATTATTACGACAACCAAAGCTGCGCATTTTCTAAGTGCTCCAAAAAATTTCCTTAAAACTGTTGCCACTATCTTACAAAAGGCAAATGTATCATAAATTACAAAAGCATACAATAATAGAGAGTAAAGTGTACATATATATTATAAAATACACAATATCTTCGTTAAATTACGGTTGGTATTTTCTAGCCAAGGAAGGAATTAATCATATAATACTGCTAAGTATCCAGCGGAATAGTCCAGGTCTAACGTCTGTGACCTACACTCCCGGAGGTTCTGAGTTCGAACCCGCCGATCGCCCACTTTTAACAAGAATTTTACGTGGTTTTTACAAGCGAATACCACCTTCTACCGCGAATTTCGTGTGCATAATTTGATGTAGCATCACATCTTTCTCAGGTTTGAAGGACCAGGTAATGGTACTTTTTTTGTTATTAAAATGCAGTTCCGAAGTCTTTTCGGGACTCCGGCGCCTTATGCTGTGTTTCTCTTTTTTCGTTTTGTTCCATTTTTTCCACATTTACTTTCTTTTGCAATTTTAAATCACAAATACACATACTTATACACATATACTTAGGCCCAAGACGGGACTAGAACACACGATCCCCTGCGCCACGAAGCACCAAAGCTAGGCACTGTAGCGAGTGCGGCAACGGGACCGGCAATACTAGGTGGATTGCAGCTGGACAGAGTTGCGCTCTGCATAAAGGTTTCTTCCCTGGCGCTGCAGCGGACTCTACACTCGAGGGAGCCCAACTACGCCGAGCAGCCCCACTCCAGGGACCAACCATTCTCCAAAACTGCTCCCTCCAGCGACGCTGAGCCCTTGGTTCAGATCGTTAACACACCCACACACGTGGACCTATCACCAACAACAGCCAGAGACTGTTTCTGGCTACTCGAAGTCACCAGAGAAGGCACCAGAACCTCAGGTATTAACATCATTTCACCATAACTTCCATTTCATTTCCCCAGTTACTTCGCCAGGGGGGCACTCGGGGCGCAAGACATGTATGTGTACTGGCAATTCATACTTCTACTCGCTGTTACTGCCACTGGCAGGTAGCATCCATTGTTCACCAGAAATGCGCAGGTGCTTTATGCGGTACTGCACTAGAGAGGCATAGGCCTCCTAATTCCGGTGGGGGTTTATAGTGAGCAGTGCCGCCCTGATTTGAGTCTAGGGCGGGGAGTCTCACGCTCCCAGTCTTGCCTTGGGTTAAGGCGTCAGCAACCTTTTCCCTCATCACACACGGACAAAAAAGGGAAGATCACTCTGCCAGGACCCGCCTTCAGGTGCTTTCAGGTGAACGTCTCTTTCAGAGATCCCCCGCGGGGCTCGTGGGTATGGTCCGGCCGTTGTAGGATGCTTTCGATGTGGAGTCTGTTTTTGATCTTCTTCCTCCCAAAGGTCATGTAAGTCGCAAAGGGTAACAATGACCTTGTGCGATGCTCTGCCTCAATGACTGCCCCCATCCGATATAATCCTTCTTCTACCAAACATGAAAACCTTGTCAAGCGTAAGATACCGAAAAACATTAACACAAAATAAATAAACAGAGTTCAACCTACATAAGCAAGACAATGAATAGGGAATGTATCGGCGTGATAATACTTTGGAATTACAAAATATTGATTTTCGATAACGGTATATGAAGGGACCATACAAAAAACTTTCAAATAGAACTGTAATCATCCGCCATGTAGATGACAATATATTCAGAGTCAAGTTTTTATGCTGAAAACAAAGAAGCAGCCCATTCTCCCAAAATAATAACATTTTCTCAATATTCGATTATAAGAGTATTTCAAAAGTGAATGTGAAGCCGGTTTAACAATACAGTTGAAACTCGCTTATACGTTATTCATTTCAACATTTTTGGCACATATACGCTAATATTTTAGGGACCATTCAAATTTTGCTCAATTATATGTTTTCGGGATAGATTTTCTCGGTAATGCGTCACTTTTTCTCATCCCCATACACAAAATGTACCCATTTATACGTTTTTAAATAGCGCATAGTGGTATAGTTGCTGTGTATAGCCTTGGAATCGCCTGGTTTACGGATTTCATTGACGCTTGTCGTTTTATTGTCGTCATATCGTTCCAAAAATCTGTTAACCTTGGTTCAAACTGGGTTAAGTCAAGTACTGCTAATGTGCTGTTTTCATTGTCATTTATCCTTTCATTGTTCCAACAGTCACTTATCTATTTTATGTGGAGCTTCGAGTTACAAACAGGACAAGAAACATGTGTGAATATCAACCAGCAAGGAAGAAAACAAGAAAGTCTCTAACTCCTGGTGAAAAATTAAACATTTTAGATGAGGTCCATACCAGAAGAGAAAATCAGTCACACGTTTTCTCATTTATACAGTATTTTAGTAGTCTCCCTTGAAAAACGTATAAGTGAGGTTCCACTGTACTTCTACAGCATCTGGCAATTAACGTACATGGTAATGAATATATGGCGTCTATACTTATTACAGCAATAGGGAAAAACAAATTGATTTCATTTTTTTATTTGTTCTTGCGAAATATGAAGAGTTACTTAACTCTTTGTGCAACCAAATTTATCGCATTTTACCACAGCTTTATCAGTTTGCAGCATTTCCTCAGGAAACAATGGAGCTACCTATCTTCTCCATGACGCACAGAAATCTCTCCGTTTCCAGCACCCATTGTGATTAATCCTTCACTGAACTTCTTGAGTTAATCCTCTGCTCCGGTTTCAGAGTTAAGCTGTTTGTTTTGTGTATTCTGTTGAAGATGCAGTGGAAGACTGATAAGCCTGTATTGCTAAATACCTCCAGGCAAGAATGATAGCTTCCTTTATACAGCTTTAATTCCTTCCGTCATTGTTTACTGGAAAATAAACAAACCAATTCAGTAATACCTTTACATTCAACGGATTTATTGGAGATGGTTGATTTCAATTTCTAACAAGTAAGTTTGTGAATGTCTCTTGCATGTAGTAATTAGTATACTATTCTATAATATCCAGATTTCCTGTGTTGGATTTCCTGGTAAGACGAGTTATTTCTGTACATAAAACAAGAGTTTGAACCAAATTTTAGAGTGAATTAATATGGCATGAGGCTCTCAACTAAATGCGCTTAAAAGATTTAGTGTCATCTATGGTAAGCATGATTTTAAATGCTGAAGAAATATAAAAATCTTAGAAAGAAGGAGGAAAATTATTTGTTCGGAAATGAAAGCACAAAATTAAGTAAATTCACATTAGCTGATTTTGAATCTGAAGCAGTTGTTTGAGGTGACAGTGTGAATTTTCGCAACATATATTTATAGACTGTAGCTTGATTATACTTCTTAACACGTTTATTCCTGGATGACTTACAGAGATAAGATGACTCCAAGATGTCCGCTTCTCGGCTACGGATTTCCTTTTGTATCGGCTTTTGTAAGTCCTGATAGAGCCTTTCCTCATGATCATCCCTGACCTCGGCAAAGTTCAGGGCAAAGAAAATCATGAGGAAAAGATGAAAGTGAATTTTAAGAGGCACATTGTTTCCTTTTGTCTATAACTTTCCCAAACATTTACCACACATACCGATTTGAAGGTAAATCAGGATTTCTTTTTAAAATATTTGAAATGCCCCTCAGATATCGAATCAGTGTTCACAGACCGGCTACTCTTGTGAGGCTTACTGGCAATGCTCAGCAACTTTACGAGTGCTGAGTAGAGTAAGACCAAGATTGGTGGGGTTGCTTCCTCACTTTGGTGGAGCAGGTTTACTTTCTCTTAGACAGCTAACGAGAGTCTCCTTCTCGGGTTTTAAATGTGGCTTCTACCCTTGGATACAAGGATGTATCCCAATATTCAACCTTCCAGAAATTGGTCTCTGTTGGTCCACGGGTACTTACTTATTCTCTAACCCCCGCCGCTGAATCCTTATACTTGACAGTTGAGAGTTAAGTTGGTACACCCGCAAAAAGACAGATGAAAAGATTTACCCGTTTGACTTTCTGACCCAATCCAATTCAGCGTTTCGGTCGAACGGTCAGACAACAGAAACGGATCTAGATGTCGCACCATTGCAACATTTCCAACCGCGTGCTCAGTTTGCTAAAAGACGTATGGGGAGACGAAGAGAGAAGTGAGCCCTATGGTGATGGTGACGTTGTTGACGATGATGGTATAGAATCATTAAGAATATTGCGCACTTGTGGATCCATATTTTTGCTGCACTCAAGTGTTGAAATTTTCCCCTTAAATAGTGAGATGCCCTTTCTGCCGTTTCAAACACCTTCACCAAGTTCTTCGTTGACTCCACTTTTACATGTAAATGATAAAGGGGATTATTTTGTGGTAATCAAAAACTAATAGGTTTATTATATTTTTTGTTCTAATGCTATATTTTCTCTGGATGACCACCCTATACTTGCATAATGATTACGCTAATCCATTCTCTACCACGCACAAAACAAAGAAATGTTGTTACTGTTAGCATGTCTACCACTTTTATATCTGCACAAATCTGCTGTTCATGTTCTCGGTGGTTTAAAGCCTTAAGGTGTAAAATTTGGAAAATACACAGCATATAAGATATCTTATTGAAATTTATACCAGTTATTATGCACAATAATAGTGATACTTTTACATGTAATAATTCTAGTTTGCAGGGCCATTTAATAATAACGTTTTTCTGTCTAAATTAGTAAATAAATATGAGCCAGGTGATGTATTTTAAAGATACTTCATAGAAAATCCAAGTGTATCAGTAAATAGGTTCACTAATAGATCTTTTATATACTTAGTATGACCTATAATTATTATAGACAAATTAATACTTTTCGCACTCTCCAAAACTCTTGATTTTTCAAAATTTAACTAATTATCTATACAAATTGGAAGGTATTTTAAAAAAGTAATATAACAATTTCCTTTAATGTACTTGTGAGAGGAAGTATAAAGTGTTTGAAATGTATAATTTTCACAATGCTTAATAAAATGTCACAGATATATCTCTTTATTGAAATTTTCCTATCTATTTTTATACAATCCTAGTAGACAGCTGGGAAAATGGACTTTAGACTCATTTTCTATAAGTTTAAGTGAGACCCCATGTCACTATTACATCATTGTAAGGATTGTAATGTAAAGCATTACATCTCTGAAGACGAGATAGTAAAATCTCAGTTTGTGTTTTAGTTAATTTCTAATCTCACAGAATATCGTTAGTGACATTATATTATGAGGTTCTCAATATTAAATAAATTTAGTATCATTCAGGTGACGTATTAGTAAAGGAACCGCAGCCAGAAGAGATATATATTTTCAGCAATGTTCAACTTTGAATGAACATTCTGCAATGTGCAAAAAGAGATTTGAGACTATTACTTCCTTTATATACTATGTGCATAGTGCATAGAGAAGTTATTGTATTGCATCCAAAAATTCGATACCAAGCTTTCACTGGAAATACATGTTTTGGGACCTCCTGAATCAAAAAAAGAGAAACAATTCTAGAAAAAAGTTGTGTGCGTTTGGGTGTGTGCCTGTGGACAGCATAACTCAAAAACGAAACTTGGTATTTAAGTTCAGTCTCTTCCAAGCATGCAACACGCAGATTTTCAAGAAAATCTCAACTGTCCTTTACATGGACAAATTTCCGAAAATTTTGATTTTCTCAAAAATGGCTATAACGATTTTGATCAAAATCTCTTACATTTAAGATATTTAAATCTCAAATAAAATGTATATCTTTAATTATCTGGGAGTACCCTCTGAAGATATGTTTATTCTGCATGAATTTTGTGCATTTTGAATAGCTGTAAACCGTAAGAGATAGACAAAAACTTAATGTGCAAAAAATGTAGTTCTCGATAAACCACACAATTTATGTGTTATACTTTTTTCGTGGAGTTGGCCGTTTTCGAGACATTTCCCGATTATTGGCTTCAGATTTAAAATATTTAAAAATTTTCTCATAAGGGAACTTGTGAGCGCTTGTTCACGCAAAGAAACGGATTTCTATCCCATAGCAACCACATTTCAAAACATTTCTCTGTTGGTTTAGCCCAGTGTATTCCCTTATTTCACTTTTACTTATAAGGAATTAAATAATAAAACCGTTTTCTGAATATATGAATAGAAGAATAAGCTTATTAACAATACTTTGTTGCAGATATGTGAATGATATACATTAGGGTTTTTTTTTTTTAACTATTCCTCTGATTAGCAGAACAATCGCAAATTGGGGTACCCAGAAATATATGTTTTAGGGTCCCCTGTATCCAAAAAGAGCATGTTCGGAAGAAGGTCCGTGTGTGTGTGTGTGTGTGTGTGTGTGTGTGTGTGTGTGTGTGTGTGTGTGTGCCTGTGAACACGATAACTCAAAAATGAAAAGTAGGCAAAATACCAACCTTGGTATTTAAGTTTAGTATCTTCCTGGGATGCGACAGGAAGATTTTGAGAAAAATCCCCCCACCCCCAACTACCCTTTACGTTGAACTTTTTCAAAAATTTTGATTTGCTCAAAAATGGCTCTAACGATTTTGATTAAAATTTTGAATGCTAAAGATATTTACCTGACAAATAAAATGTATATCTTGAATTTTCTGGGACTAGCCTCTGAAGAGTACTTTATTATGGATGAAATTTACGGAATTTTGCATAACTGCTAAACCGTAAGAGATAGCTAAAAACTTACTATACAAAAAATGTAGAGCACGGTAAAGCACGCAATTCATGTTATATACATTTTTTCCATGGAGTTGATCGTTTTTTAGATATTCCTTGTTTTTGGTTTCAGCTTTTCTCACACAGGAATTTGTCAACTCCTGTCCATACAAACAAAGGAACTTCAGTCTCATAGCAACCAGCTTTTGACTATCACTTTAACCTATAATACTCCCTTATTTCGCTTTTACTTACAAGGAAGCAAGTAATAAGACTATTTCTACTACTTTTTTCTCGATTAGCATTAAGTAAATAGAAGCATATGCCTTCTAACAATAATTTGTTGCAGAGATATAGAGAAAGTCATGTGAATGGAACACATCCGATTCTTTAAACTTCCTATAAAGTGACACTTAACCACCAGAAAACTTCACTTTTCTCTTACGACAACATTACTACAAACACTGCTTGAAGTTATTCACAGAAACAGAGTATTGCATATATCTGCACTAACGGGGTTTAGCATTACCTTGAGTAACAAAGCTGAAGATACAATATTAAAAACGTGCCCAGACTAAGTGAGAGAGAGGGCTTTCCATGTCTCAAGAGAGCAAGCAGTTCAAATATAGAGGAGCGCTTTAAAAGTATCTCAATATGGAACAGTTAAATGTTATTTTGTGTTCTGCATGTCGCAAAACATAGCAATCGATATATCCTCTGAGAGAAACTCATTGTTCTTGAATGCAATTATAGGGATCTTAATTAACAAATATTATTACAGATGTGTAGAGAAAGTCATGTGAATGGATAACATCAGAATTTCTATTCATTTTACCATATCCAGACCCTTTTGAAGCTCCCAGAATTTGCGGTGGAAGGGAATGGCCCTGTTTAAATAAATATTATCCCTCTCCGACAGAAAATCAAATACAAAATCTCTGGACTGAAAAGTCATATAACTGGACCACATATATTAAGATATATTTTCGATTACAGTTGTACAAGATGTCAAGATGTCATTGATAATAATCATCCCCTTCCCCTTCCCCTTCCCAAACGTCAAGAATAAATAAATATCTATTTAAAGCGTCTGTGATTCGTCATTCACTTTTTACACGGATAACAATAGCATAGTATGCACACGACAGCTCACAAGGAAGCTTGGCCTACCGCCCGGCCGCTGCGTCCCCCATCTCGGTCCAGGATAGACGTCATAGATAGGGTGCAGTATTGGAGGGTGAGACGTGGTCAGCGCTTCGAATCCCTCCCGGCCGGTTAATTCGGTCCTCCTGACCTGGAGCCGCTACTTCCCCATCAAGTAGCTCCTCAATTTGGCCCCCAGGGACCTCACAAGGCTGAGTGCACCCCGGACCAGATCTCCCAGCGGAGAAAAAATCCCCACGCCGGTACCCAAGTCTCCCGCTTGCAAGCAGCTGCGCTACCATCGCGCTAACGGTGACGACCATAGTATACACATAGGCTATTATAAGTGGAACTTATGCCTTTCCTTAATTTATATAGTTTAAGTTTTAATATGTATCAGCATATATGCGAAATCATGTAGTACGTGTAATAGAAATTTAAATTGCACCAGTGTTGGCAATTGAGCAATCTACCTCATCTCTCTGGGTCAGTGATAAAAAAGACGTGTGAATATTTGATGGTAGTTTTTTTTTTTTTTAAAAAAAAAAAAGAGGACATGACCAATTTCAGTAAAAGAGAAAAAATGCGTACACAAACGAGTGGTAAATCGCTGCAGTCTGTTTCAAAATATTTTCTGCATACGTAATCATTGACCTGGTTTCATCTCACTGCCAACATGAAAATAAAATGAAAAAAAAAAAAACCTTTGCAGTATACACATCCGCATGCGGAGGACACTGTCTGCATACTGAGCTTTGATATCTATTACACCAGGCTGTATTTTTCAGGGTATAATATATGACCTAAATTTATGAGCCGCATTCAGGCTGAATTTCTTTACATACTTCAGTCAAATAACCAATACTGATTTAGTTTATGTATATGGTTACATAAATGCCATAAACTATTTCAGATTTAGTATGACCTAACCAACAATTTCTTCAAGAAGTTACCAAACGTATAGAACCAAACAACTCTTTGCAAGGTATTATGGAGCAGACTAGGTTATATGATCAAAATTAGGACTAGTGTAAAACATTTAGCTTTGTTATTACCTTCCTTCAGTAGTTTGAATTTCCAGTTACAGTTCAATTAAAGAGAAAACAGCAATAATGCTAGCCACCATTAACAACAAAATTCCTTGGTATACACCATATCTTTTTAAATAATTCTATGATTTGTTAACCAAAATAATGATAACAGTGAATCTAAAACAAAGAGTAATAAATAAATGTTTAAGAAAATCTTTTGTGAAACCAAAGGATCCATACTAATATATTTTTGTCATCTTGAAAAGTCTATACATTTGAGAGTTACTTGTAGATGTTTTTGCAGCCAAAGTTATATAATTGGATAGCAGGTGAGATTTAAAATATCTGATGTGTTCCATTCACATGACTTTTTCTACATATCTGTAACAAATTATTGTTAAAAAGCTTCATGTTAATCGAGAAAAACTAGCAAAAATTGTCTTATTACCTGCTTTCTTGTAAGTAGAGGTGAAATAAGGGAGTACTAATAGGTTAAAGTGATAGTCAAAACATGGTTACTATGCGACTGAAGTTCCTTTATTTGTATGGACAGGAATTGACAAATTCATGTATGAGAAAAATACAAGTTTTTCTAAGCTGAAACCAAAAACAAGGAATATCTATAAACTCCACGAAAAAAATATATATAATATAAACTGTGTGTTTTAATGTGCTCTACATTTGCTGTGTTGTAAGTTTTTGTCCATCTCTTACGGTTTAGCAGATATACAAACTTCCGTAAAATTTATCCTGAATAAAGTTGTTTTCAGAGGCTATTCCCAGAAAATGCAAGATATACATATTATTTATCAGGTTAATATCTTTAATATACGATATTTTAATCAAAATCGTTAGAGTCATATTTAAGAAAATCAAAAGTTTCGAAAAGAGTTCTATGTAAAGGATAATTGGGGGTTGGGGGATATTCTTGAAAATATTCGTGTCGCATCCTTGAAAGATACCAAACTTAAATACAAAGTTTGGTATTGAACGGTCTTTTCATTTTTGAGTAATGCTGTCCATAGACACACAGACTCAAACACACACCACAGACATACGGGCACACACACACACGGACCTTTTCCCAAAAATTATTTTTTGGATTCAGGGGGACCCAAAACATTTATTTCCGGTGAAATCTCGGTATCGAATTTTTGGCTGTAATGAAATACCTTCTCTATACACTATGTACATAGTACGTGTAGAGAAAGTAAAAATGAATCCATAATTGCGCTACCAAAACAGAAACAACAGCTGCAAACCTTAGAGTTTTCGAAAACTTTAGCTTAATTGGTTTGCGGTTGAGATCATTATTATATACAGTATTTATTACATCTCTATTAAACTTTGAACCTATCTAAATGCATAACCAAGAGGTAAATCACCCCTCTGAAAATAACATCTTTTAATTCGATTTTATTTCCTTACTTCCTGATTTAATGGGATATTTTGCTTTCTTCAGTTTAACCAAATAAGTGTAATTATGGTGTAAAAGGTTAATATTGTTCATCTCATAAGTAAAAGTACCTATTTAATAATAACTAGCCGAAAAATCATTCTTTAGATTTCACAGCAACGAAGAGGTCATTGATGCGGTAAACAGTTATTTTGAGGACCTTGATAAATCACACTGCAGAGATGGTTTAATTAAATTAGAACACCGATATGACAAATGTATGATCTTTCTGGAGATTATGTTGAGGAATAAAGGAAAATAATAATTTTTTTAATATTGTTTTCATTGAGAGCCCCGGGGCTTATTAGCCGACTATCGTAAGTTTAGAATGAAGTACAGAACGCTACTTGTTGAATAGTACTTTTAAACAGACTGATTGTTAACGAAACAATTTTCTCAAGGTACATTTTAAAAGAATATATAGAATAGATATCTGTCATGCTTTAGACATCTTTGTACCCCAGAAAGTAAACCGGGGTTTCCATTCCAGCGTTGGATATGTTTTTAACTCCTCGTTATCATATCTCTGTATGGTGCTGGCGCAGAAGGGTTTCACAGCTGTCAGAAATTTCATATCAAGCTCCTCCTGACACTAAGCCCTAACGTGTCATATTTGGGACACAAAAACATGTGACGTCACGGCTTCAGGAAGCTTCCCCTCCATGTTTCTTTGTCATCTTATTTAACATCTCGAATTTTAAAGAACGGCACTATTTATTTGGTTTTAAAATGTAACATCTACAAAAGAGTAACATTTTTCATTTAAAAAGCTAGCCAAATATATTAAGATAAATTAAAAAAAAAAAACACATAGACTTACCCATCTACCTATAAGAATCTGATGTGTTCCATTCACATGACTTTCTCTAGATTATTATTCAAATTATTCTTAAAAAGCTTATTCTTCTATTTACTTCATGCTAATTGTGAAAAATTAGTACAACTAGTTTTATTACTTCCTTCCTTATAAGTAGAAGGAAATAATGCAGTACCATAGATTAAAATAATAGTCAAAAGCTGGTTGCTATGTGACGGAAGTACCTTAGTTTGTATGGACAGGGGTTGACGAATCCCCGTATCGGAAAAGTATAAGCTTTTTTTAAAGCGGAAGCCAATAACAAGAAGTATATAAAAACGATGAACTATACAAAAAAATGTATATGCCAAATATGTGTGTTTTATCATTTTTGTGGAGTAAGAGGTACAGAAAAGCTTACCACACAAAACATTTAGAGCTCGTTAAACACACCATTTATGTCATATACATTTTTGTTGCAGAGTTGACCATTTTCGAGGTATTCCTTGTTATTAGTTTCAATTTTAAACTACGCATCTTCTTAAACGGTGTCACCTGTCATTTCATCCTCCTTTTGTTTTTCTGAAAAAGCAAAGCGAGCCGAAGTTTAAAAGATTTTAAAGATTTGATTATCTCTTTAGCCATTTCCTTTCTGATTATAAGCAACTAAGTAATAAGACCAATTGTGTTAATGTTTATCTCGTTTAGCATGATGTAGATAGAAGAATAATCATTTGCAGTTTGGTTGCGAACAGGTAGGGAAAGTCGTGTGAATACAACACATAATATTTTCTTGTCTTTGCGATGGCGGATGTGTACCAGGGTTTCAAGACTATAGTCAATTCAGGTTTATTAATTTAACTTGCGTAGAAAGGAAAGGCAGAATCAGAATGTCAATGTATGTAAGTAGACATTGGGGTACGTTATCTCAACAAAGGTTGGGAAATTTCTTGCTATTATTGTGAAAATTTGAGCTAACTATAAATGTTCATGATATACTAACACGGTACTCGTAGCTCATAAGATAGAGCAAGTTCAGACCGTTAGTGGGCCTCGCTATTATTATTATTCCTATTAATTATTAATTAATTAATGTACTTAAAAGTGTATAAAGCTAGTTTATAACAAAGACAGCTCAAAGCTGTTTACCAAAGTAGGCCACTGTATGAGGGAAAGTTCTTTATGAGGGAGAATGCTCTTGTGCGTGTACTCTTGTGCGTGTGTGTGCAACAGAGAAATAAGTGAAAAGTGATTTCGGGGGAGGCCTGGATATTTGAGAAGTGAGTTTTTCTTCATTGTATCGAGACGGTCACGAGGTGTTTATGATGCATTTCGAATAAGGAGAAATGCATTATGGGACACATGGACGCCAAGTTCGCAGTCTTTCTGACCAATGAAAATGAAGCAGCCGTGACACCAGATGTTACTATACAGGTAACAGATTTCAGGCTGTTGGGGCAAAAGATAAAGCAGGAATTGAAATACCTTCAAAGAAATTATATTAAATCTACAAAAAGTAAAATACAATATAATTGATAATATTAGAATCATAAATAAAAATAACTTATTATAAAATTTATAAAAAATAACAGAATAACTTCACTATCAAGTTTGGGATCACATACGCACAATTGCTGTAAAGTTGGGAACACTCACCGCCAAGTTTAAGACCCACGCATGCTCGTTGTCAAATTGCTATATAATGTGAAGGTTAATTATTATAAAGGTTATAGACGAGCAAAGGGATAAAGTTATTTGTTCTACGAGACAAGTAAAGTTAAATCGCCGAAGAGTGAAAGTTCTAAGAAGTTATAGAAACTAAAGTAGCCTGTAAAGCAAAGTGCTTGTCTAAATAAGTAACAATATCTAGTCAAGAATAAATTCATATACAAAAGTGAAAGTGTGTTAAACATTCCAAAGGACAACTGCTAACTACCCCCAATGTTTCTCCACCCGAGAGAGACAATGTCATGGTGACTAAGTGAAGATAAGGCAGTTTTATAGAGGACATCAAAACCAGGTAGGTGGAGAGATCTGCTGTATTGGTAGAGGAGTACGTCCATACACACTTACTACACGTGGGGAAATAATTATAACAACGTGTGTGAGAATTATCGTTACATACCGACACTAAAATTTTGATATACTTCGACCTTCCCATAATTATCTCGAATTAGAAATATCGAAAATAAATTTTATTATCAGCATTTTGCCAGAAAATGAATATACAGAGGTTGCCAACTACTTCAAGAATGCGAAATTGCAAATATTGTTTTAATAATTTTCACTTTACTTGGTTCGTTTCCCTCCATCTCAGATTCTTAAAAATCTGATGTGTTCCATTCACATGACTTTCTCTGTCTCTCTGTAACAAATTATTGTTAATAAGCTTATCTTTTATTTATTTCATGCTAATTGAGATAAATTAGCAGAAATAGTCTTATTTCTCGCTTCATTGTAAGTAGAAGCGAAATAAGGGAGTACCATAGGTTAAAGTGAAAGCCAAAAGCTGGTTGCTATGCGACTGATGTTGCTTTTTTTTTGTGTGGACAGGTTGACAAATTCCTGTAGGAGAAAAGTTTTAAGTTTTTCAAAGCTAAAACCAAGAAAAAGGAATATCTCAAAAACGACCAACTCCACGAAAAAAATGTATATGATATAAATTGTGTGCTTTAACGTGCTCTACATTTTTTGTGTGTTAAGTTTTTGTCCATCTCTTACGGTTTAGTAGTTATGCAAAATTCATCCAGAATAAAGTAGTCTTCAGAGGCTATTCCCAGAAAATTCAAAATATAAAATATATGATATTTTAATCAAAATCGTTAGAGCCATTTTTTAGAAAATCAAATTTTTCGAAAAAAGTTCCATGTAAAGGGTAGTTTGGGGTGGTGGGATTTTTCTCAAAATGTTCCTGTGGCATCCCTGGAAGATACTAAACTTAAATACCAAGCTTGGTATTTTACCGACTTTTGGTTTTTGAATTATCGTCTTCACAGACACACGGATCTTTTTTTGAAAATACCTTTTTTGGATACAGGGGACCCTAAAACATATATTTCCGGTGAAATCTCGGTATCGAATTTTTTGGTGGAGTGCAATACATTCTCTATACACTATGTACATAGTATAGGGAAAGTAAAAATGATGCTTTACTTTTATTTGTAATAACAATCTTATTGCATTTCTTCCTCCAGTTTGTTTACGTGTTATTTGCTCCTCTGAAATGACATATACTCGTATTTAAGAGGGCAAGGCAATTTAACCCAACCACTGCACATAAGGCTTTTTCATTCCTGAGCCAGAAATGACATCTGTTTATTGGTTACGGTTTCATGACAGGTTTTTATTAACAGTGTCTCACAGTTACTGAAGAAAAATGCTTCCGTTTCCCACTCCTTCAGTGCTTACTTTGTTCAATCCAATGAGAGTCCGGGCAGATGTAGTACAAGTGGTTAGGGGATTCTGCCAACATTAAACACACTATAAGGAACCAAAAGTATCGGCGTCTTCTTACTCTGGACTGTGCACAGCAACAAAGATGCACATACTCGTTTCTTTTGCTACGGAAGTTCTTTATTATTGTTATTATTATTATTATTATTATTATTATTATTATTATTATTATTATTATCATTATTACTATTATTATTGTTATTATTATTGCTATTGTTTTATTCCTATTATTATTATAATTAGTATTTTATTATTATTTATTATTATTAATTATTATTATTGTTATTATTATGGTTATTGTTACTATTTTTATTATTATAGTTAGTATTATTTATTATTATTATTATTATTATTGTTATTGTTATTATTATTATTATTATTATTATTATTATTATTATTATTATTATTATTATTATTATTATAGACTTTTGTGTAGTCTGCTGCTATATTTGTTGGTACGGCTGCAGGTGAGTGATCTAGTCACAGTAATTGAAAATACCAGAGCTAATACTTTTATTAACTAAATTTCACAATTTTCTGAATCTGTTTTTGTTTTTTTAATAATGAACGATTACTGGAGCTCCAACAATAATTGAAAGAAAAAATGAACTCTAAATAATTGATTTCATGTTGCGCAGTCAACGACAAAACCTTAACAAATTATATGCAACACGAAAATTTTGAAGAAAATCCCCCACCCCAACTACCCTTTACATGGAACTTTTTTCAAAAACTTTGATTTTCTTAAACATGTTTCTAACAATTTTGATTATAATATCATATATTAAATATATTTACCTGGCAAATAAAATGTATATTATGATTTTTCTGGGAATATCGTCTGAAAACTACTTTATTTGAATTTTACGGAACTTCGCACAACTGCTTAACCGTAAGAAATAGACAAAAACTTATCACACAAAAAATGTAGAGCACTTTAAAACACACAATTTATGTTATACACAATTTATGTTTTTCGTGAGTTGATTGTGGCTCCTTTTGAGGAAATTCGATACACGTCTGAGTTTGAATTAGTTCGACAACCACAGTTACAATGGGCAAGTGTTCCAAGATTCGTAACTCCAAACCGATACGTCGGAGGTGGGATTGTGCTGGAACAAAAATAGTTCATTCTGTGAAATCTATGGTTCCTCAGAATTTTTCGCAAGATCCTGAAACATCTGGTGAGAGTGGCGCATCAAAGATCAAACAACAAAAACGATGACAGTATGTGCAGATGTACTTATTTTGGTTGTGTCTACAGAGTGATGACAGACGTTATAGAGGCCAAAAATGAGTTCACCATACTTGATGCAGGATCTATTTGATTAACCACATACCTGCTAGATGATGTTGGTTCTCTACCTCGGCTTAGCTGTTGTAGGTTCGATAGAGCACTCGATTCCATGTGGCTGCAGGAAAAGCATACAGGTAAAGCTACTGGATTATTAATAAATAACAGAAAGGACATCCTTGTTCACTCGGTTGATTATTTTCTATGAATTCTGGGACTTAAAGTACTTACAACATTGTAAGTCGCCATTAGGGTTGTCATCTCAAAATAATTTGAGATCACCTTACGGTTTACCGGGAAACATGCGAGTCAGTTAAGAAATTCAGAGCAATGCCGACAGGTTTCCATGGTAGCTCAGTGATAGAGCTAAAGACTGGGAGATCCGTGGTTCAGATCCTGGCTATGACATTTAATTTCTCAGACTGACTCTACCTATCCAATCCTGTCCTACACAAGGTTTTTGTGAGAAAACAATTAAAAGTATTACAAGATATATTATAGCTAACAAACCCACAAGGAAGGCATGAAGTGAAGCTACAGCTCGCAGACAGACAGTCCACTGTTATAGCCGCCAGAAAAGCGATCAAACGGTCCTTGGATCTGGCAGCATGCATCCGCGCCAGTTTTTTCACTTTTACATACGTTGAGAGCTTATGAAAAAATGAAAAGAAAACGGAAACAAGGGGAGATGAAGGAAAGGAAATCGTGGTAATTGAGAAAATACGAAAAATGTATGGGTCAGAGTGGACGATCAAGTAAATCGAACCCGGGATCTCCCAAATGCTAGTGGCATTTCCTCGGTACCATTTCGATCAGTATTTCTGAAGGAAAAACAACAAATGGTTTATGAGAATAAAATGATACATTTAAATAATTCAAGAAACTGAGTAGCAACGTTAATAGCGTATTTCACATCTGTGAACGTGCATGCATGCTGCTATGTGTACGTGATATTTATGCACGATTTTATTGCTACCGTTGTGTGACTAAAATGGATATTTCGATCTGCAATTGAGCCACGCGTGTTTTGTTTACGATGCATATGTGATTGTACTCTGAAAAGGTCCAACGCAGTTTAAATGAATTTACAAGCCGCGTGTATCTCTAGCATCGATTGTTGTAATGCTGAATAAATAATTGAATTGATTTTTTATTATATTTTAGACTGCAGTATAACGAAATTGTCACAAAAATTAAATTTAAAAGTAGAATTTAAAATATAGGCTATGTTAAATGATTTTTAAGATAAGACAAACAAAGAATGAAGACAACTTTGCCAATATATGAATTTGTTTTGCCAAAACATGAAAATATGAAGAAGAAAATTCTGATAAATTATAAAATATGTACTAAAGTAGAAACTAATAGTAATAGTTTAATGGTTTGCGCAGGTGCAATTCATAATTTATAAACAAGGTTAAAAATAAATAATAATAATAATAAAACTATACCAAGCATATTTTGTACATATTTAAGAATAAAATATAAAATAAAAAAATTGCTGTTTATAGATAAACGATTTTTTTCTGAAATATTTATGCTTATAACAAACTAAAAGAAGTCACTGATAGCTTTATCCTAAAATAACACTAATTACATCATTAAAAGTAAAAAATGATTAGAATTTGACCAGTTACAATATAAGGGTCCTCACCTGGGCAAGCTCCTATTCAAATTAATAAAATTACGATTAGAGATCAAAATATAAATTGGTTAATGGACACACATAGTACAATAAATAGTTAGACAATATAGGATTAACAAAATCAAAATCGTTAGAGTCAGTTTTCAGAAAATCAAAATTTTCGAAAAAAGTTGCATGTAAAGGGTAGTTTGGGCTGGGGGAATTTTTCTCAAAATATTTGTGTCGCATCCCTGGGAGACACTAAACTTAAATACCAAGTGTGGTATTTTAACGACTTTTCGTTCTTAAGTTATCGTGTTCACAGGCACATGGACACACGAACACACTGACACACGGACACACGGACACACACACGGACCTTTTTCTGAAAATACCTTTTTTGGATACAAGGGACCCCAAAACATATATTTCCGATGAAATCTCGGTATCGAATTTTTTGGTGGAGTGCAATACCTTCTCTATACACTATGTACATAGTACGTATAGAAAAAGTAAAAATGCTCGAGCAGAATATTTTGACAGCCTGGTTATTGCTAATTGCTAAAGGATATAATTTTAAAAATAAAAATCTGATGTGTACCATTCTCATGACTTTCTCTACATCTCTGCAACAAATTATTCTTAAAAAGCTTATACTTCTATTTATTTCATGCTAATCAGAAAAAATCTGATGTGTATCATTCACATGCATTTCTCTATATCCCTGCAACAAATTATTCTTAAAAATTGTATACCTGTATTTACTTTATGCTAATCAGAAAAAATGAGCAGAAATAGTCTTATTACTTGCTTCCTTCTAAGTAGAAGCGATATAAGGGACTACCATAGGTTAAAATGATAGTCAAAAGCTGGTTGCTATGTCAATGAAGTTCCTTTGCTTATATGGATAGGAGTTGACAAGTTCCTGTATGAGAAAAGTATAAGTTTTTCATAGCAGAAACCAAAAATAAGGAATGTCTCAAAAACGACGAACTCAAGAAAAAGATGTATATAACATAAATTGTGTGTTTTAACGTGCTCTACATTTGTTGTGCAGTAAGTTTTTGTCCATCTCTTACGGTTTAGCCTGTTATTCAAAATTCAGTAAAATTGATCCAGAAAATTCAAGATATACCTTTTATTTGTGAGGTAAATATCTTTAATATATGATATTTTAATCAAAATCGTTAGAGCCATTTTTGAGAAAATCAAAATTTTCGAAAAAGGTTCCATGTAATGGGTAGTTGGGAGTGGGGGATTTTTCTCAAAATCTTTGTTTCGTATCCCTGGAAGATACTAAACTTAAATAACAAGTATGGTATTTTACCGATTTTTCGTTTTTTGGTTATCGTGTTCACAGACACATGGACACACACACACACACACACACACACACACACTCACGGACCTTTCTCCGAAAATGCTTTTCTTAGTTAAAGGAGACCCTAAAACATATATTTTCTGTGAAAACTCGCTTTCGAATTTTTGGGTGGAGTGCAATACCTTCTCTGTACACTATACATAGTAAGTAGAGAAAGTGAAAAACAGCTATAAAATTAATCTCATACAGTATTTGGCATGTCCTGTCCATAAAAACAAAGGAACTTCAGTCACATAGCAACCAGTTTTGACTATTACACTAACCTATGTTACTCCCATATTTCGCTTCTACTTAGAAGGAAGCAAGTAATAAGACTATTTCTGCTATTTTTTTCTGATTAGCATGGAGTAAATAGAAGTATAAGCATTTTAAGAATAATTTGTTGCAGGGATATAGAGAAAGTCATGTGAATGGTACGCATCAGATTTTTTGCTAAATGACACAATAATTTAGATGTCTTAATGAAAACAAAATAAAGTTGTAATAGTGAAAAAAAAGTCTCATGTGTTACACTCACATGACTTTCTCTAGCTGTTCTACAAACTTATTACATAAGATTATTCTTCTTTCTGCATCTTGCTAATCGAGGTACTCATTAGCACAATGTTCTTATTTCTTAGTTCCTTATAAGTAAGAAAAAATAAGTGAATACACTAGGCTAAAGCCATAGTCAAATGTTTTAAAAGCTGTCGTTATGCGATTGTCATTACCAATCGCTTCTTTTCTTGTCCAGGAGTAGAGCAAAAGAAAACCGCACACTCCCGTCTGAAAAAGTGTATTTCACAACTGAAACTAATAAATAACACTGAATACCTCGAAAACTGTAAGCTCCACGAGAAAAATGTATATGACATAACTTGTGTATTTAAACAAGACCTACATTTTTTGTATAGTAAGTTTTTATCTATCTCTTACGGTTTACTAGTTATCCCAAATTAAGCCAAATTCATCCAGAATAAACAGGTCTTTAGAAGCTATTCCCAGAAAATTCAAGATGTACATATTATTTGTCAGGTAAATATCTTTAGTATAAGATATTTTAGTCAAAATCGTTAGAGCCAATTTTGAGAAAATCTAAATATTCCAAAAAAGTTCCATGTAAAGGGTAGTTTGGGGTGGTTTTTTTTCTGAAAATCATCGTGTCGCATCCCTAGAAGATACTGAACTTAAATACCAGTTTGGTGCTTTACCGACTCTTCGTTTTTGAGTTGCCGTTTTCACAGTGACATGGACACACTGACACACACACACACACACACACACACACACACACACACGCATACGGTCCTTTTTGTGAAAATGCTTTTTTTGGATACAGGGGACCCTAAAACATATATTTCCGGTGAAATCTCGGTATCGAATTTTTGGGTGGAATACAATACTTCTCTAAGCCCTATGTACATTCCACATACGGGGCTAGAGAAAGTAATAAGTATGTATTTAGATATTTAACTCAGAATATCAAACATATAAAGTATCTACAAATAATCTGAATGAAAATAAAGAAAAAGGTGCATAGTACTTAAGTTCTATGATGAGTAAGATAGGTAGAAAAGCAAAATAAAGAATATTTTTACTAAACATAAATCTTTTGAAAATTTAACAAACACAAACTTATAGAATCAAAACATTCTCCTACTTGAAAGTGATAAATAGGACGTTTCTTTTAAATGGCCTAGATTGGTGAGTTCTAGGGAAGTCCCCATAGAGCTTGTTGCACAACTCTACTGCGCAAGTCACAATGAGACATATCTAATTGCCAGCAGACGCGGGTAGGCCGCACCAGCATTCTGGGTGAATGAGACAGACTCAATCGATTCTGCCCGGCCTTACTCCGTCACGACGAAGTCCCCGGGAAAACAGCTCCCTCTGCCCTTTCCTCCATTCATATTGCCCTTTCAACACTTTGGTGGTCACGCAACAGTCCTCCTTCATAACGAACCGACATTTTGACGCGAGTAATTGGTTGTCGCCGAACAAGCTTCTTCCGTATGTCTCACCTTAAGTGCCAGGCCCTCAATTCAACACGCTTAGTAGCCCTATTTACGAAAAGCTTACCTCCTTGCCTTTATTTAGCAAACTGTCAGCTAAAATATTTTATTCCCTCTACACTGCTATGTACATAGTGTATAGAGAAGGTATGTATTGCAGCCAAAAGTTCGATACCGAGATTTCACCGGAAATAGATGTTTTGGGTCCCCCTGAATCCAAAAAAAGCATTTTTGGAATAAGGTCCGTGTGTGTATGTGTGTCTGTGGACAGCATAGCTCAAAAGCGAAAAGACCGTTGAATACAAAACTTAGTATTTAAATTTGGTATCTTCCAGGGATGCGACACGAAGATTTTCAGGAAAATCTCTCCACCCCAAACTATCCTTTACATAGGAAACATTTCGAAAATGTTTACTTTCTCAAAAATGGCTCTATCAATTTTGATTAAAAAATTGTATATTAAAGATATTTAACTGATAAATAAAATGTATATGTCTTGAATTTTCTGAGGATAGCCTTTGAAGAGGAATTCTGGTTGAATTTTACCAATGTTGCATAAATGTCAAACCGTAAGAGATAGAAAAAAAACTTACTTAAAAGAGAATTAAAAGCTCAATAAAACACACAATATATGTTGTATATATTTTTTTTTCGCGAAGTGGATCGTTTTTTAGCGATTCCTTGTTATTGGTTTTAGATTTAAAAAACGTATACTTTTCTCATACGGGAATCTTTCAACTCCTGTTCTTACAAACAAAGGAACTTCAATCGCATAGCAAGCAGCTTTTAATTAATACTTTAACATAGGCTACACTCTTATTTCCCTTATATTTCCATGGAAACAATTCTTTAATATTATTTTGAATGGAATAAAAACAAATATAATGTTTTACACTAATTTGTTGCAGAGATGTAGATAAAGTCATGTGAATGGAATACATCAAAATTTTTACAGAAGTAACTGGAAAATAAGAATTCCTCAATATGTCTGCTAAGATATATGGCCTAAGATATTAAACATAATTACAATAAACTAAATTAATATAAGAAATGATGACTTCCCATTTAAGAAAAGTTTAAGTATTGGTAATTTTAAAACCAATAACAAGCAATATCTCTGAAATGATTAGATCTACCAAAACATGTATATATTTCAGAATGGAGAGTATCGCCTGCGGTTGTATAACAGTAAAAGTGCGCGTTAAACTGCGCTCAAAAATGTAGAGGACTTCAGAGGCTATTTGAAATAAATTTAGGATATAAATGTTACTTGTAATTACATATCTTTAATATGCGGTATTTGTATAAAAATTGTTAAAACCATTTTAATCAATCAAATATTACGAAAAAGGTTCCTCATATAGGGTAATTAGGGATGTAGGGGATTGGGGGATTTTCCTGACTTTTCGTTTTTGAGTTATACTTTCCACACATACTCGTACATACATACAAATACGCAGCTGACTTATTTGTAAAATCGTGTTTTTTTTTTCTTTCTCTACTCGTACTATTTACATAGTGTATAGAGAAGGTATTGTATTGCACTCAAAAATCGATACCGAGATTTCACCGGAAATACATGTTTCGGGTCCCCCCGAATCCAAAAAAAAAAAAAACCAGCGGGTTTTCGCCAGATTTTCAAATTATCTCCGCCATTCTTCCACCAATTGCTGATAATCATCTGTCCTTTCATTCATTTCAAATCCACTTCCTTGTTTTCAAACCAGGCGTTGGCCTGATCACCCGTCTGGGCTTCTCTCTGATACATCGCCTCCTCAGGCATCTGTCCCCTGGCGCTGATTTGTAAGTCCTGTACACGAGGAGGGTAAACAGAGAAAAAAAAATAGTCTTACGTATTCCATTCACATGACTTTCTGTACCTATCAGAAATAAATTATTCTTACAAAAGCTTCTTTTTCTCCCTACTTCATGCTACTTAAGACTAACATTAGCAGAAATGTTCTTAATTTTTATTTGCTTATAAATAGAAGGGAAATAAGGGAATATACTGGTTAAAACGATAGTCAAATACTTTCCCTTCTGTTTGCGTGACCAGTATAAAAAAGATGAATAACAACTTCCCATTTGCAGAAAGTCTAAACAACACACATATACTCATACGCATATCTGTTTCTGTAAAGCTTTTACTATTGTCGTCAAAGCATACAATTCCGGTAAAATATTGCTATAGAATTCTTAGGGTGGAACAAAATACGTATTCTACCAGCTATTTAAGTGCATAGCACTGGGTAAAACCGTGTTTGTGTAGTATAAGGGAAAAACCAGTATTGTGTAAGTGGTTGGTTTATTCTACATCTTATGAAATATGACAATAAACATATTTAGCGCTACAGCTACTTTATACAGCGCTTATAAGCTTTGGGTTCATTGGAATTTAGTCTCAGATTTAACTTTTGTATCCAAAACAACCTGAAGTTAGTTGTTTGTTAAATAAGCACATCAGTATAGATAGAACTAAGGACAAGCTTTATCCCATTAAGGACTGTGTTACTCACTCTGGAACATTAGGAGAATCTCCCATTGAGTCCAAGCGATTTTGTTAGGTTAAGCTGAATTATATTCGTATGTAAGGGCGTATAGGGATTATTTGTTATTTAGGGAATGGACATTAATATGAGGACAGAGAAATTGTTAGATGAGGTTTAGGTAACTAGAACATAGAATCCATTCTCATGAGAGTTTTGAGATTAATTGCTTAGCTCTGAGTACCTTCCGAGAATTGTACACCAGCTTTCTGAACTTAATGCGATCTGGGACTGAGAAACGAAACCGTTGCTTGGATTTAGTGGTGACCCTGTGACTTAAGTATAAGGCTGTAGTAGGTTTATCTTCTGGTTGCCGACTTTTACATGAGTTAATTTCCCCTTTGCCAAGTTCAAATATATTATAATTCATAACTGTCTCTGTAACACTGAGGTAACAGTACAGCACGGGCATATAGAGAAGATATTGTATTGCACCCAAAAATTTGATATCGAGATTTCATCGGAAACACATGTTTTGGGTCACCTTATATCCAAAAACAAAGCATTCTCAGAAAAACGTCCGTGTGTGTGCGTACGTGTATCTGTGGACAGCATAGCTCAAAAACGAAGAGCCTGTTAAATACCAAACTGTAAAATTTCGAAAAGTTGTAACTTTCTAAAAAATGGCTCTAATGATTTTTATTAAAATCTTTTACATTTAAATATTTATATGGCAATTAAAATAATAATTTATATCTTGAATTTTCTGGGAATAGCTTCTGAAGACCTCTTTGTTCTGGATGATTTTTGTTGAATTTTGCATAGCTTGTAAACCGTAAGAAATAGACAAAAACTTATACAAAAATGTAGATCACGATAAAACACACAATTTATTTGATATATAATTTTTTCATGGAGTTGGCCCTTCTAATATGGGAACTTAGCTCATGGCCTCGCAAAGAAACGGATTTCAATCCCATAGCAACCACATTTTAACCATGTGACTGTCGGTTTAGCCTAGTGTATTCTGTTATTTCCCTTCTACTTATAAAGGAACTAAGTAATAAGACCGTTTTTGCTAGTGCTTTAGCATTAAATAGGTAGAAGAATAAGCATTTTAGCAATAATTCGTTATAGAGATGTAGAGAAAGTTATGTGAATGGAGCACACCGGATTTTTTATTAATTTATGCAAGGTTGCTTGAAATACAATTCCCTCCATTTCTTGAAGTCATTGGGAAATAGTAGACTTAGTCTAGGTAACCTTGCAGGACTAAGCCATTATGTGTCTTCAATCCGCGATACTGCCTCCATTCATGATGTCTGAGACTGATTATTTTCAGATAATTAATTTAAAATAATCATAAACTAATAACACCAACCATTCATGTATAATAAAATTTATATGAGCCATAATATATTCCTCGTCCAATATGTAAATAAATACAAACAAAAAATATTGAAGCACCATTTGCATGAATATAATAATTAGTAATAATTTCAATAACAGAATAATAATATTAGATATGAAAGTGATGTTGGTACCAGAAAAATTACGGAAATGTCTAGAAGTCAATTGTATTACAGGGAATTTTTTTGTATTTCAACAAAAATAGCCGAAGACAAGGAAATGTTTCTATGTGCAGGCTCATAGTAACATAAGGTAGAGACTGTTCAAATCGTCCAGTCGCCGTTTGAATCACAATGGTATTCCAACAAACTAGTGAATAGGTTACCGGTACTAGCGACCGTGGGGTCGTCAAGCCGAATGTGTTGGGTTTCTCACCAGGGAACAAACAAGATTGTTAGAAATATGTAACATTGAAAGAGGTGGAGGTATATTCTAAAGAGACGTAGAAACGAAAAGAAAATCAGTCAGTACTGGGCACTCTTTTAAGTGTTTTCAGTCATGCCGAGCTTTCCTGATTCCTTCATACTTCTTTTCGCAGTTACAGTCACAATAACATTCACGGTGTCACGTCGTTATCAGCTGATTTCTTGGCAAAGTATCAAGAAACAATAAACATCAACATTTACTATTTTATCTGCTGTATTATTCACACAAAGGCTTATTTGTGTTACCGTCCCCTGTAAACCTGAGTATCAGGTTCACAAATCTTAAATCAACCCTGACCAGTAAGAGGACCCAACCTAAGGAGCTAGAATCGAACCGGAGGTCGTCCACACGTCCTATATGAAAGAACGCCATACATAGAGTGGGGCATTAAGTGTACGTTTATAATTTGTCTCCAACAGTGAACAAAGAGTTGTTAATTGGCGATGTCAAAATTTATTAGCTTTATGAATCAAATCGTTTTCTTTATAAGCACTGTTGATATAATGTATAATTTTGTCCTTCGTTGATTTATATTTAGCCACAAAGTTAACTCAAAGCTTCAATATTCACATATTAGAAATATTTCAGTAAAATATCTTCCTTATATAGTACAATAGCTGAAAAAAAAAGTAACAAAAAAAGAACCATTGCCTCCATGGTCGAGTGGTCAGCAAGCTGACTTCTCACCGGAGGTGCCGGGTTCAATTCCTGGCTGGGGTGGAGAATTTTTTTTAATCAGAATTATTCCCTATCCCCACAGAGTCTGTATGTGTGTATGTGCGAGTGTATGTGTGTTTGAGGAAAATATAAAACTGATTTAAACCCAATGTAACCATTCTACAGACAAGTTGTTTCTAATGCAAAGCCTCCGATATGATGTTAGTTCTTGAAGGGAGCTATATAAATGAAATGATATAAAAATAATTGCAAAATATACTTATATTTAATTAGTATGTACGAGTATATATCTAAATATAAAATATAGGCCAAATTTAGTAAGATAAACTGCTTAAGTATTAAAGCAGGAAATATATAAGGGGGAGCAACTGCCCATTATTTTACGTGTGTAGAGAGTGACATTGCAGATTCTAGTTCAGTCTTAGATTAGAATCTGCTATTGGTCGATTGACCAACATGGCTGCCCATGACAGAAACAGACAGAAAGAACGGAAGACTGAGCATTTCGCATTGGATAGCAGAACCGATTTTCAGAAAGTAAATTTTTACACATTTCGATCCAGTTCATTTACATACACCTAACGTAAACTAACGTAGCCTAACCTCGACGAAATCTCGAAACCTGTCGTTCACCTTTCACGTAGCCATATTGTCTCCGTAACCAATAGGAAAGGCTCCTGAAAGAGCCTTAGTCTAAAACTAAACTAGGATCTGCAATGTCGCGTGTAGATATTTCTTGGTGAGTTAAAAGAGTTGCAAAACTCAACGGGGATATTTCAAGTTAAAATTTGCCAATGTAGAACTGGCGAGAGCTATCTTCCAGACGGGAATCAAACCAAAACTCAGTATGCAGTTGAATTAAATTAGGACTAATGATTAAAATAATTATTTATAATACAAATCTTTGGACCAAAAAATGTTTACGATAAATTGTTCATAATGGCTTGTTTCTTGGTTAAGGTAAAGCTTATATGCATTAATATTTGTTGATAACATGCATCGTAAACAATTAAAAACGTTTATTTTAAAATGACGCGAATTTATCACTACATGTAAATTGCACTTCATGATGAAAACACGTATTTGATGTCCAGCTGAGAGAGATGTGGGGTATCGCTTTTATTGCATATATTGGTTTTGGTCATCTGTATTTGAAGCCTTGGCTGTCACTATACAAATTACTTCGGGGAAACTGATACCGACCTCGTTCACTGTAGGGGTCGAACTCTTGCTATTGACACGTTGTCTGACTTGATTTACTTGTAAAGCAAGTGTAAGAGATTTCACACATTACATATACAATTATTTCTAAAAAAAAATAAAAATTGATGTGATCCATTCACATTATTGCTACCAAGCTTCTGCTTCTATTTACTTCGTGCTAATCGAGAAAAAAATTAGCAGAAATAGTCTTATTAATTGCTTCCTTGTAAGTAGGAACGAAATAAGGGAGTACCATAGGTTAGAGTGATAGTTAAAAGCTGGTTGCTATGTGACTGAAGCTCCTTTGTTCAATTGTGTGTGTCATTGTCATCTACATTTGTTTGTAAAGTAAGTTTTTGTCTATCTGTTACGGTTTACTAGTTATGCAAAATTCAATAAAAATCATCCAGAATAAAGAAGACTTTAGAGGCTATTCCCAGAAAATTCAAGATATACATTTTATTTTGCATATAAATATCTTAAATATAAGAGGTTCTAATCAAAATTGTTAGACATTTTAGGAAATTCAACACTTTTTAATTTTTTTCCATGAAAACGGTAGTTTGGGGTGGGGGGAGTTTCTTGAAAACCTTCAAGTCGCATCCTTGGAAGATACCAAACTTAAATATCAAGTTTGGTCTTTAACGGTCTTTTCGTTTTTGAGTTATGCTGCCCACACACACACACACACACACACAAACACACACAGGGATCTTTTTCTAAAAATGCTGTTTTTGGATTCAGCGGGACCCAAAACATGTTTTTACGGTAAAATCTCGTAAAAATGTAATAAGAAATATACTTCGGATGTTGTCGGAGTTGCAGCTAGGTGAGTTGCTGGCTATTTCGGCAACTTCACCCATCCACAGTGTTGATCATTCCTGAATGTTTAACATTCTAACCCGGCAGGGATACACGCTCTAGTAACGGTTGTGTTCCACTAACACTCTAGCTGGTCTTAACCCTTTGTTGCCTGTCGGTACCTATAAGTTCCGCTTGTTTTAATCGTAACTATACAAATAGGGCTGTACTCTAGGATTAATTTCATAATATGCTAACCTTCAACCATAAACAAGTAATCAAAGTTGTTTTATGTTATAAAAATCTGATGTGTTACAATCACATGATTTTCTCTAGCTGCTCCTCAAGCTTCATATATAAGATTCTTCTTTCTGCACCTTGCTAATCGTGGTACTCATTAGCACAATGTTCTTATTATTTAGTTCTGTATAAGTAGGAAGAAAATAAGGGAATACAGGCTAAACCAACAGTCAAATGTTTTAAAGGATGTCGTTATGCGATTGACATTACAAATCTCTTCTTTTCTTGGCCAGGAGTAAAACAAAAAAAAAAAAAACAAAAAAAAAAAACGGACACTCCCGTCTGAGAAAAGTATAAGTACTTCAAAACTGAAACTAATAACAATGAATACCTCAAAAACGTAAGCTCCACTAGAATTTAGGTTTTGTGTATTTTAACAAGACCTAAATTTGTTTTACAGTAAGTTTTTGTCTATCTCTTACGGTTTACAAGTTATGCCAAATTAAGCAAATATTCAGAATAAACATGTCTTCAGAAACTATTTCCAGAAAATTCAAGATATACATTTTATTTTTTAGGTAAATTTCTTTACTATATGATATTTTAATCAAAATCGTTAGAGCCATTTTTTAAGAAAATCAAAATATTTGAAAAAATTTTCATGTAAAGGGTAGTTTGGGGTGGGGGGATTTTTCTCAAAATCTTCGTGTCGCATCCCTGGAAAATACTAAACTTAAATACCAAGTTAGGTATTTTAACTATTTTTCGTTTTTGAGTTATCGTGTTCACAGACACACGGACACACACACACACACGCGCGCGGACCTTTTTCTCCAAATGCGTTTTTTGGATATAGGGGATCCTAAAAAATATATTTCCGGTGAAATAGCGGTGTCGAATTTTTGGGTGGAATACAATACTTCTCTATCGCTATGTACATTGTACGTATTGGGCTAGAGAAAGTAAAAACATAAACAAATTTTGCCCTTACACTGTAATGATTTTTTTAAATAAAAAACGAGTAACACCACCATAACTACAGTCAAATGTAACCCCATTAACTTCCAAGTATCATACCGATTAATTTACTTGGGCTCTCCCCGTCATTTACCACAATCACTGGGATTTGAACGGATGGCCAGTCCATTACCTATTACCTAACACTCATGGCAATTTGAACAACTTTTTTATAGTATTTTTGGCAGTTTTATGGAAACTGGTTTAGAAGAATTTTAACTTTTAAATGGAAAGAAAAATATTAATAAGGATCTACACCTATTTTCATGTCTATTTTCTCTATTGTTTTATATAATACTTTTATAGGTTTATTTCCAAATATTACTTTCTCTATGTGTACATAGTGTATAGAGAAGGTATTGCATTGTACCTAAAAATTCGGTACCAAGATTTCACCAAAAATACATGCTTTGAGACCACCTGAATACAAAAAAAGCATTTTTAGAAAAATATCCGTGTGTGTGTGTGTGCGTGTGTCTGTCTGAGTGTATGTGTGTGTCAGTGTGTCTGCGGGTAGCATAGTTCAAAAACGAAAATACCGTTAAATACCTAACTTGGTATTTAAGTTCCATATCTTCCAAGGATGCGACACGAAGATTTTCAAGAAAATCCCCCACCTCCAATTTCCCTTCACATGGAAAAATGTTCGATGAGTTTGATTTTCTAAAAAATGGCTCAAACGATTTTGATTAAAATATCAATTAATTTATTCGTATATTAAAGATATATACTTCATAAATATTATATGTATTTAAATTTTCTGGGAATAGCCTCTGAAGACTACTTTATTCTGGATGAATTTTACGGAATTTTGTACAACTGGTAAACCGTGAAAGATAGACAAAAACTTACCACACACAAAATGTAGAGCACATTAAAACACACAATTTAAGTTATATACATTTTTTTCGTGGAGTTGATCGTTTTTGAGATACTCCTTGTTTTTGGTTTCAGCTTTAAAACTTATAATTTTCTCATACAGGAATTTAACAATTGCTGTCCATACAAACAAAGGAATTTCAGTCACATAGCAACCATCTTTTGCTATCACTGTAACCTATGTTACTCCATTATTTCGCTTCAACTTACAGGGAAGCAAGTAATAAGACTATTTCTGCTAATTTTCTCTAACTTAGCATGAAGTAAATAGAAGCATAAAGCTTTTTAACAAAAATTTGTTGCAGAGATACAGAGAAAGTGATGTGAATGAATTACATCAGATTTTTTTTTACTAGAACTCCAGTTTTAAACGACATATGTAGTATACTAAGCCAACTAAGGGTTAAGCTCGAGAACATTGAAGCTGCTCCCACAATGCCCAACAGATTTGTGCCTGGTTCCCGGTATGCAGCGTTGCTCTTTCTCGTTATCGACTTGTCTCAGGTTTCTGGGAATGCGGGATCAGTAGAGCATGAGCTCGTATCCTGGTAAGGAAGGATGTTAGCGGAGATCTCGGTGGTGGAATGAGAAGCACTACACTTAGTTTTCTCTATTCGCTTTACCGGCGAACCAATAAATTACATTTCATATCACAGAGTTTCTCACAAGCCCAGGTTGCAGCTAAGAACTGGCTAGTTCGCTTTTTCTAAAGCCCTGCAGTTTGCGCTACTATTGTAACTTTGCCTAAATATTTATTTAAATGTGTTCCGTTGGTAATTTCGGGATTATCATGACCAATATAGAGTCGCGCGCAGCTCGCTAATTGCCTGTCCACCGCACTTAATAATTTCGGAACTTACAAGAATTTAAACTTAAGCCGCACACTTTGCGCGCGCGTTCCCGTCCCGTCTGGACATATTTTCGTCGCCATTTCTTCCAGAATAAGCGCCTGCTGCCCTGATTCTTCCTATCTTTTTATATGAATCTGAGTTTTATGGCGTTCACGCTTTTACTTTTGTGGGATTGGTGGATTTTTCGCGCTCTTTTTGCTGTCACCTTATTCCCACCACACGATTCGTCTGTTTAGTTCCTCAGGAACCATTTTCCGTTACTTTGCACAATTCCGTTACTTTGCCTACGTGACTTTAGTTCACCCTACAGCAAAGGGACTTAATTTAAACAAAGATGATTCAGTTTTTATCCTCACTGAAATACAAAAGAAGATCAGGCGCCTACCTGCCGTCAACATGCGCAATTCTGAGTGACTTTGCTATTTTTACAGATTTATTCCAGCCAACTCTTAACTTCAACATTTAACAACTTATAAGCTAACACAGAATCTTCTCAACTTATTTACATACCCTTAGCACATATTTCTATTAATGCTTAACCATTTAACGTACAAGGTGAACTTTGAAGGACTATTTAAATGTTATTCCAACAATAATTCACAAGTGATTAGTAGTAAAAGCGCTAAGTTAACTTTGTAACTTGACAGCGAAAAGTTTCTTCTAACTTTTGACAGGTTATTGTGCTGCATTTGAATCACATGACTTTCTCTAGCTATTTTCTAACAAACTTTCCATTCAAAAGATTATTTTTTTTTATCTACATCATGCTAGTCGAGATACACATAAGCTGAATTATGCCCGGTATCACCAACGATAACTTTTCCTATTATCCTAGTTTATATAATCGCTGATATTAGGGTGCATTTGGAGAACTTAAGATGCACATTTCACCAAAAGGTTGTAAACCCCGTCAATATATTCGTCGACTTGAGGTACATCTACTATACAAACCAGCAATTTCTCATACATTAAAACGAAAACCATCATCCGACCTTTTGAAAATAAAACAGTGGATGCACAAGATTAAAGCGTGAATGATCTAATTTTTGTGTTAGTTAACTTATCAGTGAAGAGAAATGTCCATGGGTGAAAAAAGAAAAGAAAGAGAAAAAACCCAAACATGGCTGGTGCGGAAAAGTTTTTAGAATTGGTAAAACAGCATTTTCACGTGGTGGAGAAAAAAATGGAATGCACTAATAAATACCTTTTCTTGCGTTTAATAAAAAAATAATTTACTAAAGTTTTGACTGCAACCGATATAACGAATACTGACGTAAGAGAAGTCAGAGACCTGACTTTTCACAAATATTTAATTAATAATGCAAATTCCAATACTTAACTGCTTATATTTTGGATAGGAATTCCAGTTCTTGCTCCTTGATCTAAAATAGAATACAGCATGTTCTTGTTTCAGAGCTTTTACTCCGAACAGGTACTTTGGCTCAATTCGTTGTCTGTAGCTTATTATTATAACGATGGCTTTTAATCGTGTACTGCCAGCTTGAAACGCTTCCACATGCATGCTTGAGGACTCTGTAGAAAGGGAAAGCACTATGATTTATAAACAAAATTAACTGCGGCACCCAATATGTGTACACGGAACTTTTAAGTGAGAACATAGCACGGTATCCATTCGGCTTCGACTATGGAAGCAGTTAAGATAATATAGTACATCATAATGAATTTTTTTTGTTAGTGTTTAACACCCACTTTTACTACTTGCGGCACCGCAGGTGATGACACTGGTAATACATGGAATGAAGCTGGAGCATCGGTGGAATAAGACGGCGGGTGAAACCGGAATAAACCCACCCCTGCGCCGCTTTGTCCACCACAAATCTCACACATGCGGTCACTTGGGATCGAACTCCGTTCTTCTAGGTTACGGCGCGGCCATTATAATAATGTACATTCTGTCAAGAATTGATCACTTAAAAATCCTGTTTAAAAGGGGATTCAAAATTATTGTTGTCGCTAAGTTGGCACAACCTTCCTCTATACCCACCTGCAGTTTGATCGTCATCTGTCATCTAGTTTGTTTACAGTACGCTATTTTGTTAGTTCATCTTCAAGGTGATTTGCGCTTTTACGATGGGTACAAATATTAAACAAAGAATCTATCTCAAATTTTGCATTGCAAATGGTATTTCGTGCGCCGAATCGCTGAAAATGTTACAGAGGGCTTACGGTGAATCAACTTTATCAAAAACATGTGTATATGAGTGGTACAGTGCATTTAAAGTGGTCGAGTTTGTTGGAATATTTGTCTCGCTCTGGTCGGCCATCAACGGTTTCAACTGAACTAAACATCGCTAAAGTGAAGAAAATGGTGTCTGAAAATCGTCATTTAGATCTGAGAGAGATTTCTGTGTCTCACGAATCGATTCGTACCATTTTAAACGATTCTTTGAGCATGACACGCGTTAAACCTCTGTTAGTTCCGAAAAAGTTGAATTTACTACAAAAACTCAATCGCGTAAGGATTGTTTAAGACATGCTAAAACGAGCCAGTTCCGACCCCACATTCATGAAACGCATTGTAACTGCTCATGAGACGTGGGTTTACGAGTTTGACACTCAAACCAGTCAACAAGCTTCCGAATGGCGCCTTCCAACTGAACCGAAACCTAAAAGAGCACGTCAAACTCGATCGAAACTGAAAGTCATGTTGACAGTTTTTTGATTATCGCGGTGTCGTGCACTCAGAGTTCTTGCCAGAAGGTCAGATGGTAAATAAAGACTATTATCTGAGCATTAAGAGAACAAATACGGCGAAAAAAGCTAGATTTGTGGAACAACAACTCATGGATTCTGCACCACGATAACACACCAGCTCACAAGGCTATTATTGTGAACGAATTTCTGGCCAAATTCTCAACAAATTACATCGAACAACCACCGTATTCACCTGCTCTGGCTTCTGCTGATTTCTTTCTCTTTCCAAAATTCAGGTTACCACTTCGAGGCACCCGTTTGCAGTCGATAGAACACTGTAAGGACAATTGACATCGATTCCTAAAAGTGCCTATAAAAATGTTTTGGTGATTGGATTATTAGTTGGGATAAATGTATAATTTCAGAAGGGGCCTTCTTTGAATGCGATACAATAAAATTGGATGAATAATTCATGTTTTGTGTTTTATTGGCAAATTCCCGGAACTTACTTGACACAGTAGTACATTGACGTACTAACTGATTCAGTATCTGAACTTTACCATTTACCTTCTATTTATCTCGTATCATATTATTTATTATTACTATCTGTATACATTACCATCTTTGTCCATAACTATATCTATTATTCGTTGCGATGCCATGTTTCGTTTTTGCTGCGCTAACAGCGATTTGCATTCGTAAACGTCGGAAAATGACCAATGAGGGTTTAACCGGGTTTGCAGACCCCTGTAATCATTACCTTGGTTAGTGAAACAGCTGTTTTACCAAAACGAGGATTTAACATCTTTAACCGAGTTAAGTTAAATTATCGTTGATGGTGAAACCGGCCCTAGTCTTATTACTTGCTTCTTTGTAAGTATAAAGGAAATAAGGAAATGCAATAGGCTAAAGCGATAATCAAATCTTTAAAAAGCCTGTCGCTATGTGAAACAATTAAAATTCTGTTTTCTTTGTTTGCTAGGAGTAAACAAAGATAGACAAATAGAAATACTACCTTCCGTTTGACAAACGTTTAAGTTCCTTAAATCTGAAACAATATTACTGAATATTTCGGAAACGGCTAACTTTACAAGAAAAAAATGTATATGACATAAATTGTGTGATTAAGAGATCTACATTTTTTCTATAGAAAGTTTTTGTCCATCTCTTACGGTTTATCAGTTAATCAAAAATTACACAGAAGTCCTCCACAAAGAAGATATATTCATACGTTATTCCCAGAAAATTCAAGATATACATTTCGTTTGTCGTAACTTTATATTAAGCATATGGTATTTTAATGAAAATCATTATAGACATTTTTGAGAAAATCAAAACTTTCGAAAAATGTTCCATATAAAGGGAGTTGGGGGTGGGGGATTTTATTAAAACCTTCACTGAACTTAATATCAAATTTGTTATTTAACCGAATTTTGTTTTTAGGTATGCTATATCGAATTTTTGGTTGGAATGCAATACCTTCTCAATCTACTGTGAACATTGTACATACACCGTTGCTAAGCAGAAACGACTTGGACTTTAAATCACAATGAAAGTTATTAGTGCAACGGGTGGGATAAAGTAAACAAAATTCACTCGTTGCTCCGATAACGGTAATAAACCTTCAACTGCTTCTTTTGCTTCATTTTAATATATCATTTGGAACTGATATATTAATATTCTCGTAAGCTTAGTCAATATGAAACTGTAGAGGTTTTCACGTCTTGAAGGCAAAATGGCTCTATGGAGAATCTGCGCAGCGTTGCACTTTACTGCTACTACTACTACTACCACCACTACCACTACTATTATTATTATTTGATCATTGCATTCATTATTGTACCTACTTACACTATTACCGGTATATTAGGTTAATAACTATTGTATATTTTTCAGTTAATTTTTAGTGAAATACATTTATGCCTCAATTTATTGCATTTACTTAATAATTGTCAGCACTTTACATTTAACCTAAATATAATGCACTTAATACTAATTAATGTTACCTTAATCAGACAGGGGTTCAACACCCAAAGAGGAGACCTGGTTGGCCTGTTCACCCTCACTAGAACTGGAGTTACTGCAGCAGGAACTGCTGGTTAGAGGTTCTGCAGCTGATATCTGCTTTCCACATATGGTCTTATATCATCGTGTTTGCATTAATTTAACCACTGATCTTGGGTGACTGATTCAAAACCAGTGTCTATTAAACGTTCCATTTCCTTTTGCTTCAATGTAGTGTTATGGCGCCCAACATGTCCCTTTACGTGACTCTATGCCATTTCTATAGGATTTAATTCAAAATGATATGGAGGCAACCTACAAACTGTGTTCTTCTGCAATCAAGTCTATAATAGTGGCACTAAAGTTATCTCGTACAGAATTTACAACAGTCAGCAATTCTCTTTTAAGGCGATCATCCGGATAAGGAGTATATGTTTTGATACCAACCAATGTTTTATATCTTCCTTGCGGGTTTTTGTAGTGGGGTTTCTACCGTGGTAGGAGGCATTGTCCATAACAATGTCAGTTCTCGGTTCTATATTGGACAATATTTGGTTCTGAACCACTGCTCAAATCTATTGCTATCCATTTTATTATAGTAATCAGCAAACCTTGTTTCGCCAAGAAAACAAGTTTTGCAACCTGTATAAATCCCATTGTAACAGCGGCATGTAATATTACAAATCGTGGTCCGCGAGCAGTACGTGATTTAATAGCAGTGGATAACCCGGGCAAATACGCTTAATTAGGAATTTTTATAATCTTATCCTTCCAAACTTTTGACACACTGTGCCCTACATTTACCAAACTTTCATCAAGGTACACAATTTTCCTTCCCTCTTTCATGAATTGTTTTAATTTCCGTAAATAGGAATGTCACCATACTATAATATAATGTCACTCAATCATAAGCGATTTATTTCCTCTCTTTTCAAAATCAAATCCCTTTTCCTCCAATAAGCGATAAAATTTGGTAAGTCTGCATCATCATTGACCCTTTTTAATACGGACAGAATTGTAGGGGGAACATTTTGAAATAGAAATTCATGAAATTTGCGTCATATGTCATTATATTTCATCTCCCTACTGGTTTTCTATGCATGCCCCATTTGTCTTCTCTTCCGTGGTGTAGTGATGGGACCTTTTTTAAAATTTTTTCTTAATCTAAAAAATGTAAGCCTATTTACGCCAGTTGGCTTATGAAGTTCACTAGCAATGAACGAATCACTGCGAGTTGGGTTCTTTTCCTTTAAATAATCAAAAGGTCGAAGAATTGTTTTTCGATCGCCACTTTTGATAATCTCGCCTTTTTTTCTGCGACCCATTGAGAGTTAACTGCAATGCACACGATGAGATTTTGTAAAATTCACACACGTCTCAGATTCCCAAAACGCACTGAAAACCTCCGCTGAAGTACGACCCCTTATCGCCCCTTGAACTGTCATGCCACATCATCTCCAAGACACGAGGACCAGGTTTGTTGGCGCTGAGAGCCTTACGCGCTTTGCCTTAAACTGCCACTTCATGGATACCTTGTTTCTGGAGATGTTCTATGTGTACATAAAAACTAATTTCCCTATTTCCTTGACAACTTTATCGCTGGAAGTTTTTAGGAGGACTTGTAGAATGAGAATTAGCCAGCGACAACATTTTCCACTGTATAAACGAAAAATTCAAACACTTTGTTTTAAACCTTATTGTTACTTTCTCTATACGAACTATGTACATAGTGTATAGAGAAGGTACTGTATTCCACTAAAAAATTCGAATCCCAGATTTCACCGGAAATACCTATTTTGGGTCCTCCTGAATCCCAAAAAAGCATTTTTACAAAAAAGTCCGCGCGTGTGTGTGAACAGCATAGCTCAAAAACGAAAAGTCCGTTAAAAATCAAATTTGCTATTTAGGTTTAGTATCTTCCAAGGATACGACACGAAGATTTTCAAGAAAATTCCCTCACCCCCAACTACCCTTTACATGGAACTTTTTTCGAAAATTTTGATTTTCTAAAAAATGGCTCCAACGATTTTGATTAAAATATCGTACATTACAGATATTAACCTGACAAATAAAATGTATATCTTGAATTTTCTGGGAATAGCCTCTGAAGACTACTTTAATCTGGATGAATTTTACGACATATTGCACATCTGCTAAACCGTAAGAGATGGATAAAAACTTACACGGAAAATCTAGAGCACATTAAAGCACATAAGTTATGTGATACACATTTTTTTTCCTGGAGGTGATCGTTTTTAAGGTATTCATTGTTTTTGGTTTCAGCTTTGAAAAACTTATACATTTCTCATACAGGAAATTGTCAGCTCCTATCCATACAAACAAAGGAACTTCAGTCACATAGCAACCAGCTTTCGACTATCAGTTTAACCTATGGTTTCCCTTATTTTACATCTACTTACAATGTAGCAAGTAATAAAACTATTTCTGCTAATTTTTTCTTGATGAGCATGAAGTAAATAGAAGTATAAGCCTTTTAAGAACAATTTGTTACACAGATGTAGAGAAAGTCATGTGAATGGAACACATAAGAATTTTTAATAAATATGTTTAGACATATTGATATAATATAAATATCAACGTGACCTATAAAATAAGGGAATAATCCAGATGTTTTCCATTCCAATTAATTTGGTTTAAAACCATGTTTTAACTTTGGGAGTGAGAAAGAAGCTAAAAAATTTGCTTTCAACAAAATTATAAACTTTATTATTTTAAAAAAATGTACAATTATATAAAAGACTTTTCGTGGTAACCATTGTATTCTTTCACGCATTTCATATCGAAATGCATATTCCGAGTTTATCTTAGTCGCATTTGAAAACTCACTCATTTGGGAACGGCACACTTGATTCTTCCATAAGAAAAGCATGGTCCATAAGAGCTTATTGTGACTTCATGAAGTGAAAATTTCTATAGCAGCAATAAAAACAAATTAGTATTCATACATAGCCTCCCGTATTTTATAAGTGCAACAACGCCGCAATTCAAATATTTAATTTATTACTATGTGTTGTAAAATCATTAACTGGATATATTAATTTATCGTATCTGTAGAATAAAATAATGTATTATAAAAGTGGACAAACCTCTATTATCCACTTGTATAATAAATAACTATTATCACTACAACTAGTTGTTTGCATAAGTGAATAATCAAAACAGAGCATTACGCTTCTTAGTAAATGTTCTGCTTGACAGAGATACTTTAGCTACTGGTAGATCTAGACAGCTGATGACAAAGTAATTACTGAGATGTGTGTTTGTGTCACTGAGTGTTTTATTAATGAATAATCACTCATCGCTAATGGCTGCGTGAGAGATTGCTGGCTCTTATCTGTCAGTTGGTTCATGTCCTGCTTCTGCTTGAGAAAACTCTCCCAGAAGGGTGCAGGCGAATCGTTTATCCAGGATATTAACATTTTGAAATCGTGGCAGAATGGTTATATCGCTCGCCTCGCACCTAGGCTGACCGGGTTCAATCCCTAGCACCGCATGTGGATTCTGCAGTGTCGTTTGCCACAATAAGGCGTGCGTGTCTGGTAGGCTCGTTGTGAGCCTAGGTGTTGTTGCTGTGCACCTACCCTGGTAAGGGTTTAACCACAGGAATGAGGTGATGGTTAAGGTTTTGTTTGAGGTTTCGAGTGTTGGTGTTAAGGAGGTAGCGCTGGTAGGCTCCTCCAGCGGTTGCATTTTCAGGAGCAGCATCCTTTCCTCTGCTCCGCTGGTGTTTATTTATTTATTTAAATATGGTGGTGAATTTTGATAGACCTCTCCCTATGGGAGGGGGGAGTGCTTTGTTCAGCTATTACGCTGTTGGCTGGTTTAAAGCCGTTGTTACCGGGGGTGCCCACAAGCCATGCGGGGAACCCGGAACCGCCTTTTTCGGCGTTCAGAGGGTAAGTACTCCCCCAGAGATCTGACAAGAGCGTTCTCATGTTCGCCCAATCTGGCGTAGAATTTTTGAGCCCGGCGCCTAATAACATCTTCCACATATGGGAGGGCCGAAGCTTCATGTAGTAGCCTCAAAGAGAAACGTCGACCTACAGAATATATGGACCGGAGTCCTCTATTCTGCACCCGCTGTAACCAGATAAGCCAGGAGTCTGCTGCCATACCCCACACTTCGCAGGCATAGAGCATCAGGAGGATTATTAGCGCCTTGAAAAGGCGTAACTTTAAGTGAACCGGCATCTGGGAGGCCAGCACAGGGTAAAGGGAGGCTACCGCCCCCTTCGCCCTGTCTGACGTTCCCCGCACGTGTTCACGAAAAGTTAGGCTTTTATCAAGAATGACGCCCAAGTATTTGATGGAATTCCCCCACTCTATCCTTTGGCCCTGATAGGAAAAGTTGGGTATCTGGTTTATTTCGGGGCGTTTTCTGGTGAACAGAACAGCATGACTTTTGCCCGGATTAACGGACATCCGCCACTGTCTGCACCAGTCCTGGACACAATAAGGCAAGTGCTATCAAAATTACGAAACTAAAAATGGCGCTAAACTTTTTCTTGATCGGAACTGTAGCTATATTAAAACTGTACCCCTCTACCCTATGCATATCATTGCAGTTTTCTGTTTAGTTTTTAGCATATACATAATTAGTTTTTTTAATTAATTCATTTATTTATTTAAGTTCACTTTATAACAACAGAGGTCATCAGCGACCACAGTATTCTTACAAGATCAATATATATGCACAATTTAATACAAATATATGGTCATGAACTTAACTAATTGAACATTGGTAACACTAAAGTATAGTACTTGTAAATTGGCAAACAATTATAATAGTATCAAACTGTGGTTATAACAATTAAATCACATTATATAATAGACACCTTTGTGATATCTCCATTAACTTGATAGCTTTTCTGCATCCTTCGGTGGTGTTAAAGATGGAATACAGATCACTCAAGAGGTTTAAGCTCCTTCTGTCGTTGAGTAAAGCAGGGCACTCGAGGATAAGCTGAGATGTTGAGACGACTTCTGGAGCTGAATATTTAAGGCAAGAATCTTTGATTGTTTTCTTCAGCAGATAACCATGGCTGAGGTTGAAGTGGCCGATGCGCAATCTGGTAAGTAGGACTTTTTGTTTTCTTCAGAATTTAAGGTGTGATATTGCCGGTTCTGTGATAGATTTCCTAACCAGTTGCAGTTTTGAGAGCATAGATTCCCACTGTTTGTCCCAGTGGTTGGCGATATAGCTTTTAAACTTACATCCTGAAGTGTACCACTTAATCCAGCTTCAATTTGTTGCAGCCTCGTACCATATTTAACAGACACAACTGCCTTTTCATTTCCGGTAATGCCTTTATGTGATGGAAGCCATAACAATGACATTTGATAGCCGTTATTGTAGCGATAATATAATCGGTCTTGTATACTTTGAATGAGTGAGTTCTTAGAGAATCTATTAGCAACATCAGTAAGTGTTGACATGGAGTCAGAGAAGATCACAAGTGGTACATTTTTGTGTCTTTCTGTGCATATTTCAATTGCTTTGAGGACGGCCAAGGCTTCACATGAAAAGATGGAGATGTAATCTGGTAAACGATAAGAGTTGGTTTCTGAAGGCGAGGGGGTGACTATGGCGCATCCAGATTTTGAGTCTCGTTTAGATCCATCAGTGTACACTTTGTAATGTTTGTGGTATTTCTGGTGAAGCAAAGAGATCATTGGCAGGATTACTGATCTGGGAATTGTTGAATAGTTTGGTATTTGCGACACCTCCAAATCAATGAATGGGGTAAAAGACTTCCATGAAGGGATAGGATGAAGTTTCCTCAAAAGAACAGAAGGCTTTTCAATTTGGAATTCGGTGTAGTATTCCAAGAGTCTTTCTCGCAGTGGTTTTGGATAACAAGGACGAGAACAATATAATTCTGGTTTTTAAGCATTAAAAAGACATTTGTTTGTCGGGTTACTTGGTGAGCAGAACGTTGAATAGAAATTGAAGCACAATTGTTTGCGTCTTAGGTCTAAGGGAAAAAGGCCAGCCTCCACAAGTAAACTGTTGCTTTGACTAGATCTAAAAGCTCCCAAACTTACACGACATGCAGAGCTTAGCTATACACTACAGACCCATAATCTAGTTTGGACTGGATGAAAATTCTATACAAGTTGAGGGTCAGCACATTCTGCCTTGAGAGACATAATATGTTGTTTCCACGTATGTTTCTGGTCGAATGTCATACCAAGGACGTTACAAGTATTTGTTCTACGCAAATTATGGCCACCAATCCTGAGACTAATTTCGGCTTGAAAATCTTTTTTGTTCTAGAGAAAACCATATATTCAGATTTTCTTTTATATATAATGAAACTGAATTACTTGCCCAGTTGTAGATTTTATTCAAGGATTCCTGAATGATATGCGTTGTCAAATGAACGCTTTTCCCACTGCACAAAACAGTAATATCATCCGCAAAGAAGAATACTTTTACCGGATGTTTAATCAGGTCACTTAGTTCATTTCTAGCAATAAGGAATAAAATACACTCATTACAGAACCTTGAGGAAGGCCGTTCACCAATTCCATAGAGGGAGACACTTTATTTTGGATGCGCACTCTAAGGTATCTAAGGTATCTATATGTCGCCCTCTGTGGTGTAATGGTTACCATGCTAGCTTCATATACCCAAGGTCGCGGGTTCAAACCCGGCGGAGGACGATGGCTTTTTTCGGGCATAAAAATCCTTAGCATGGCTTCCTTCGGAAGGGAAGTAAAGCTGTGGGTCCCGTGTCGTAGATTTACGGCACGTAAAAGAACCTCAAGCCTGATAAGAGAGGCCTCTGGGCAAAATTAAGCGATCTTTCACGCCCAATATAGAATGGGACGCTGAGAACCAAAGCAGTTAAAGAGCGTCCATAAATAACAGGCCATTTCATTTCTAAGGTATCTGTGAGCGAAGAAATGCATGATGAACGCTAAGATATTTCCTTTAAGTTTCATGTTTAAAAGAATCTCTATTAGCCTAGGTATGAAGACCATTTCATAAGCCTTCTCAATGTCTATGGTAATTGCAACTGTATAATGTTTCATTGTCAGGGCATCACAAATTTCAGTGTCTAAATTGACTAAGTGATCACCTGTGGAACGAAACAGCCGAAAACCACTTTGACTGGGTGAAATCAGATTGTTTGTTTCCAAAATCCCTCTGAGGCGACTGGAGACTATCTTCTCCAACTGTTTGTACAAGGTACAAGTTAAAGAAATTGGCTGATAATTGGCTGCTGTTAGGTTTGGGAATGGGAACAACTATGGCTTCCCTCTATTGATCAGTAAAGGGTTGAGTCTCCCATATAAAATTAAACAACTGGAAAAGATGGTCAATTCCTTTTTGTGGAAGATTTTTAAGGAAACTGTTATGGATATCATCTGGTCCTGGAGCAGAAGGGTTGCTTTTATTTAACCATTGAAGAAGTTCGTCCATAGCAAATGGTTGGTTGAACGGATCTTCATTGCACTTAAGTTGAGATTTAACAGTTTCATTAAGGTGGTTTTAGTTGAGAACCGTTTAGAAAAAAATTGGATCGAAGTTGTTGTTACTTGAATTATTGACAAAGACGTTAGCAAACAGCGTGCTAATAGCTAAGGGATCATAGTATATTGCACCATTATCATCCTCTAGACTCCTAGGGAAGGAAAACGTTTTACACCCACTAACTGATTTTATCTTAGCCCAAATAGTTGAGATAGGAGTTTCACTGGTGATGGAGGAGGTGAAATCATTAAAAGAGTTGGTCATTGTATACTTAAGGACAAAACGTTCTTTTGCCCCAGTTTTTTTATATTCAATGCCATATTCTGTAGATCTATTTTTCTTAAACGTACTAAAGTTGTTTTTTTCTTTAGCTTTTATAACTGACGTGCATTCATCATTCCATCCCGAAAGTGGCCGTTTGTGCACTGTTGCAGAACTTTTTGGAATGGCACAGTCAACTGCTGATGTAATTAGATTAGTGAACTGTTGAACAATGTCTGTAACATTTTTCCTTTGCAAGGATGCTGGCTTAGTTAAACTATCAATATTTTCATTTATATAGTGTTGAAATAAAGGTCAGTTTGCTTTATTGATGAGCCATTTTTTGTGAGTTTTAAGTTCCTGAAGTGAGGGACTATCCGTAAACTGTATGTTTAAAGGATAATGGTCACTATCATATAGGTATTGATTACGAGACCAAGATATTTTTCCCGCAATGCCATTAGATGAAAAAGTCAAATCTATTGCACTTTCCGAAGCGTTGCTCACATTAAAGTGCGTGGCTAAACCTGTATTTAAAAGAACGAGATCATCATGACTATCCAGCCATTGTTCAATAATTTGTCCCCTTCTGTCCTTTTTTTGAAGATCCCCATAGGATATTATGACTATTTAAGTCTCCAACGTGTAAAAACGGCCTGGAAAGTTGCGCAACAAGACTGTCCAATTCATTGATATTTAAATCGTGGATATTAGGAACATATACATTGCAAATGGTAACAATGAAATTTAATTTAACTTTAACTGCTGAGGCTTCAAGTGTGGTTTGAAGAGGGTTGTCATTTAGAAAATGTTCTGACTGTACAAAATTTGCCACCCCACCACTCGCAATTTTGGCATTTTGTCTATTAGAGAAACATGTTTTATAGCCACGCAATTTAGCGCAATGTTATTTTTTAAAGTTGGTTTCCTAAAGACATAGTACCTTTGGTCTGAAATCATTGATAATTAGATTTAAATAGGTTCTTCTTGCATAAAGTCCATTACAATTCCATTAAATCAGATCCATTATGAGTGTATACGTGAAGCTTCTAACTTTTTAATTAATCGTGAACATTGGTTTTTATCTCCTTTGCTAGGTAAAGTTGGCAGTATGCGTTTCGATATGGTTACTAAGGCTGGTAGATCTTCTGTGAAATCTTTAGCAATATCGGTGGCATTTTTGACACCCCTGGTTCTGTCGAAAAGGTTCAAAGGTTGGTTTATTGAAAAGGGAAATTCTGCGTTCTGAGATTCAGTCTTTATCTTGGTATTATCCCACACGCTTTGATCTAGATTACCTGATCTGGTTTCTTTTCCTTTGATTGTTTATTTGTCTTTTTCCTTGGTTTTCCTGATACCTCAGTGCCAATTTCTGAATCAGAAAAATCAGAAATCGTGGTTTCTTTTTCACTTTCAGATAAGGAAATAGAAGAGGCCATATCAGAATTTGTGGATGACAATGGTTTCTTCGGTTTTGCAGTGACGTTGCCATGATTTTCTGTTTCTATTTGTTATCGCCACACATAGTGGCTGCCAATGATGTAACTGTAGACTGAAGTATTGAGAAGTTTGAAAGGATAGGTGAAAGAGAAGGTAAAGTGTCAGTGCCCTCTGTATTAATCGCAGTTGGCTGGAGCGGTTTGCATTGTGGCAGGCTCACTAGTACCAACTGTGTTACACGAGGGAGACTGGGGCGTAATGCTGTTTTGTATTATTGCATTGTCACTAGCACCTTATTGTATTAGTCGTGGGTGACTGAATAAAATGTTTGTTATACATTTCTGTGTCACTATTATGTTCTATGCTATGTGGGTTTGAATCGGTTTTCCGCAGAGGGACAGTCTTTTGCTATATGGTCTTGCTGTTTATATTGGAAGCAAACAGGAATGTCAGAGGATACATATCCAATGTGGTAGATTATCTACTAGCACTTGAAATGATTCAGGGGGCTTCTTTTCATCTTCCGGTGCAATGAAAGTTTGCCGGCGAAAACTCAATATATGAGACAGTCTGGGGTCGGAGAAGCCCGCTCGCAAGAAAGACATTGGTGCAATGGTTTGTATTCTGAAAGACAGCAGTTGGTACTCCAGCACATAATGTGGAATGCTAGGGCACACGTTAGAGAAAATTATCCGTTTATTATGGGATAATAGTGGTCTAATTGGAAACTCCTGACCTCCTACTGTATTTGCCTTAACTTTGTTTATAAGCTCCTCTGTGATTTTGTTATTGCTAAGATAAACACACAGTCTTTTTTTTGAGATTTTTGAAGCAAGTTTTATGTGAGATGGATTAACTTTAATAGCTAACTGCTGTACAAAGTCAATGGTGGGAGCATACTCAGGTGAATCAATTACAATGGCGTTTTCCTTTTTAGGGAACAACATACTTTGAGATGCCTGAGCATAACTAATTGACGACTTCCTTGTGCTAGTAGTTGGTAGAGCTCGTTGGGTGGTGGTATCCATTTTTACTTTCTCCATACGCACTATGTACATAGTGTATAGAGAAAGTATTGCACTCCACCAAAAATTCGATACCGAGATCTCACCGGAAATATATGTTTTAGGGTCCCCAATATCCAAAAAAAGCATTTTTACAAAAAGGTCCGTGTGTGTGTGTCCATGCGTCCGTGTGTCTGTGAAAACGATAACTCAAAAACGAAAAGTCGGTAAAATACCAAACTTGGTATTTAAGTTTAGTATCTTTCAGGGATGCGACACGAAGATTTTGAGAACAATCCCCCCACCCCCAACTACCCTTTCATGGAACTTTTTTCGCAAATTTTGATTTTCTCAAAAATGGCTCTAACGATTTTTATTAAAATTTCGAATATTAAACATATTTACCTGAAAAATGAAATGTATATCTTGAATTTTCTGGGAATAGCCTCTGAAGAGTAGTTTATTCTGGATGAATTTTACTAAATTTTGAAAGACTGCTAAACCGTAAGAGATGGACAAAAACGTACTCACAAAAAATTTAGAGCACTTTAAAACACACAATTTATGTTATATAAATTTTTTCGTGGAGTTCGTCGTTTTTGTGACATTACTTATTTTTGGTTTCTGCTATGAAAAACGTATACTTTTCTCATACAGGAACTTGTCAACTCCTATTCATATAAACAAAGGTACTTCATTGACATAGCAACCAGCTTTTGACTATCACTTTAACCTACAGTTGTCCCTTATTTCGCTTCTATTTACAAGGAAGCGGGTAATAAGACTATTTCTGCTTATTTTTTCTGATTAGCATAAAGTAAATAGAAGTATAAGCTTTTTAAGAATTATTTGTTGCAGGGATATGGAGAAAGTCATGTGAATGGTACACATCAGATTTTTAGGTTAGGCAACTCGAAAGCCGAGTTTAAACCACAATACTCACAGTTATTATTTATATATGGTACCAAACTTAAAATAAAACTCTAAAGTTAATGGTAAACCACGTAAAACAAGATAAAATATCAAGGATTAATAATAATAATAATAATAATAATAATAATAATAATAACCATAAATTCCGGAGAGTAACAAACGTGATGTTGACTTATTTCACGGCCTTCTCGATCTCTGTAATTAGCTTTTATAACGCTTTACTGCGCTAATTTTTCCCCACCAGTTTCTAATAACTAAATCCAAATAAGGAAAAACAGTTTACTTTGTTACACATTGTGGCTGTGGTTGATTTGCAATTTACTGTGGGCAGGGAAAGCAGGATTGTGTTCTCAGATTTATGTGTAATCACAGGGCCAGCGGTTACAACTCAGTTTGCACAGAGGGCACCCTATTTGCTAGCAACTTGTGGTGAAATGACGTAGCAGAAGTAATATTGCTATCTGCCCTGTGCGCTGTTTGCTTAGTAGACCGCCAGACTGGGATTAGATTGCCCTCCCACTGCAGAAAAGGAATCGTCAATTTCCACACACAACACCGGAGAGCTTCGAAAGAACACGAGGATTTACGACAGAGGTACCTCCGTTAAAGCAATGTTCATATACACACACTAAGAGAAAACATCTAAAATACGAATATGGTCGTTAAAATGTCACTTTATGTAACACATTCCGCTGATTTATTTCTAAAATAAAGAGAAATTCCCCTCCTCAGATTTCCATCTAGGTTCACAGTGAGCATAACATTATTTAAAGTTTAATATTAAGCTTCAGTAGTTCTGGAACAGCCTTCAAGCCTCACATTCTGGATGTCTTGATTTCGATTCCCATTTGATCAGCCACTTGACATTCTTTTCATGATTTTAAAAGGTCGGAAGCCAAATGTTGGTGTGGAAAGTATGCTACCACATTTTCCTGTTCATTTTATTTTATACGAAGGATTGCAGGACAGCTGCGATGTCCAGTGTTGTGTCATGCAAGCAATATTTCTGCTTCAAAGAACCGGTACAACATATTGCTCATAGTGCCAAATACTGCAATATTAAAATGTTAAAGGAACTGTGCGTTAGGAAAATTCCTGATATTATAGAATCACCCGGCTAAAACGCGAGCCTCAGAGCCATTATCTGATCATTCTCGATTTATTGGAGATTAATATGTGTATTAATTAACGTTTTGTTGTTGTTGTTAATGGTACACTGAGTGATCTATTTAGTATAGGTACATCGTTTTGGTTTAGTACAAGTAGTACACAAACTATTATATATGTAGATTAACGAAAATATATATGCTGTATTCATATATGTACGGTGTTATTAATAAAAAAACTTAATGTGTTCCATTTACATGACTTTCCCTAAATCTCTGCAACAAATTATTATTAAAAAGCTTATGCAACTGATCCAGAAAAAATCAGCAGAATATTACTTGCTTCCTTATAAGTAGAATCGAAATAAGGGAGTACTATTGGTTAAACTGATAGTCAAAAGTTGGTTGCTATGTGACAGCGGTTCCTTTGTTTGTATGGGCTGGAATTGTTAAATTCCTGTATGACAAAAGTATGTTTTTAAAGCTGAAACTAAAAAGCAAGAAGTACCTCAAAAAGATCAACTTCTCGAAAAAAATGGTTTCGAGTAGTAGATTATACTTAATCAATCATAAGCACTCTAGCGAGCAATAAGCACTTTTTTGTTATTCAGGGAGTGGGATATTACCAAAATATCACGTGGATATACCTTTTATTATATCTGTTTATTGCTTGTAATGATTTCTCACACCAGCACGCCACAAAATGTATAATGAATGTCAACATAAGTTGGTTGTTTATCGATGAAGTTTCTAATTTGAACGAAGTGATTGCATTGGAGAACGTATTACTATTCGCGAAGTTAAAATTACACAAGGGCTGTAGCAATTACTGGACATTTCACGTATCTCTTTAAGTTCCCATGTCTCCTCACGAAACACACACGTCTGTTCAGCACCGGCCTTCAAACACATCTCTTAACACCTTGGGTCTCATCGCGACACCTCATTGGTCATGGAAACTAGCGATAACAATATGGCGGTACCATTTGACATTACTGAGCTGTGCAGGTGCTTAGCACACTTGAAGCAATTGCTGCGGGTTTAAAACAGCTCTTGCCCTGTATCTTCTGAAAAGAAACAAGCGACAAAGAAACAGCAGCAACTCCGTCGTTGCTGGGTTCGGCCTATATTCAAGGAGCATAGCCAATTTGGGGATTTTCATACCCTAATCCTGAATATGATATTAACGGATCTCGAATCATATTACAATTCATGCTAATGACACCATCACAGTTTGAGATCTTTTGCACATCTTTGGTCCTCATATAGAGAAACAGTCAGTTTGAAAGCCAATACCTTCAGCAGATCACCTTTGTGTAACCTAGAGGTTAGTATGGGCTTCTTTATTATTCTGTCAATAGCATTGACGTTGTTTGCGTTAAGTGGAAAGGTTATTCTGGAATGAAGGTATAATTTTGGTTGTGCAAGACAGTTTCCAGTTCCTGTAGCGTTTGTATTACACTTACACACTGTTAAAAAGCATCAAATAAAAACAAATGAATGGACTTCCCTTGATGTTGACGCCATCTTTAACAAGAACCACAGAATATCAAACAACAGGAATTCTGTGGATGACGCCCATGCCGCGCGGTAAAAGTTAAATCTAATTTAACTTTCTTCGCACGGGTTTCGTCACGTCAGTTCTGAATTCCTATTGGTCAATTGTTTTGCGGCGCGTGCTACGTCGACAATATCGCTGCATTGTGAATCCGGCATAAGTTTCTTTCGCTTTACGTTATATTCAAGAGTGTACAATTTTATTGTTTGACAAAGTGGGGCCTATTACGATGATACCATTTCTCATTATGATTTGTAGTTCATAATATTATCCGCTGTACACTTTCAAACGTTGGTTATTATTTAATTTATCAATTGTATTTCTTTGATTTCCATTATCAATTATCGCAGTCAATAATGAGCTATTGTATTTCTTTGATCCCCATTATTAATTATCGTAGTTAATAATAAACTATCTCAACATTGGAGAATCTGAAACTTATAACAGTTGCACTAGGGAAGTGGAGTGACAGTGAAATTGAGCTAAAGCACACTACAAAAGTGAAATGACAGTGAATCTTAATAATAATTGCTTGTAAACTTTATAATATTTGGTAAATCATAAGCGAACTTAAATATATATTATAAGCTTTTTTATAAATTTGAGACAGATAGATTATGTGAAGTACAACATCAGAATTAATTAAATAGGATCTGAAGCTTTCCTGGCGACGAACATATTCTAGACGTTCTCGGGCTTCAAGCCAGATGTAGTGATGAAGAGTCATCGACGTTTCGGTAGCGTGCATCTCTATAATCATTAGGATGATGAATGGCTCAATCGGGTAAAATTGGTTTTTATTTTTTTTTTAATATCAGAATTAATTTCAGTTTCTTAATTTTAATCCACACATATGGGCAAATTAAATAAATGATTTTGTACTTGGGAACATTAAATATTTCATTATTTCTATGCGGAAGGTTGAAATTCTGTTCAGCTAAGCAGAAATATTTGGAAACCTGTCGGTTATGGTAATGTAGATTATTTTTCGATATTTGAAGCTTGCTTAATGCTGCATATAACAGTTGCGGTATTGGAGCAATGCAGGCAACTTATCACAAGGAAGCCAGAAGATTTAATCAGAATATCTTGTTCGGCGGTTGTGTGTCAATATCTCCGTGGAGGCTGAGAAAGATTGAGAGGGCTCCAGACGGCTATCAACAATCCGGAGAACGTAAACCTGTCATGCGTTCTCGTGCTGCAACCGCAGGGCAGAATAATATTTCAATATGACTCCTCTCCAGTTCACATCGCTTTTGTAATGCAAATAGAGGCGGGTTCGTATCCTCAGGAGTTTATATGTGAGAGTAGTCATCTGTGTGGACTGCCAACTCTGATCGAAGGTAGTAGTAGTATTTCATGTGGTGTGTCAAGTAAAAAAATAAAATAACATGTGATAATTTAATTGTGAGTCGCCAGTGGGGCTTGTCATCTAAAAATAATTTGAGATCGCCTTGTGATTTACTGGAAAACATGCGAGTTAGTTGAGAACTTTAATGCCATACCTGCATCTTGCCATTGTAGCTCAGTGGTAAAACTACTGGCTAGAAACCGGGAGATCCGTGGTTTATCACAATTGTCCATAACATCTGGCTATACTATGAATCCTGGGTCTTGAAGTACTTACAACATTGTAAGTCGCCATTGGGGTTTGCCATCTCTAAATAATTTGAGATTGTGGTTTATTGGAAAACATGCGAATCAGTTGAGAAGTTTAGTGCCGTACCTGCATGTTGCCATGGTGGATCAGTGGTAGAGTAACGCTAGAGACCGGGAGATCCGTGGTTCAAATCCCGGCTATAGCATTGAATTTTTCAGTCTGACTCTACCTATCCAAATCACGTTCTATACACGGTTTCTGTGAGAAAACAATTAACCTATCACAATTATCCATAATAGTTGTCTACACTATGAAAGTCGCCCTCCATGGTGTCATGGCTAGCATGCTAACTTCATATACCCAAGGCTGAGGACGATGGATTTTTTCGGGAGTAAAAATCCTTAGCATGGCTACTTTCGGAAGAGAAATAAAGCCGTGTCGTAGATTTACGGCACGTAAAAGAACCTCAAGCCTGATAGACAGGCCTCTGAGCTAAATTAATGGTCTTTGACGCCCAACATAGAATGGGACGCTAAAGCATAGCAGTTAAAGAATAAATAAAACGCAATTTAATTTAATTATACTATGAATGCTGGGTCTTGAACTACTCACGATATTGTAAGTCATCATTGGGGTTTGTCATCTCAGAATAATTTGAGATCGCCTTGTGGTTTACCAGGAAATATGCAAGTCAGTTGAGAAGTTTAATGTCATACCGGCATGTTGCCATGGTGGTTCAGTGGTAGAGCAACCGGCTAGAGATCGGGAGATCCCTGACATTTAATTTTTCAATCTGACTCCACACATCCAATAAAAAACATTGTTAATTAATTTTATTTTATAATTCTGGCATATTTAATGCTTTCTTTTATAATACATTTTTACTTTCTGTACACGTACTATGTACATAATATATAGAGAAGGTATTTTATTCTACCTTAATTCGATACCCAGATTTCACAAGAAATACATGTTTTGGGTCTTCCTGAATCCAAAAAAAAAAAAAAAAAAAAAAAAAAAGAATTTTAAGAAAAAGGTCCTTGCGTGTGCGCGCATGTGTGTCTGTGTGTCTGTGTGTGTCTGTGGACGTATAGCTCAAAAACGAAAAGACCGTTGAATACCAAGCTTGGTATTTAAGTTTAGTATCTTCCAAGGATGCGACACGAAGAAAATCCCCCACCCACAACTACCCTTTACAGGAACCTTTGTCGAAACTTTTGATTTTCTTAAAAATGGCTCTAACGATTTTCATTAAAATATCGTATATTAAAGATATTTACCTGACAAATAAAATGTATATTTTTAATTTTCCTGGATAGCTTTATACTTTATTCTGGGTCAATTTTACGGAATTTTGCATAACTGCTAAACCGTAAGAGATGGACTCAAACTTACCACTTAACAAATGTAGAGCACTTTAAAACACAAAATTTATATAACATACATTTTTTGTGGAGTTGATCGTTTCTGAGATATTCCTTGTTTTTGTTTTCAGCTTTGAAAAACTTAACTTTCCTCATACAGGAATTTATCAACACCCGTCCATACAAATAAAGGAACTTCAGTCACATAGCAACCACCTTTTGACTATCACATTAACCAATGGTACTCCCTTATTTCACTTCTACTTACAAGGAAGCAAGTAATAAGACTATTTCTGCTAATTTTTGTCGATTAGCATGAAATAAATAGAAGCATAAGCTTTTTAACAACACTTTGTTGCAGAGGTGTAGAGAAAGTCATGTGAATGGAACACACATTTCTTTTTTCTTCTTACAAGCAAGCAAGCAATCAAGAAAATGTTTGCTAATGTCTATCTCGATTATATAGGGGAAATAAAAGAATATGATTTTTTAACAATAACTGGTTACAGCAGTGTAGAGAAAGTCATGTGAATGGAACACATCAGATATTTTGTTTTATTTTCTTCTCATGAATACAGAAGTTGCCCGTAGACAATGAGCATTAGTTTCCAAGAAAATAACATTAGCAGTATATAAAAAAATAAAGAAGAAACAAAACACTAATAAACATTTAAACGATAAAGTAACAGAGAACAAATATAGAAAAATAACTACCTTTGAAGAATATATATCACAAAGTAAAATACAAAATGTTTTGTGAATAAACAGCATAAAATTAAAAAGCTTATACTTTTATTTACTTTATGCTAATCAGAAAAAAATAGCAGAAATAGTCTAATTACTCGCTTCCTTGTAAGTAGAAGCGAAATAAGGGACAACTGTAGGTTAAAGTGATAGTCAAAAGCTGGTTGCTATGTCAATGAAGTTCCTTTGTCTATATGGATAGGAGTTGACAAGTTCCTGTATGAGAAAAGTATACGTTTTTCATAGCAGAAACCAAAAATAAGGAATGTCACAAAAACGACGAACTCCACGAAAAAAATGTATATATCATAAATTGTGTGTTTTAATGTGCTCTGCATTGTTTGTGTAGTAAGTTTTTGTCCATCTCTTACGGTTTAGCAGTTATTCAAAATTTAGCAAAATTCATCCAGAATAAACTACTCTTCAGAGGCTACTCCCAGAAAATTCAAGATATACATTTTATTTGTCAGGTAAATATGTTTAATATACGAAATTTTAATCAAAATCGTTAGAGCCATTTTTGAGAAAATCAAAATTTTCGAAAAAAGATCCATGTAAAGGGTAGTTGTGGGTGGGGGTATTGTTCTCAAAATCTTCGTGTCGCATCCCTGGAAGATACTAAACTTAAATACCAAGTTTGGTATTTTACCGACTTTTCGTTTTTGAGTTATCGTGTTCACAGACACACGGACACACGGACACACACACACACACGGACCTTTTTTTGAAAATGCTTTTTTTTTGGATATTGGGGACCCTAAAACATATATTTCCGGTGAAATCTCGTTATCGAATTTTTTGGTGGAGTGCAATACTTTCTCTATACACTATGTACATAGTGCGTATGGAGAAAGTAAAAAAACGATCATCACCTCGCTGAAACAGATACACGTCCCTGAACCGATAAAATGATACATATCTATCATCAACATCATCTTCCTCTGGTTCTTCATTCTTGCAAATATTACACACTTTGCTGTTCCATCATCAAAGTGTTATGATCATCTCTTCCTCGAGCCTCCAATATTTCTTCTGCCTTGAAGTCGATGTGTCTCGAGGCTTGGATTGTTTCATTTCAAGGGTTTTCTTTTCGGATTAGCTTTAGGATGAGTATCTACACTTCACATCACCACTGTCGCATTATCCTTATTTAGTTCAAGAATTATAAAATCATCTCGTTTTATTGTACGTACGTTTATATACAATTTTATATACATTGTCCAAGATATTAGAATAAGTATTTAATAATGCTGCTGGTTGTATGCCATCCGACGCATTTATCTAAACTGAACAAAACGTTTAAAAAACAATACAATAATTCCAAGAAGCCACAGTTTACCCTTGTTCTTGCTAAAACAATATGGCCGTCATCACGACTGCATTCCTGTGTTGCCCGCGAGATTGCAGATTCTAGTTCAGTTTTAGACTAAGACTCTTTCCTGAGCCTTTCCTATTGGGTACTTACACAATATGGCTACAAGACAGGTGTACGACAGATTTCGAGATTTCGTCGAGGTTGGGCTACGTTAGATTAGGTTAGGTGTAAGGAGTAAAAATGGGCATTCTAAAAATCGGTTCTGCTTTCCAATGCGATATGCACAATCTTCCTTTTGTTCTGTCTACTTGCGCATGGGTAGCCATGTTGGCCAATTGACCAATGGCAGAGTCAAATCTAAAACTAAACTAGAATCTACCATGTTGCGTGTTGCCCACCTTTGCTTTTGCAAGTGTAAAAACTTTACATTGTACAAAGAAGTGCTGCCACAGCCGCATAAACCCAAACAATCATTATTCCTGAATTTACTGTTTGCTAAGGGAAACAAAGAGGATGAAGATACGGAGATGTGCCTTAAGTTTGATGTTTAAATTGTCAACTGTACAGTCTAATACAACCTGATATGTACACAAAGCACAAATAGTAATAGACATCGAATTTCTGATTGTCTGTAGGGGCATTTATAGGGCGCGTCTTCTGATATCCGCTGGCCGCTCCGTCACTCTAATTGGGGAAGGAGGAGGGGTTGTAGCTTACTGTTATAGCACACGTTACCTAATCTCACTTCCAGATGAGGGAGGTGTCTATTCCCATTAGCGAAACAGTTGACAAAAATTAGCATAGGTATGCCCTATTGGTTCGATATAGAACATGCACCAGGTGACAGTGTCAGCCTATAAAATAAATACATGACGTAATAAAGTACCCTACAAACGATAAGCAATGCGGTGTACGGAACAAGACAGTGCCGGTTTCTTTGTGTGCCTTGCGTACAGCATGAGGATACTAAACCTAAAGTATTCCTATTTAGGTTATGTTGTTTACTTTAGGGTATAAGATGCAGCATTTCCATCATATCTTCTTAATCTTTTGAATATACTTCTACTTTTAATCTTCTAAATGAGGGTATGCTTTATGTCAGACAGATGGATTGAAGGAACACAGTCACTTAATTTAATTTTAAGTTTACCCCAACTACTACTTTGCGAACCTCAAAGTGACGTTAGCTGGGAAAGAGCTTTTCATTAGTTCTCGACATGAAAATTACGTGGGCACAATCACCTTAATTACGGCGAGCTAGCTGCCGCTGTTCACTTCGTCCTATACTTCACCTCCATAAATAACTCATAGACCAGAGGTAATTACCTCAGTGCCTTGCTTAACCCGCTGCCTTATCTTGCAAACAACAGCTGATGATTGCACTTCCTGATTTCTGACCATTTTCTATTAATGCCAACTAAATGTTAAATATGGTACTGGAGGTTTTGCATTAACCTTTTACATTTGTTAGTACATAGGTACATACAATATACATAAAAGGAGATTTTGCATTAATTGTATAGTTTTTCTAACACATATGTGAAATGAAATGGAGTTTTGTTTATGGACGCTCTTTAACTGCTGTGGTTCTCAGCGTCACATTCTATATTGGACGTGAAATACTGCTTAATTTTTCTCAGAGGCATTTTATCAGGGTTTTTTTTACTTTTTCTACACGTACTATGTACATAGTGTATAGAGAAAGTATTGCATTCCACCCTATAATTCGATACCCAGATTTCACCGGGAATATATTTTTCAGAAAGAGATCCATGTGTGTGTCCGTTGTCAATGTCTGTGAACAGGGTAACTCAAAAACGAAAAGTAGGCAAAATACCAAACTTGGTATTTAAGTTTGGTATCTTCCAAGGATGCAACACGCAGATTTTCAGAAAATCCCCCAATCCAAACTACTATTTGCATGGAACTTTTTTCGAAATTTTTGATTTTCTCATTAATAGTTCTAACGATTATGATTAGAATATCGTATATTAAAGATATTTACCTGACAAATAAAATGTACATTTAGAATTGTCTGGAAATACACTGTGACTACTTTAGTTTGCATAAATGCTAAACCTTAAAATATAGACAAAACCTTACTACACAAAAAATGTAGAGCACGTTAACACACACAATTTATGTCATATACACTTTTTTCGTGGAGTTGGTCGTTTTTGAGATATTCCTTGTTTTTGGTTTCAGCTTTCAAAAACATGCTTTTCTCATAATGAAATTTGGCAACTTCTGTGCATACAAACAAAGGAATTTCATTTGCAGATCAACCAGCTTTTGACTATCACTTTAACCTATGGTACTCCCTTATTACAAGGAAGCAAGTAATAAAACTGTTACTGCTAACTTTTTCTCTATTAACATAAAGTAAATAGAAACAATAGCTTTTTAACACTAATTTTTTGCAGAGATGTAGAGAAAGTCATGTGAATGGAACACAGCAGATTTTTCCTTTCTCCTCTTTCTTTTTTCCCTTTTTCTATTTTCCAAATATTTCCTTCTATTTTTATATTTCATTACTGTTTTGCTTTCTGCTTTTAATACACACAAACATATACACATTCAAAAACATAGAAACACCCATGCCAAAGCGGGACTCGAACCCAGAATACCCTGCACCACGAAGCACCAAAGCAAGGCGTTTTAGTGAGCAGGCCATTGGAGACCGGAGGCTTGAGGTTCTTTTATGTGCCGTAAATCTGCGACACGGGATCAACAGCTTTACTTCCCTTCCGAAGGGAGACATGTTAAGGATTTTTACGCCCGAAAAAAGGTCCAATGTCCTCTGCCGGGTTTGAACCCGCGACCTGGGGTGAATGAGTTAGCATGCTAGCCATTACATCAGGGAGGGTGACTCTAGCACGTATGTATGTACATAAAATGTACATAGTCGCTAGAGAAGGTTTTACATTCCCGGAAATATGTGTTCTGTCGTCCCCAGAGAACGAAAAACGCATTTTTAGAATGTGTGTGTGTGTGTGTGTGTGTGTGTGTATGTGTGTATGTCTGGACAAATAACTCAAAAACGAAAAGACCGATAGATACCAAACTTGGTATTTATGTTTAGTATCTTTCAAGAATGTGTCACGAAGATTTTCATCCCCCCCCCTGCGCTTCCACAGACTACTCTTTACATGGAAACATTTTTGAAAAGTTTGTTTTTCTCAAAAATGGCTCTAACAATTTGGTTAAAGTTTCCCAAATAAAAAAAAATGAAATCAATAACAAAGTGCATATTTTGTGTTTTCTGGGATATTCTCTTAAGACCTTTTTATTCCGGATGAGTTTTGCAGAATTTTGGTAATGTTTAAGAGATAGACAAAACTTAGTATATAAAAAATCCGGACTTCCAAAAACTACATAATTTATAATGTGATTTTTCTTGAGGAGTTGACGTTTCCGAGATATTCCTTGTTATTCATTTCAGTTTTAAACCACCTAGCTTCTCAAACGTGATCATGCAAGGCGAACCGAGCCTGAATTGTTTCACATAACAATCAACTTTTAAAAGATTTGACCATCGCTTTAGCATAATGTATTCCCTTATTTCTCTTCTACTTACAATGAATCAAGTAATAAGAGTAATTTTTCTAATGTTTATCTTGATTAGCGTGGTGTAAATAAAACAATAACCTGTTTTAAGAATAGATAGAGAGGTTTATGTGAATGCAACACATCAGGTTTTTAATTGAATATTATAGTATTTTATGCACACGAATATTGATATATGTAGTGGATTTTTACATTACGAGATGCATGTTAAAGGCCCCTTGAAATTAAAAGCGTTCTAAATGCCGATCTTCTTGCGATGTTTTATGTGGGTTTGATATTTTCTCTCCGTGCGCGGTTAAACCTGCGTCTGTCCATAAGAGTATAAAATATTTTGTCATAATATTCATATATCCCTTACCAACATTACGGTTACTTTTAAATTGATTTTTTAGAATGTTCTTAAAAACCTGGAAGGTAAAGTCAGATAAGAAATGCAATGCCATAACAGTGTTTTGAACCAGGGACCTCTCGGTATCCGTGAAGCACCATTGAGTACTATACCACCATGCCGACACCCCATTTAATTCCGTAAGTGATTCTGGAATCTAATGCCTACCGGTATATTTCCGCAGTGGCTCAGTGGTTAGATCAACTGGACTGATACCCAGCGATCCACGGTTCAATCCCGGCTATAGCATTGCATTTTTTAGTCTGACTTCACCTTTTTAACTCTTACTCTACACACGACTATTGTTGAAAAGTAATTTAATAGTTTTAGAAGAATATATAATTTTTTTTTGTCTCATGTTAATGTCTGTGCATCAACGCCGTAATTGCTCACCTGCCTCTGGCGAAGGCGATTTCACGTATCAGTGAAGGCATTTTATCCTCTCGGTGTGTCTCTTTCTATAATATATTTTTTTTTTATAGTTTTTAACATCCGCTTTAATACTATAGGCACTATAGGCGGTGACACTTTGGATACATGAATGAAGATGGAATGCAATGCCGGGGGTAATCGGAGTAACTGAAAAAACCCGCTCCTGCGCCGCTTTGTCCACCACAAATCTCTCATGCATTCGCTTTGGATTGAACCCGGGCCGTCTAGGTGAAAGGCGAGTTGTCTAACTACTCGGCCACGGCGCAGCCCCTTCCATAATCACGAACCCGTGGATTTTTCCTTTACACCGAAGTCCAATTGTGGTTATTCTCCAGGTTCCCCCGCCATCACATTCCACCGGTGCTCCATCTTCATTGCATGTATCATCAGTGTCATCGCCTGTGGTGCCACAAATAGTAAAAGCGGGTGATAAACACTATAAAAAACCAGAATCGAAATCACGACTTCCCAAATGCAGACCACATACGGAACGAGTGAATCATCCCACTAGTTTGTGGAACATGAGATTTCAACATTTTCCTTGTACTATAATTATTATTTCTTTCCAAGTTATTCTCGCATTATAGATATTATAAATCTTTACTACAATAAATATATATTTCTTTTATATCGTTCAGTGGGGATAATTACTGATAGAAGGTTGATCAATAACTAAAATACTAAATAAAATCTTTTAAATTTGAGATAAACAAAAGTTATTCATGTAGGACCTGTAGTAGACTTAACTATTTTCTCATTACACCTTGCAGATATACCAAGAATTATAGGAGTTGTAAAACTTTGCTATGTGACTCCTTTAGATTATCCTTCAGGGAAACTAAAAAATAAAGTGGGAGAGTGTCGCCCTCCATGGTGTAATGGTTACCATGCTAACTTCATACATCCAAATATGGCGGAGGACGATGGATTTTTCCGAGTGTAAAAAAAATCCGTATCTTGGCTTCCTTCGGAAGGGAAGTAAAGCCATTGGTCCCGTGTCGTAGATTTACGTCATGTAAGAGAACCTCAAGCCTGATACAGATATCTCTGAGCAAAATTAAGCGGTCTTTCACGCCCAATATAGAATGGAACGCATAGAATCACAGGAGTTAAAGAGCTCCATAAATAACACGCCATTTTCATTTCCAGAGGGAGAACATTGCATTACATAAATTAATAAATGAAATATTTACATAATAAAGCTCACAATCGATTGGAGATCCGGAGGGGTTAGAAACACATGTTTGTTTTTGAAAAATGCTATTGTATAAAATGATTTGTGTAAGTTGGATAGGTAGAGTCAGACTGAAAATTTCAATGTCGTAGCCAGGATTTTAGTCTGACTCTACCTATCCAATTCCGCCCTACACAAGGTTTCTGTGAGAAAACAATTAAAATTATAACAATTATCCATAATAGTTGTCTATACTATGAATCCAGGGTCTTAAAGTTCTTACAACATTGTAAGTCGCCATTGGGGTTGTCATCTCATAAGAATTTGAAATCACCATGTTGTTTACCGGGAAACGCGCGAGTCAGTAGAGAAATTCAGTGCCATGGTAGCTCAGTGGTAGAGCAACCGGATAGAGACCGGGAGATTCGTGGTTGAAATTTCTGTCTGACTTTATCTATCCTACTCCTGTACTACACAAGGTTTCTGTGAGAAAACAATTAAAATTATTATGACCTGTGTAAGTAATTCTTCATGAGAAAAGCAAGTCATTTATTTTGTGTTCAGTGTTTTATACACAAGGGAATAAGAGTTTACTTTTTGAATGCACTTTTGTGAGTAAAAACTTTTAAATAATGCTGATCATGGTTTGTACTCCGGTTCTTTAGAGAGAAAGCAGACAAAGTCTTACAAAGAGTGCGATTACAAAACACCTCATTAGAGTCAAGATTACTTTTCATTAATGAAGCTTATTGCAGGAACTTTGGTCTCGAAACACAGCTCTTAGAAAAGGAAATTAAACATTTTACAAGGTTTTTTAGGGAATTGGAATCAAGACAATTCTTTGCAAACAGATAATTCTCATGGCGTACTGTCTGACTCAGCTGAACTTTCGATCGTTTCTTTCATTGTTCAACTCGGTAACTTCTTCTGGGAACATAAACTTTACAAGCTCTTATCCAAGTAAGATCTTTCTTCTCTTTTCGCATGCTTTACGCTCTCTTTTCATCACTTTTCCAAGAAACATTCTAAGGTTCTTTCCAACAAAAATCATTAGCACTAAACCGATTAACAGTTCCAGAAAATACACCAAAAGGCTTATGAGCTCTATCTGAATGGGCGATGGTTTATAACATCCAAAAAACAATAAAGCCGTTAATGCATGAAACCTTTCACTAATTTCATTTGCTTTTTATCCAAAGCCAAATCTATCGGTTTAGGCGTTTTAAAAATAATTAATTCTGTTTGTCTTATAAGCTAGTGTGCGTAATAGAGCATCAAAAGGATTTACTTTAAACCGTCATAAACACATATGGGAATAAGAAATAAACTAAACCGGCACGACATTGGTTGGCTAAATACAGAATGTTCCCAAATGAATGCAGGGGTTTTAATGTTTTGTAATACTTACATTTTTTAACGTGCATGATATATCAAATGATAGAGCAACTCAAATAGTTCGCTTACAAATGTTCAAGATGTGCACCATTCAACAGTAACACACATCGAGTCTATAAGCAAGTTCTTGGCAAGTTCTTCTTGATTAGTGTGTCTTGAATAATTGTTGCAACAACTCCTACAATCATCTGTCTTAAGCCTTACGGGTCAGCTGGTAGAGGAGGGACGTACACTTCATCCTTTACGAATCTCCAAATGTAGAAATCGCACTGCGTAAGATCTGGGGAACGAGGAGGCCAGGAGGAACAAGCTCTGTCATTCGGTCCTTTTCATCGATCGCGTTCAGTGTTGTTTAACCAATTGCATATTTCCATATACCAGTGTGGCGGCGCGTTAATTAGCTGCCAAATAAAGTTATCTGGTTCATCTTCTTCCAGTTTTGGAAAGAGGCATTGCTGAAGCACATCCAGGTAAGAAGCACAAGTTGCAGTTGCGGTTGCTTCAATAAAAGAATCGTTCGTAAACTTTACTCCGGGACATTGCACAAAAACATTCAATTTATGGGAGTCATGTTGCAACTTTCCAAATTGCTTCGGTTTTTGTGACCCCCAGATCCGAACATTATAAATGTTCACGTAGGCATGTTCACGTAGCCATTTAGGTGGAATGTTGATTAATCACTGAAGCCAATAAAAAGTAAACATTTTTCATTGTCAGTACCAAAGTTGGTAGGTAAAGCGTAGTTTGTAGAGAGCTTGTAGTAATTGCAAACGATAAGGACGTAGTTGTAAGAGTTTCATTAAAAAGAGTTTCCAAATTTCCAATTTTTCTTAAAGCTACTCGTGAAAGATTCTCTCACCCTTCCAACACGTTCTGCAGTCAATCTTGGCTGTCCCGCACTCTTCCCTTGACACACATACACACTGCCTGTAGTTTTAAGGTTACCCTAAACTAAAATTTCCAAATCCTGCATTTTTCAAGCAATATTTTTGAAAACTTGTTTACATACTGCTGTGATACAATTATCCATAGAATTGGAGTTTCTTGCAGATTTCTTTAATCATTTTGGATTTAAAAACTAATTAAGTATTTTTATTCTGCACATTAATCAAAAGCTGTGCACGATGCATAAATTACTTTTTTTGGAATACCAAAACATTAGTACATTTGTTTCATACTAGTAAATAAAATTGGCATATATAATGTTTGTTACTTCACTTGTGCCAGAAAAAAAATTAAACCTTTAAATATTATTAATTTACTATACTTTATGTTTATTGTTATATTCATTGTGCAACAAAACTTATATGCCAATTCTTTTTAATAATAGTCTTTGTGTCTGTGATGAAAATTTGATGCATATAGGACATAAACTGCATCGTGTGGAGCAATTTAAAGTTTTGAAAACGCTGAAAAATAGAAACACGAGAAAATAGGTTTTAAGGTTTAACATATAATTTAACATTGGTTCTTTGTAAGTCTTAGAATTTCATATGGTCGTGTAGAAATTTTTAAACCATGAATATCTGTCAACTCTCACGGACTGTTACAGAAATTCCGAGTAATATATAAGACAAAGAAAAACTGCAAGTCATTTGGTCCAAGCCAAGCTGCCCTCTGCCGCCAAAACAGTCTCTATTTCACGGCCTGAAATATTCTGTTAGTGGGGTGTGGGGAGGCCCGCCGGTTGCTCTATCTCGCCTATGGTTTAGGATGGGGAAGGCCCAGGTTAAATAATCGGTGGTACGGCATGCCTGGATGATAACGGGGCAGGTAGAAGCACCCGGTGTGAGACCCGCTTTTTAAATTTTAAAACATATTACTATACTATTTTTTTTTACTATTAGTGCATATTATTGTATTTTCAACTTGAAATAGACATATTTAAGGGCAAGTGTTATTGTTCAAAACCAAATTTCAGATTTTACCAATTTTTCAGTCTAGTGAAAACGTTAAAGTACCATACGCACTTACAATCATTCATTAAAATCGTCATGTGATACGGTTTAAAGCGCCGCATGGTAATAAAACAACAAGAAATTGAACTACAATCATTACATTATTTAATTAGGCAAACTTTTTTTTTTCATTTATTGCACTTTTTGATAAATTTTCACACATGGGTATCCTTAAGTTGAGCATATCATCTACGGATGTTATTATTTGGAGGATTGCAATTGAACTCCCCATGGAAAGCTCGTTGCACTGCAATAGCAGATTTAGTCGTATAGAACTCTAAAACACAGAATATCTTTTGCTCCATAGTCATAATTTTTACACTAGCGCATTGTAACAGCATTACTGTAACAACAGACAGTCGAAACAATCGAAACCAACCAATGCAAAACTGTTTGAGTTGCTCTTTCATTTAATATGTCATGCATAACTGCACGTTATAACTGCAGATACTACAAAACATTAGAATTCCCTATATTCATTTGGGAACACAGTGTATTTGGATTTCAGTTTCATAATACATTGAGAGTAGATTGGATTTTATTTTTGTTATTTAACCAATTTACTTTTTGTTTATTCCGTTTTATGATAAGAATTGACGCAGGATTTAATGCTAAGTAAATCAAGGCAACAGAAAATGGAACAATACTGCCCCAAAAGAACGGTATAAAATAAAAGAACGGTATAAAATAATAAAACATATTGTTTCGCAATGTAAGCCAAAAGTAATATGTATAAAAAACAACGTGACGTCATCACCTCACGATACGCACATATATAGCCTTAAATGGCACGCGTCTACAAAAATAACATAGCCAAATCAATAAAACGCATACAAAACAGTATATTGCACAATGTAAAGATAAGAAATGGTAGTTAGAAAATCATATTTATTATAAAACATAATTAAAAACTGTTATATGAGAGAAGAAGCAGAAGAATCACAAAGAGGAACGCGATATCGGATGCTCTAAATCGTTTATACCGGTAACAAAGCTTAGGAACAAAAGTTAAACAAATATGTATTTAAGAAATGTTAGCTATTTAAAGAACATTTTAATGTAAATTACACAAATGTATTGATTTTAAATTATTAGGAATGTATAAAATGTATTATAAATTTGTATTTCACGAAATGTAGAATGGAAAATCTGCCGTTCTCATGGAGACGGACAGATTACAATATATAAAACATTGATCTTCAACTATTGCATATAGGTGAAAATTTTAATATGTTTCCGGGATGCAGTCAATGAGATAGACGCTAGGGATAAGGACGCAAAGAGATAATCTCGCCAATCGAGACCTCTTATTATTTATCAAGAAGATATTGATATATGTGGCACAGTTTTATAAAAAGAGGATTCTGTTCTAACAGCGTGCCTAAATACATCACATTGTTCGAAAAGTTACCAAATAAAACTTCATATATTTCAAGAAATCTTTTAAATTAATTTTTTTATTATCACATCCTACCGTCCAAGCATGGTGGTTAAGATTTTCGTACTCACCGACTGAAGCTAGCTGAACAAATAGAAAACGTGGCTGCTGTGCACAATAAGTAATTCGCTGCCGACAGTAACCTTAACTGCTTCAACAATTAAGTCTGGCGCAACTAGCTAATTACAGTTTCGCCAACATCAAGAGTTATCAACTTCTTATACAGCGGCAAATTCAAACCCGTAAAAAGGTCTAAAATACTACAGCGCAGCAATCAGCAACTCTGAGAACCACTACTTATACTACAACCTACACAGCAGAGCATCCATCCTTCTTCTTTCGAATTCTGCCCCAGAATTTTAAGTATATTCTAGTAATATTTTCTGTTTCTTATTAGAGGAAACGTTCGGTTATTTTAGGATTGCTGGATAAGCCACTAAAATTCATTCTTTAAACTAACCCAGCAAAAGAAAGGCACACAGTGTTATACAGTTACAAACAACTGTTCAAGGATTGGTGATAACAGCTAATAAACCCATTTCCAGAAACGTTTATTTTACGTGCCTAGGGCTTTTGGAATACAGAAAAGAAGTAACATTAAACTGAAAAAAATTGTATATGCATTAATTATAAGTTTGTGTATATACACACACACACACAAAACACACACACACAAACACGCTGAGGCGTTACTTGATGGAAAAGTTGCGGCTCCAGATGATGAGAACCGCATTAATCGGCCGGGGGTGGCGTTGACGCGCCGATCATGTCTCATCCACCAACATTGCACCTCATCCATGACGTCTGTCATAGACCGAGATGGGGAACGCAGTGGCCGGGCGGTCGGGCAAAATTCCTTGTGAGCTGCCGTGCCATGAGTTATTTATTTTATATATACAGGATGTTAATGAACTATACCTAAATCTTTTCACAGAATATGAAGAGTACTTAAATATGTAATTTGAGATAGGAGACTTATGACCTGTTTATTGAAATTTCGAAGTAACGGCTATAAGTTTCTGAAGTGCCAGTACGCATGTATCGATGCGCTTCGTCCGGAATGAAAAACATGTAATAATAAAAACTGTTTACACTACGACACGGATAGAACTCATAACCTTTGGGATAGCAGCTTCCTGCGTTACGCATTGAGCCACCAGAGTAGGCTACATAACTCAATAACATACTTAATGAATACTCAGTGTCGCACTGTCAAGTGATTAATTAGTTCGAGATTTTACAGATTTTTGCGACATTAAATCTTGAGAACGAGCTGCTAAAAATCGATATTTCTATACTCGGGTAGCAGTTTTAAAGACATCCTAAAACATTTTTTCAACCTACTTTGCTTTAACACCGACTTATCAGCACCTGATATTCACACGTTTAACGCTATGTTTATTCGGGGACCATGCATCGCCTATCTTAAATTACTTATATCAGTCACGTGGACAATTTTGCAAATTATTTCGGTGTAGTTCATTAACACCCAGTATATACATATACATTGTAACAAGAATGTGGGATAAAGTAATAAAATATTTAAAATAATAATAATAATAATAATAATAATAATAATAAAAATAAAATACATAGCAATGGTATAATTAGTATAAATATTAAAGAGTTATATATATATATATATATATATATAATTATAATAATAAATAATAAAATAAATTATTTTAATTAATGATTAAAATAATAATAATAAATTAAAATTAAATAAAATGATAAAAGGATAATAATAAATAATTAAATATATTAATGATAGTAAATAAAGTGATAATTGATATTAATTAAAATAGTTTAAAATAATAACCTAAATTTTAAATATATATATATATATAATTTAAAATTTTAGGTAATTAATAATAATATAATACACAAACATTTAAATATTAAATGTAATTTTGACAAATATATAAGTTCAGATGCATAATTTAATTTAAGTTATTTAGGTCAAGTTATTAATCTGACAATTGTATATTTATTTTATTTTGAAAATTTAAAAACTAATATTTGTTAATAAATGAAATAAGGTCTGAGATATTTGCCCCAGTGTAAGCAATTAGATATGGGGGTATAGTATACAGATTTTATTTTTATTTTTTGTATATATATATATATATATATATATATTTAAATATATCCGAGCGGGGTGGCTCAGGTTGTAAGAAATGTGGTCATCCCGAGTACGATCCCCGCCGACCGCCCACATTTAACAATAGATTTGTCGTGGTTGCCTCGGGTTGTCTATTTCATCTAAAGTGGTTCATCTCCTGCTACAACTTTCTTGTCCACAATTTCCTTCACCCATCACTTGTCCTATGTTTGTGGGTTGAACCAGGCAACGGTGTTCGTGAATTGATGCTGGGCAGTGTTTTTTTTTTTATAGTGTTTAACGTCCCCTTAACTGCTCTAGCACCGCAGGCAATGACACAGAGGATACATTGAAGGAAGATGAAGCATCGGTGGAATGTGATGGCAGGGAAAACCAGAAAATCCGGAATAAACCCGCCCTTGAACTGCTTTGTCCACCATCTCTTGGAATTAACCCCGAGCCTCCTAGATGAGAAGTGAGAGGCAAACCTCTCGGCCAGGCTGGAATGGTTATGTGCTCAAACTGCTCTGCGGGGTCCTCCCGGTTAGGAGTACGTCGGGCGATGCCGGATGCATTATATCTGGAAACGTTAGGGTCTCCGTCCATGCTTGCATCCGCCGTCATCCGGATAAGGTCGCATTTCGGAACTACAGCTTCATTCTTCTCTCCTAGAAGTCTCTCATTTACTCTCTTTCTTTTTTAAAATTATTTTGGTAAACTATTTTAGCTGAGTTGTAAGTCCTTTTGCATAAATTGTTGCTTTCAGTATTATAAAACACAACATATGATGATTTGCTATAATTTCTCTTTTTTTCTGCTTCATGGACTGAGGCCACTAGGTCTATTTCCAATCAAGAAAACTGATATATTCACCTAGATATCGGTCTTTCTCTGTTTCTGAATCATTTTCATTTATAGCTTCATGCCTATTAGGCTAATTAATCACCAATTACGTATTCAGTTAATTATATATGCTATACCAAGAGTCTTTTTTTTTTATTTCTTTAACAAATGAAAATGAGAGAGGAAGATGCAGTAGAAGCCGAATAGACCGTATGAGAAAGACTCTAAGAGGAAGAGTTAACAGAAAAAAAAAATAACAAAACAAATTGTGTCAAGGGCGGGCTTTGTTTTCTTTGTTCTTTGTTTCATTATATTATATATATTTTTTCGACTTTCTCTGTTGTTCCTATTTTACGTTTTGGTGAATTTCTTCTTTTCTTTGGTGGTGCTTTTAATTATGTAGAATGAATCTTTCTCACAGCAGTAGGAAGTTAAGGTCAACAATACTTTTCTTCGTCTTCTTAGTATTGTAAGTGACAGCAGATAGGTCCAACAATATTAATTGGTAATCTCAAATCGAGAGATAAAGGACGGTATATAGCCGATAAATCCGGGCTCTTTGGGGATACCGGAGTTTGAACCCAGACTTCTTAAATGTGAAAGAGCACTCTACTTTTGAACCATTTACCTACCCCTATCTTAAGTCGCAAAATAGCACAACAGCCTATGCGAAGTGCTGTTCCCTAGGATTGCGGTCGCGTTCACGATAATCTGAGTCCTAATTATAGATAATGATGATGTTGTTGGTTGGTGTTTAAGGGCACTCAACTACTGAGCTCATTAGTGACCTCAGAAAACAAGGTTAAATAAAATCACCAAAGGGAAAAGAACAATATAAGAACAAATGTCACTAAACACCAGAAGGTAAAAACTTTTGGCTAAAAGAGAAACAGAAATCTAAAGTATTTAAAAACGGAGCGAAAAGGATGCAAAATACCTAAAACGTGGTCGACGGGTTAAAACGAATTAAAAACGAACAACATCAAAATTCATTAAAACCCATTAAAAGCGATAAAGACAGATGAAATCCTTAAAAATTAAATCCTTATCGTAAAGGTCAAATTAGATAAAAATTTAAAAACTCTAACGACCACTCCGTGGTCGCCGGCAACAACCTCCGCGAGAGAGGCCGGCAGGTGTGACTCAGATCGAAGGGCTGCTAGAGCGATACAGTCTAGCAGGACATGCCGTACCGACAATACTGCCCCACAGAGCCGACAGATAGGCACAGGATTTCCCTTAAAACATGACTATGCGTAAAATTGCAGTGACCGATTCGCAAGCGAGCCAATTGCACCTCCTCCCGATTAAAGATCCTGCATTACCTAATTATGTGGTATCGAACTCGTATAAAAACGTCAAACTCTGGTGCGCAGCGTGTTCAGGACGTTTCCAAAGGTGTTTGTTAGGATTAGAAAACCTATTCCACTTACATATATATCTAATCTTGGAAATATGACATTGGTTGCGTGATTTCTGAGACAGCGTTGTTAAAGGTATAGACAGGCATGTCTTGCTATACTTCCAAATTCCCATTGATGATAAGTTATATGCTGTATGCTGCAGATATGTACAAGGCTGACATTGTTTACTGCCGCTTAACACCGATGGAGTAGCTACTATAAAGTAAGAAACTATTAAACAGAATAATTCTCTAAACACTGTCATTGGCCTTAGGTATAGTGAAGAATTACTGTGCAACGGAAACTGATGTCAGTAATAAAAATGTACAAGGGTCTTTTTTTTTGTCAAACTCCGATAGGCTATAAATAAAGACAAGTTCATAGAAAACAAGTATTTTATTACTAAAAGTTTTGTATACTTATGGTTACTTTTCAACATAATCCTCGAGAAGATTGAGACATTTATCGTACCTTTGCACAAGCTTTGCAATACTCACTTCAAAAAATGTTGCCGCCAATGATTTCAAATGAACATTGAAGTTGTTTGGAAGATCTTCGTACTTTACGACATTTGCGGAGAGCCATTCAAACAAACGAAGGGGTATGCTGACTTCAAGAATTGTGTTGATCCATGACAACGCTCGTCCACACACTGCTGGCATAACCCATCGGCTCCTTGAAAAGTTTCAATGGGACATTTTTGATCATCCGCCGTACAGTCCCGACCTGGCAGCTAGTGACTTTCAGCTTTTCCCTGAACTGACGACGTGGCTAGGAGGGCAGCAGTTTCAAACCAACGAAGACCTTCAAAAAAACGTCAATGCTCATTTGAAATAATTGGCGGCCACATTTTTTGAAGCGGGTATTGCAAAGCTTGTGCACAGATACGATAAATATCTCAATCTTTTCAGTGATTATGTTGAAAAGTAACTATAAGTGTACAAAACTTTTAGTAATAAAATAATTGTTTTCTTTGAGCTTGTCTTTTATTTATAGCCTAATGGAGGTTGCAAAAATGGCCCGCGTATCCTGGTCCTCGTGCATTGCGCGTGATAATTCCATTGGTGGGGCTGCGGCCTTTAGCTTCTGAACATGTGTTATGAAATCACATGAATATCCTTAATGCTTAATTGTTTTACCTTAAAATATACTTTTTATGCTTAGTATGGCTAGAAGCTTTTTATTTATTTATTTATTCAATACCATTTCAAACATTTTTATGTCAACATGCATGAAATATTTGTACTTAGATCAAATTATATAACTGCTATGCTTAGCAGTCCAAAGTAAACACATTTTATAACTCCACAATCATAAGTTGTATCGAAATGCCATAATGCAAAGAGAGATATTGATCCTAGTATTTTATATTTATACCAGCCGTAATTGATTAAGTGGAGATTCCAGTTAATAGGCCGACAAAAATTACATCTCCACATACTCTTTAAAAAATAAATTACATAAACTAATGGTGCCTTGAGCGGGTAAGGGCGCTTTACTGAAGCACTGGGATCGCAGGTGCGACTCCCGCCTTGGGCTTGGGTGTTTGTGTGTTTGTAAACGAGTGAGTGTATGTGTATTTGCGCATAAAAAGAAAACGGAAAACAACAGAAATGTTGTGAAAGTGGAGAAAAAAGGAGAAAAGAAAAAAACAAAGGTCTGAAGCATATATATATATAAGCATTTCCCACAAACTCGTGATACTACATTTAATATGTTCCATTTCTTTAGTAGTGAAGTTTCAAAATTTATGCGTTTACTTTTACAGGTGTATTTTCATTGCTCTTAGCTTACTGCCTAATATAACTATCCTTGTAAATAATTTACGTACTATAATATAATATTACGTGTTTGAACGCATTTCTCTGCATGTAATTATCCCCCTTCATTTTTAAATGTTAAATGCTACCATTTGTATAAATAATCTCTAATGTAACAAACAAAGCATAATTATTGAGAATTTTACATGATATTTACTTTTTTAGTTATATTAGGATTGTTCAGCACATCAGGATTATGGCTCTCAAAAATAAAGTTTGCAAAATAAATACCAGAGTAATTAATCTAAAAAACTCCTATACAAACAGAATAAGCCATAAAAGTATATCATATTCAAAGCAATTTTATTTATTAAAATTATAGGTTTCCGGCTAAGGTTCTCCGGCAAACCCTGAGGGAATTAATTCCCATTTACCTGCCCACCATCCTCAGTTTTGATTGTGACCTCACAACCGAAATAAGCGACGTAATAGCGTCTACTATTATGGTATCAGATAGTGTCATTGTTTAACATTCTTTAAACCTTTCAACATCTCGTTTACCAGATCTTTTCATGGTTCTGAAAAGCAAACCTCACGTACCTCAAAGGGCCCTGAATTTGGTCAAATATTCACACATTGAATTCATTTATTACCTGTTACATACCCCATCGAAATTACGTGGCGAAATCATGATTTTTACTTTCTCTATACGCACTATGTACATAGTGAATGGAGAAGGTATGGCACTCCACCAAAATATTCGATACAGAGATTTCACCGGAAATATATGTTTTAGGGTCCTCTTTATCTAAAAAAAACATTTTCACAAAAAGGTCCGTGTGTGAGTCCGTGAGTCCGTGTGTCAGTGTGTCCCTGTGTCTGTGAACACGATAACTCAAAAACGAAAAGTCGGTAAAATACCAAACTTGGTATTTAAGTTTAGTATCTTCCAGGGATGCGACACGAAGATTTTGAGAAAAATCCCCCACCCCCAACTACCCGTTACATGGAACTTTTTTCGAAAATTTTGATTTCCTCAAAAATGGCTCTAACGATTTTGATTAAAATTTCGTATATTAAACATATTTACCTGACAAATAAAATGTATATCATGAATTTTCTGGGAATAGATTCTGAAGAGTAGTTTATTCTGAATGAATTTTACTAAATTTTGAATAACTGCTAAACCGTAAGAGATGGCCAAACCTTACTACACAAAAAATGTAGAACACATTAAAACACACAATTTATGTTATATACATTTTTTTCGTGGAGTTCGTCATTTTTGTGACATTCCTTATTTTTGGTTTCTGCTATGAAAAACGTATACTTTTTTCATACAGGAACTTGTCAACTCCTATCCATATAGACAAAGGAACTTCATTGACATAGCAACCAGCTTCTGACTATCACTTTAACCTACAGTTGTCCCTTATTTCGCTTCTACCCACAAGGAAGGGTGTAATTAGACTATTTGTGCTATTTTATCTGATTAGCATAAAGCAAATAAAAGTATAAGCTTTTTAAGAATAATTTGTTGCAGGGATATGGAGAAAGTCATGTGAATGGTACACATCAGATTTTTACTTTCTCTATACGCACCTTGTACATAGTGTATAGAGAAAGTATTGCACTCCACCCAAAAATTCGATACCGAGATTTCAACGGAAATGTACGTTTTAGGGTCCCCAATATCCAAAAAAAGCATTTTCACAAAAAGGTCCATGTGTGTGTGTGTGTGTGTGTGTGTGTGTGTGTCCGTGTGTCCGTATGCCTGTGAACACGATAACTCAAAAACGAAAAGTCGGTAAAATACCAATCTTGGTATTTAAGTTTAGTATCTTCCAGGGATGCGACACGAAGGTTTTGAGAAAAATCCACCCATCTAAAACTGCCCTTTACATGGAACTTTTTTCGAAAAGTTTTATTTTCGTAAAAATGGCTCTAACGATTTTGATTAAGATATCAAATATTAAAGATATTTACCTGTCAAACAAAATGCATATTTTGAATTTTCTAGAAATAGCCTCTGAAGAGTAGTTTATTCTGGATGAATTTTACTAAATTTTGAATAACTGGTAAACCGTAAGAGATGGACAAAAACTTACTACACAAAAAATGTAGATCACATTAAAACACACAATGTATGTTATATACATTTTTTTTCGTGGAGTTCGTCGTTTTTGTGACATTCCTTATTTTTGGTTTCTGCTATGAAAAACGTATACTTTTCTCATACAGGAACTTGTCAACTCCCATCCATATAGACAAAGCAAATTCATTGACATAGCAACCAGCTTTTGACTATCACTTTAACCTACAGTTGTCCCTTATTTCGCTTCTACTTACAAGGAAGCGAGTAATTAGACTATTTGTGCTATTTTTTTCCGTTTAGCATAAAGTAAATAAAAGTATAAGCTTTTTAAGAATAATTTGTTGCAGGGATATAGAGAAAGTCATGTGAATGGTACACATCTGATTTTACTTTCTCCATACGTACTATGTACATAGTGTATAGAGAAAGTATTGCACTCCACCAAAAAATTCGATACCGAGATTTCAACGGAAATATATGTTTTAGGGTCACCAATATCCAAAAAACGAATTTTCACAAAAAGGTCCGTGTGTGTGTGTGTGTGTGTGTGTATGTGTCCGTGTGTCCGTATGTCTGTGAACACGATAACTCAAAAACGAAAAGTCAGTAAAATACCAAACTTGGTATTTTAGTTTAGTATCTTCCAGGGATGCGACACGAAGGTTTTGAGAAAAATCCACCCGCCCAAAACTACCCTTTACATGGAACTTTTTTCGAAAATTTTGATTTTCTTAAAAATTTTGATTAAATATCAAATATTAAAGATATTTACCTGGCAAACAAAATGTATATTTTGAATTTTCTAGAAATAGCCTCTGAAGACTACTTTATTCTGGACAAATTTTACGGAATTTTGCATAACTACTAAAGCGTAAGACCTAGATAAAAACTTACTGCACAAGAAATGTAGAGCACGTTAAAATACACAATTTATGTTATTTACATTTTTTTCGTGGAGTTGATTGTTTTTGAGACATTTGTTTTTTTTGGTTTCAGCTATGAAAAACTTACTTTTCTCATATAGAAGTTTGTCACCTCCTGTCCATATAAACAAAGGAACTTGTCACAGAGCAACCAGCTTTTGAGTATCACTTTAACCTAAGGTACTCCCTTATTTCGCTTCTTCTTACAAGGAAACAGATAGTAAGACTATTTCTGGTAATTTGTTCTCGAGTAGCATGAAGTAAATAGAGGCAAAAGCTTGTTAACAAAAATTTGTTACAGAGATGTAGAGAAAGGCATGTGCATGGTACTCATCAGATGTTTATTTATTTGTATTCAAAATATTAAAATCTTCTAAGGTTGTGTATAGCAAAAAAGCCTTTCTTCTCCTTATCCTCACTCCAGAAATCAACATTCTCTATATTTGGTCGTTGTAGTGAATCCATCCACATTAGCCATTATTTGCCTAACTTGATTTCCACCTTTAATTATATATGTTTCTATTTAATTGACTGTATTGTTTGGGATTGTTTCTTCATCTCTGTTTTAGAAATGTCGCAAACATTTTAAAGGTGTCGCTTATAGAGGACAAGTTCAAATAAAACTCCCAGTAATAAGAAAATTTAAATGCCTTAGCAATACATCCCAGATATGCTCATTTAGGAGTATTTGTCATCTGGAGTTAGTATACATTAGTACGAAAAGAATATGTTCCACTTTGTCCGGTATTTCTCACATAACGGTTTATTTATATAGACTGTTTAAGAAGCACTATAGCAATAATTTAAAGTCCCAAAACTCTAGTGAAGGGCGTTAAAATGACTGCCAATAATCCAGAGTAATTAAGCTAAACAAATATTTGTGCAAGCAGAATAATATTAAGCCATAAGAAGTATTTATATTAAAATACCATATTGAAAGTAATTCTATTTATTAAAATTACAGGTTTCAGGCTAAGGTTTTCCGGTAAACCCTGAGAGAATTAATTTCCATTTATCTGCCCACCATCCTCGGGTTTGATTGCGACCTCATAAACAGAAATGAACGGCATTAGTAGTGCGCGTGTACTATTAGTGTATTAATGGTGTACATTTCTAAGGAATTGATGTTTGCAAAAAACATATATTTTTATTTTAGAACGGTTTTAGGAAAAAATGGTGCCTTAATATCCAAAAATTGCGGCCTGGAAGTACATGTAACGCCTACCTTAGATATCCGCGTGCTGTTAGAGAATAACATATTACCAGATGATCTGTATGAACATCAGGACCTATACACAAGTAAAGAATTAATAAGATATCAGGTGGTTCTAAATATCAGGAATCAGTAAATTCAGGTTGTCCTTGCAACCTTAAGGACTGGAATTCGCTAAGCGTGGAATAAATGCACACGCATTACCTTGCTTCTTATTCCCTTTATGTTTAGTTTACTGTGAGGATCTATCGTTTTAATATTTTCATTTATTTTGCTATGCGTTTTGCCGATTCAGCACATGTTTGAACGTATGTAGGAGTAATATTGTAGCCGTCGTTGATGCTACGTTATATTTTATTTTGTTTGCATTTCCCACTATGACGGGCTCAAGTCTGTAATTACTTGGTACGAAGCTCTTACACTCGGAGTGCAAGATCTGTATTGACGTAAATCTCTGCTAAGTTTATTTTCTTAGACGATGAATGATCGTTTAGCCATAGAGCAATTTGTTTGTTTCCTTCTGTTATTTGCTTGATGCCAAGAAGTATTCTAAAATTATAACAGTAATTAGGTGCCACGAGGTGATTTTCTCGCCGTTACATTCTGTAAATGTACGAAATGCTTTTTACTGTACGTCTCGGGTTTTGTTGAGTTAATATGAATAATGTCTGTGGTGTGCTCAATCACTACAAGATTCATGCTGTAATATTTATGTGTTATTCTTAATCATCTACAATGTTAGGGCTCCTTTTTCTTAAGTAGGTATTTACATTGTACATAGCCGATTGTAATTATTATATTAACATACTATTTTATTGTAATACCTAAAGGAAAGACGAGCGTACGTCGGCCGAGAAGCAGGTGGAAATAATTTAAACACTTTGGTACGCAAACGGACTAAAGTACCAAACCTTGAAAAGGCAGAAGAATAAGATAATCGTGATGATGATAATAATAAAAACTAAACTTTTTATAACAGTAGAATATTTACTATTTAACCAAAAACAAATACTTCCATATTTATGGTCTGCCAAAAAGAACAAAGTAAAATAAAATAATGAAATTACATTAATTTACAATGGATTTTTTAATGAATTAATTTACAATGGATTTAATAGAAACTAATCAATGAAAAACAAAAATGTATCTAACTAGGGATCACTATGTGGGAAGTCATTCGATCTTGAATCTTGTTCACCAAATGCTTTCTTGGAGTTTACAAAAAATGCAGTGTGCCGAACGTTAGTCCGAGGGCTTCAATTTCCTGCAGATGATATTTCTGATGTACTGGATGGTAGGTGTGTAAATTTGTTGTTTTTCGCTGTTGACTTCTTCAGGCTAGCCAGTATAAATTTCAAACAGAACTATTATACAGGATGTTTAAAAAATACGGGGCATAATTTCAGGTATGTATTTCCCACATGAAGACAATCAAAATAGTTCATTATAACATGTGTCCGGAAATGCTTCATTTCCGAGTTATGGCCTTTACAACATTGAAAGTCCCAACTGTAGACAATCAAAATAGTTCATGTCCGGAAGTGCTTCATTTCCGAGTTATGGCCTTCACAACATTGGAATTCACTGGAACGTTTTTCTTTCCGCAGGTCTTTGCCGTCAAAGGAGACATTAGGAGGGCGCTCTGATAGTTCATTCTGAGGAAGGTTACATTCAGTGTTCTTTAGGCGTTAAGACTGTGCGACATGTATTCAAATCAAGAGCTGGCAGAGATACACTTCATGTACGGTAAGGCGGACGACAATGCTGCGCTGGCTCGTCGTTTGTACCAGGAGAGGTACCCACAGCGACAATGGCCAGATCGGAAGACATTTGTACACCTCCATTCCCGTCTGTGCCATTATGGAACATTCACCTCTCCTGGTTTGGGAAGGGGACGATCAAGATCTACAACTTCAGAAGTACAGGAGGAGATTCTGGAGGCTGTGGACAGGACTCCTATCAGCACACGACGGTTAGCGTTGCAAGTCAATGTTCCTCATACGACTGTCTGGAGACTGTTGAACGAGTATCAATTGTATCCTTATCATTTGCAACGTGTACAGGCCCTGTCACCAGCAAATTACCCTGCACGAGTTAGGTTCTGTCAGTGGTTCTTGCAGCAGTGTGGTGTAAATCCGAACTTTTCTGCCGTCGTATTATTTACAGATGAAGCACAGTTAACAAGAGATGGCATAACAAATTTCGACGATCAGCATGTATGGTCGCATGAAAACCCATGCAACTGTTGTATCTCATCACCAGGTGCAGTTCTCCCTCAACATATGGGCCGGTATCATTGGCGATCGATTAGTTGGACCCCATGTACTTGTAAACAGACTTACGGGGCAGGCGTACACAAACTTCCTGGAAAACACCATACCTGACGTTTTCGAAGAGACTCCACTGATCAATCATCAACATATTCACTTCTTGCATGATGGCGCTCCTGCACACTTCAGTCTTACGGCTTGCCGGTACTTGGATCGAAGGTTTCCTGATCGATGGATAGGTAGATGTGGCCCAATTGCTTGGCCTCCACGCTCACCTGATCTGAACCCTCTCGATTTCCACTTGTGGGGCCATTTAAAGTCATTGGTTTATTCGTCTCCGGTGCCGGATTTGGAATCCCTTTGGAATCGAATTGTGGCAAGTTGTAAAGACATACGCAATACTCTTGGAGTTTGGGATCGTGTTTGCAGGTCAATGAGACATCGATGTGAGGTCTGTATTCAAGCTGGAGGTGGACATTTTGAACATCTTCTGTAATGACAACAACCTGCGGAAAGAAAAACGTTCCAGTGAATTTCAATGTTGTGAAGGCCATAAATGAAGCATTTCCGGACACATGTTATAATGAACTAATTTGATTGTCTACATGTGGGAAATACATACCTGAAATTATGCCCCGTATTTTTGAAACAACCTGTATAACCTTTCGTACTGTTGTTTTTAAAGGGTATTATGTCAATTCTTCTTCTGCTACTTTTTGAGGCATTACCATGAACTTCCTCGTGAACGTTGGAGATTTCCTTACGCAGTTCTTCGGCGATTGGACTTCTGATTTTGTGATGATTCGAGTTACGTAAGGCGTCGTCATGCGAAGAGGATCCAAGACAGGAGCAAGGGATTCTTTCTTTCTGCGGCATGTGCGATAGATCTTATCGTTTTGAGATCTTCCCGGCACGGATCTGACTTTGGACACGTCATTTGGTCATTTTTATTTGCGTCGCACCATTCGCTTCAGAGTAGGCTGCAGTGGCTTCTCACCCATTTGTTGTTATGTGTATATTCTTTATAGTTCGACGCCAATTCGTTTCGATATAAAGAGCTCTTGTTCGCTATTTCCTTATTCCTCAGTGAGTGTCGGTATTTGGATAATCATTGGTCGATGACTATGTTAGGGTCGTCAATATTGCGGATATATGTTTCTGCTGTTAAATTACGTGGTGCTAGGACATTATGATTTCCTAATAACGGTATTACAGGCATTTATTTGGTGACTATAACCTTCCCACATCGTTCTGAATAACCGATGCTTTTGTGTTTGAATCGAGTAGATAACACTGTCGGGAATGCCAGATGGTAGTTCTGGAAGTTCTTTTAGATAACTCATATGTTTCTCAGCAATTCTTTCGCAATTTTGCCTGATCAGCTGTCCAAAGTGGATAAATTAGTGTAAATCAAACAGCTTGGTTTAAAACTGTGAATTTGATTGCTTTTCCATTATGGGGAACAAGTTCAACAATCTATTTTTTGATGCTGTTTCTGGAGTAGGTCTGATATCAAAAACTGAAGAATCGTTGAAGGTAATGTATATGTTTGTCTTCTTTTTTATGTAATATATCCTAACGTCCTTTAACCTGATTGGTCATATCGGACAATGATTGAATCCAGTGAGATGATGTTCAAATGACCTCAGGATCCATGGAACTTAGGAAATTGACATTCGTCTTGTACTGTTAGCCGTATTTTCATCAAATATTGATGCACCGTGGGCCTATTTGCATTTGCGATACATATACCGACACATTTATCTGGATTTACTTGTAAATCAATTCTGATGACAATTTGCCACAATTCTAGCATTGCCTGTTTGTCTCTAACCTTTATTGTTGAATAACATTGGCCAATAATGAAAATGTTTTGGACTCAAAAATAACTAATTAGTATATATTTCCATGTACTGAATTAAGAAATCACCATAAAAATGACAGATTAGCTTTTCTTAGATAAAGTGACATTTCATTTTTATATCAACATTTTTAATTTGGGGGAAATTTTGTTTTGGGAGTTAATGCTATTGTCCAACAACAAAATACAAACATTCTTAAGCTGTGTATAAGTCATAAACATAGATACCGTTGCTGTGACTTTTGAGTTTCATATATTTTCTGCTGTAATTAATGCAGAATTTCTGGTTTGAGAGTGCTATTGTAGTGTAAAATTCATAAAAATGTCACGAAAATGTGTATATATTGTGAATAATTTTTGTAAAGTTTATGGTGAAATAAAATTTTCCACGCAGAAACGCCATCTGATTCCTCTTGTGAAGACATCCTATCTGCATTACTTCGATATGAAAGTCTTGAGCTCCACATATATATTACAAAGCATGTTCAGTTACACTGCGAGAATGGATGAAAAATAAGAAACGATCTATGGATTTTGCTGTGCCTATGAAAACATTTTGTGAAAGGTATGTACCAAGAAGTTTAGGTCTTTAAGTACATAAGAGAGAAATTTCCGAAATTAAGTGATGCAAAAGTTAAGGAAAGTATTTTTGTCGGGCCACAAGTTCGAGAACTTGTAAAGGATCCTGCATTTGATCCAAGTTTTGGAGGGGAAAGAAATGGTAGCTTGGGAAGTCTTCAAAGGAGTTGTTCGTGGATCTTTAGGCAACAAAAGAGATAACTGTACTCAGTTGCTGACAGTGCTCCTTGTGTGCAACATGTCCCGTAAAATCCATTTTCTCCACTCCTATCTAGACTTTTTTCTTCCTAGCCGTGGAATTGTCTGTGATGAACATAGAGAAATATTCCATCAGGACACTTCTATTATGGAACAAAGATATCAGGGCCACTGGAAAGAAGCAATGCTTGCGGTTTATTGTTGGTCTTTGTGTAGGAATGTTCCAGAACCTGCTTACGAGAGGCAAGTTAAAAGACGACGTTTTCATGAAACCACCACATGATCCTCTTCAGACCCAATCATTGTGAGGTATTCTTACAGCAAATTAGAACTCTTAGAATGTAAATATTGTTTAAAAAAATTCAAACGCTTTTTCAATGTTGTTAGCATTTGTAGTTGAAGTGCACTTTTTTCTCTTAATCTGTTAATATGAAATCCTATTACCTAGTGTGTATCACAGAAACTAAAGCTAAGAAAAACTTTTCATTATCATATTCGTGTTTCCTGTTTCAAAATTAATAAGAATTGACTCATTAAGTGCAAGAAACATTCAAAAATTGCTTTTTGTTGGCCAGTGTAATCAGCAAAGCCCATAACAGTAAAAGGACAGGGATTATCTGAAATCAGTTCCCTATAAGCGTCCTTTAGGTCATTAAAACTTAAGTTTGTGACTAGATGATAAATATATAATGGTAGTGATAATGGTGGTCGTTGCATTGCAATTTTTGTTATATTTATGGAATTATTGCTACTTTGTAAATATTCCATTTGGATCGTGTCGTGTGTTTGTGGTTTGCCGATTAATAATTAATTCTTATAATTTGGAAGGTATGCCCACCGCAACTAATGTTGTTTTTTGTTCTTTTTTATTTTCTTTAATCGAGTTTAACATGTGTCTGGGGATGGGAGTGTCTATAGGTGTGCCTGTTAAAATCTCGCTGATGAACTGAATTGAATTCCGGATATGAGTAGCATAGGCCCTTTTGAGGACTTTTCTAATTACCGAGCAGATTCCGGTTGGTCTGTAGTTCGAAAAATCGCTCGTGTGTCTTTTGTATATATAAGTTTTGTTCATGCTTTCTCTAAACAAGCTGGTACTTGACCTGTTTGTAAACTTGTACGTGCAATTTTAGGGAGTATTTCGTATGTTATGTTAGTTTTATTTTCCATAATTAGAGCTAGATTTGCCCCTGATACAGTGTCCATTGATAATGATGCAAAGGGAAGTTCTTGGATTGCAAAAAACGTATTGTAGTTTTGGTCAAGTCTTAACTAGTAGAAAGAGTAATTAATTAATGCTTTCGTTTATATTTTCTGCCAAAAATGTTTTTATACCTTTTCAGAAATTGCTGCCATTAACTGTATATTTAGAGTCCAGCACTCCTCACTCACCTTTCCTTCTTTGATGGGGGTTCCTAAATAGGTGCATAGCAGTAGAGCACATTATTGGTTGGGTACATTAGCCTTTGGGCATAGAGGTGGTAAGGGGGTTGTTGTTTTTCCAGTTTTATCCTTCAATACCAAAAGAAATATGAAACTGTCACAGAAACAATAATGCTGTCGAAAAATGCAATTTCCGGTTCAAAAAAATCGTGCAAAGACTACATCCTAAATACTCGTGTTAGTTAAGACCTTGAAAGATAATACAAAGTACTAGGGAATCCTCTTCGACTCAATGGAACTTATCTGGGAGGGGAAAAAATGAAGAAAGTCAACAGGATTGCTAATAGCTTGAAAGAACTTAAGAAAACCAGAGATCTAAAAAATGTCTCAAAACTATTGCTTTTGTGCATAAAATAAGTTAATAACAAATTACATTTTATACGAATCAAATTAAATAATGAAGAAATATGATGAGTTCTTGGTAAATGAACTTGTACATAAATGAAAGTATAACTATGGATAAAGAAAGAACAAAACACATTGACAAGTTCTAACAGAAAGAAAATTACATAATAGTAATAATAACAAAAATATGAGTTTTTGGTGCGATAACATATCACTTCCACATGGTGTGCCCCAGAAATAGCATGTTTTAAGAATTTCTTAAAAACATTTTTCATCTGTATAATAAGCATGACTTAGAGCAATTAACACACAGAACCTGAAACGGATTTTGCTAGTAGTTTGACGAATGAGCCCAATGCTACTGTTTTTTTCCCTGTGCCCAATTGCTAATATGCCCAACTGCTACAAATTCTCATAATAGTACTTCGATTGTCATTTTTCACGTTCTATTTGGATTCAATAAGTTAAAAGATTTTCCGTATGTATCCCATTTCTTATCGAATAACGTTTTTCTTCTTGCTTCATAATATTGTATAGATAAGAGGTGGATAGTATCTGCGAGGAATCGAGAAAAGACTTTGTTACTGTATTATAATCACTGGTATTTGCTTGTAAATTCATTTTAGCATTCCTTCAGTGATTGCTGAAATGCTGTTTCAGTTGGATTTGAATCTTCGTTGTTAATAATCACAGGATCATATTGATGGATGGTTATGTTAGCAAGTTTTTCTCTGTGTACCTTTCGACGTGTTCCATTAATGTAGTTTTTAATTGATTTGTATGGTTTCCACAATGTTGGCAAGGACTAAGGGTTAGTGGGTTGTTTATATGTATACAGTTATATCAGGATGTATTGCATTGGATTCGGCAGATCTTGCTGTTAAAAGAGGGTTGTGTACTAATGTCTACCAAGTATGATTAATATTGAAGACCTTCCATATTATGTTCCTTTTCATCCAAGTCAGGTGTTAATATACAGGGTTACTCAAAAAGAACGAACACATTTCAAATATTTATTGCTTCCAAACTACAAAAGATAGAATTATGATTCCAACGTTCATGGAGGTAGAAAAGTGTACATTTTTATAAAATGCATTCAATATGAGCACCGTATGTTACACGACATGTGTCAAAACGGTGGCTCATTTCTTGCCACACATGAATCAGCAGGTCTCAGTTATCGATTTATAACTTCAACAATTCGATGTCGTAGATCTTCAAGAGTGCCAGGCATAGGAGGGATCAAAATACGGTCTTTTACGTAACCCCATAGATAAAAATCACACGTAGTGAGATCTGGAGACCTGGGAGGCCACCGGTGATAAAGTTGATCTGCTCCTTCTCTACCAATCCAACGTCCTGCAAAGGCGTTATTCAAGAAACGTCGGGCGTGGTAAGAGAAGTGAGGCGAGGCACCATCTTGCATGAACAAAATTCATTGGAAAACATTAATCGTTGAGTAAAATTGTCTTCTTCCACATCTTCTAACATGCCAATGTACAAATCGTACCGTTTGTTGTGGTCGTCAGGATTCAATGCAGTTTGTATGTCTCCAGGTGCAGACGATGTTTTAGAACTCGCCATACCGTTGTTGCTTGCTCATGATGTGGATTTCTTTGGGATCCTTTCGTTGAACTGCAACAATGGACTCTAGCTTTGCTAATTGGAGCACACAAAATGATTTCTCTTGAGGTGTCGCCGCCTTTTCACTACATACAACAACAAACAACAGCGCCAATGCGGCCGTGATTGAAACTTCTAACCCCCGCGCTATTTCAATTGTAAACTTTTCTCTCTCCATGAACGTTGGAATCATGCTTCTATCTTTTGTAGTTTGGAAGCAATAACAGATTGAAATGTGTTCCTTCTTTTTGAATAACCCTGTATGACTTTAAGCTATTGTTGTTAATACCATAAATAGTGAATATCTTCTTATGCAATTTAAACTGGATATTATTAGCCATACCTAATGATAGTGATGATCTTCATTATTCTGCATAAATATGCTTTGTTTTTGTACCTAGCTTCAAATTTAATTTACAGTCTGGATATCCACCGGAAAGCAGACGATTGTGTACCTCAAAGTAAACAAACTGTAGATGAAATATATAAACAAACTTTCATGACGTGTTTTGGTAATAAAAGTCTCACTAACACTTACACATATAAAATAGGTATAAATAATTTCTCTAGTATACTAATAAAAAGCTTATGTTTTAAATTATTCGGGAAAAATTTAAAAGTATACCTGCAATTAACTTTTAATCTTTGTTTAAATACCTGATTATGATGGTGATAATAAAAATAACTATAACAATAATCATAATTTTAATAATAATTATAATAGCAGTAGTAGTGGTAGTGGTAGTAGCGGTACGGCGGCAGCTGTGGTGCCATTTGTTTATTCTATAAAGCCTACTCGTAAAAATTGTCAGCATTGGTAGTAAGTCGTTTAGATGGTGTAGGGATAACCAAGGGGTAAGAGTTGTCAAATTTCAAAAATAATTTTACTTGTTTCGTAAGCTACAGCCCCTCCTCCTTCCCCAATTAGAGTGACGGAGCTGCCAGCGGATATCAGAAGACATGGCCGTACAGACAATCAGAAATTCGATAACTAATACTATTTGTGCTTTGTATACCAAGCCTAGTTCAAGATACTCGTACTAATATGCTTGAAAATACTGCTCTTAATAAGTAAAATTATAAGTCCACAAATGAGAGTAACATAGTGTAATGTTGTTCTTTACACTGCACTTAATTAGCAATAGAACTATGTGCACCTGTATAATATAAGAAATACTGCAATCACATAGTTAGCAATCGGATTTTTATGTTTTATCGTCGGTATTTAATTAGCACATCTCCTGAAGCAGAATATGTGAATTTCATTTGACCATTTGACACCTAGTATAACTTAAATAGTCGCGTTTCCTTCTTCGAAAGAAAACTGTTACGACATTTTGCCACTGAAACTACACTATAAAATTATTTCAAACACTACTACAAGCAATAGTTAATTAGTTAAGTACTAAATACAGGACATACATTTTTCATATAGCTCTAACATTAAACAATAAAAACATTCAGCAGAAAAATCAACATATAAGTTGCCACTGAGATCATCTCAGAAGTCAGGTATCTTGGAACCTTAGGACAAACTATGTACAGCTAGGGAACTTAATGTATTACTAGCAGTATTCATTGTAGCTGAATGGTTCAACAACCGCACGGAAAGCAAGAGACCCACGTTCAAACCGTTCATTTTTCATCTACTCTGTAACAAAAATCTGTGCAGCTGTTCAAAGAGAAATTACAGAGAACCTCACTTCCATTTCAGTTCCTCTTTATCGTGAGAAATGCCGACAGTCACTTTGAATGAAATATGTTTCCTGCGTCACCAAGCCGAGAAATCGCTGGAGTGTCGTCCCACTTTTGTTGCCTTCCTTGTTTCATACCAGTAGCTTCGCCGGTTGGAAGTGGAAATTTAGTTTTATTTATGGACGCTCTTTAACTGTTTGGTTCTCAGCGTCGCATTCTAAATTGGGCGTGAAAGACAGCTTAATTTTGCTCAGAGTCCCTCTAAGAACCTCAGGCTTTACTTTCCTTCCGAAGGAAGCCATTTTAAGGATTTTTACGCCCGCCAGGTTTGACCTTGCATATATTAAGTTAGCATGGTAACCATTACACTAAGGAGGGCGTCTTCGCCGGTTGGAAAGTGACACTCTGCCACTCAATGATGGTCTGAATATCATTGTCGATATTAACAGAAAATAAATGCCTGAACCAGTGGGAGCTGCAAATTCGTCAAAGCAGCAAAGAAAGGTCAACCCAAACGTAGTTTTGGAGACACGAAGGCAATAAATTTACTATTAAGGGAGAAAAGTATATAGGAAAACTATCATTAAAATCTTCTATAGCGGCATTTAAATGGCAGGCTCCAATGACGTATTATCCATTGAAATAATCTTTCCTTTGTATAAGATTGTGTAACATGACGTTGACACTGTAAAATTTTGTGAGAAGCTTCACAAATAAATCTAAAAAAAATTGCAAACCATTGGTGTCTGTATTGATCCACGAAACTATTTTAAGCATACAAGGCTGACCTGATTCATTTTCTTTTCCGTTATTCCCGTTACAAGTCCCAACGTTCTTTCCTGTTCCACACTCTTCAAAACCTTTCCGTCCCTTTTCCTGCCAGCATCAGTACTACTTAGACTTACTAAATACCGGATTACCCTTGCAATAATAAAGACTGCCATTTAAACATTTTGCTTGTCACAATGCACTAATGTCTTTCTCTCTTCTGATAGCCAAATAGTTTACACCTGAAGGGAAAGAAGCACACAAGAAATAAAGAATTAAGGTTTATGCAACTTAAAAATTTGGGCCCTTGTCGTAATACAGTAATGGGCATTAAAGTAAGATACTGTTTCGAGTTGAGAAAACTATACTTCAAAATAATTTGATAAAATAATGAATTTAGCCCAAACATGAAACATGAAAATTTAGAAGATCAAGACAAACCAGGTTTGGTTTTCATAACCAAAAGACTTACTAATATTCAACCTAATACTCCTGTATCTTGGATACTCTTTATACTGGATTATAAGGCAGTGGAATATAGACAATTACTTTCTCTGCAGTTAAAATTTAGTAAAAATGTTTGTTTTTTTAAATTAAAGTTCGACCACACATATTGCTTACATGATAAGATCTCCAATGTCCTCGAAATATACATTCATTAATATATGTACTATAGTTGAGGAGCTTTTTATTTCCCAGGGGAGTATTCGCTACGTTCTTGACATGATATGATTTACGCAAAGTGTGTGCAAATAAACTGACAGCTGTAGCAACAGATGGTTAAGTGCACAGAAATGGGCAGCGCATCAAGGCTTGATTTCATTTTGCACCTACAAAAGGGATATTTCCGAATTTGTTTTCCTTCGATATCCAATTTTGAACAAACTTCTGGCATTGTTCTCTTAAGTAATAAGCAGTGCATGGAACGTGTCTCAACCATTTTTCATGTGTCGATAGCACAAGACACATTCATTCGTTCTCAAGTGTCCCTCAAGCATTAAATTTTAAGTAGCACTAATTTAAAAGGGTCGTTTCCTTAACGCGGTGGTAGCACAGCTGCCTGTCTGCCAAGCGGGAGATCTGGGTTCGATTCCCGGTACCGGCATGGGGATTTTTCCTCCGCTGGAAGACTTGGTCCGGGCCGCACTCAGCCTCGTGAGGTCCCTGGGGGACTAATTGAGAAGCTACATGATGAAGTACGGCTCTAGGTCAAGAGGACCACATTAACCGACCGGGGTAGTTCGAGGCACTGACCACGTCTCACCCTCCAATACTGCATTCCGTCCATGACGTCTGTCATGGACCAATATGGAGGACTCAGCAGCCGGGCAGTAGACCAAGGCTCCTTGAGCCGTCGTGCCATAGAGTTATAACAATTTAAAAGCATCTAAAACCGTTGGGTTCAGAATAAAACGGGCAGGAAAAGAATAATTTTTTGGACAGTTTAGGCGTCCGTTGCTGCAGTAAGCATGTATGATTTTATTATTGGAACCAGTTGAAAAATTCAATGCTACAGCCGGTATTTGAACACGCTTCTCCCACTCTCTGTGTGGTTGCTCTAATAATTGAGCTAATGTGACAACTTACCGGTATGGCATTCAATCTTCCAACTCATTATATGTGTTTTACGGGTTGAACCATCCAGCATATTTCCCTTCAGAGAACACCTTAATGGCGACTTACCATCGTCAGTACTTAGTATACGAGTAACATTAACATGTTATTGCCAAATACCCAGACTATTTTTCTTATAATAGTAATACTCCTCTCTCTCTTATATACACAGGGTAATCATTTTTTTATTGCTGGAATCACTTTGTTCTATTCTCACAAACATTTAACATTTTTTCTGTCTTAGCAATCCCTATTCTGTTAGGTAATTTGTGACATAAAAGTTTGCTGTTGTTATTATTATCATATTCCATCATGGTGTTTGTTTTGTTTTGGAGATTTTAAAAATTATTGAGTTATTGAATTGTAAACTTCAAGCCATGGACCGTACTGAAGATGTAATTAGAACATAAGAAAATAAAACCATAATGGAATTAAAGTATTTATACCAGAATACCTGTCATTAAATTACTCCTGAGGCTTTGTGAGTTACGCAGTGAGAAGGGAAACTACTGTAGAGAACATTAACACATACCTTTTATCTCAAATTAAATATCGTCTTCTGGTCAGGTCGCGAAGGGTTGGAACTCGAAGACAATCTATGTCACTTAGACTTTTACTTTCCCAACACGTATTATGTACATAGTGTATAGAGAAGGTATTGCATTCCATTCAAACATTTCGATACCGAGATTTTAACGGAGATACACGTTTTAGGGTCTCCTGTATCCAAAAAAGGATTCACAGAAAAAGGTCCACATGTGTATGTGTGTGAGTGTGTGTCCGTTGCCCGTGTGTCAGTGAAAAACCATAGTTCAAAAAGGAAAACTCCGTAAAACACCAACACTTGGTACTTAAGTTTATTATTTTCCAGTGATGCGACAGGAAGATTTTGAGCAAAACCCCTTTACCCCAAACTACGCTTTACATGGAAAAAAAAAATGAAAATTTATATTTTCTCAAACATAGCTCTAACGAATTTGATTAAAATACCTATATTAAAGACATTTATGTGGCAAATAAAATATATATATCCTGAATTTACCTGGAATAGCCTCTAAAGACATCTTTATTCCGAATGAACTTTGCTGAATTTTGCGTAATTAGTAAACCGTAAATGATAGACAGAAACTTACTACACCAAAAATGTAGATCTCGTTAAAGCACACAATTACAACTCCATGGCACGACAGCTCACGGGGAACCTTGGCCTACCGGCCGGCCCATCTCGGTCCACTACAGAAGTCATGGATGGGGTGCAGTATTGGAGGGTGAGACGTGGTCAGCGCCTCGAGTCCCTCCCGGCCGGTTAATGCGGTCCTCATGACCTGGAGCCGCTACTTCTCCATCAAGTAGCTCCTCAATTGGCCCCCCAGGGACCTTACGAGGCTGAGTGCACCCCGGTCCAGGTCTCCCAGCGGGGGAAAAATCCCCACGCCGGTACTGGGTATCGAACCCAGGTCTTCCGCTTGGTAAGCAGCTGCGCTACCACCGCGCTAAGGAGACGACCAAGCACACAATTAATGTCATATAATTTTTTCATGAAATTGACCATTTCTGAGGTATTCAATGTTATTTGTTTCAGGTTTAAAATACTTAAAACTTTTCTCACACGGAAAGCTCTAAACTTCTAACTCTGCATGAAAACGGATTACAACCACCTGGTAACCAGCTTTTAACAGATTTGATATTTGTTTTAGCCTAGTGAATTCCCTTACTTTCCTTTTTCTTACAAGCAAGCAAATAATTCAGAAAATGTTTATCTCGATTATCATAAACTTGATAGAAGAATAATTTTTTTAACAATAATTTGTTACAGAGATGTAGAGAAAGTGATGTGAATGTAACACATGAGATTTTTACTTTCTCTACACGCAATATTACGAGGGTTGGCTGATAAGTCCCGGGCCTCACACACATATGCTCCACTAGGCCAGTTAGATGGTAGCATCGTAAATATATGAAAAGAACGTGCAGGTAATATTTCAAATCATGTTTTGGACTTTCGCAAGGTCTGTGCAAGATGGGTGTCGCGTTTGTTGACACCTGATAAAAAGTTGCAAAGAAAAACTGTTTCTGTTAAGAATGTGGACCTCTAACGTAAAAATCTCAGTGAATTTTTGAGACGGCTGATTACCATGGATGAAACTTGGATACATCACTACACTCCAGAAAGTAATCTTAGTCAAAGCAGTGGATTGCGCCAGGCGAACCAACTCCAAAAAAGGCAAAGTCAATTTTGTCAGCTAACAAGGTTATGACGAGTGTTTTCTGGGATGCACAGGGAATCATTTTTATTGATTGTTTGGAAAAGGGTAAAAGTATCAATGGTGACTACTATGCAAGCTTACTGCAACGTTTGAGTGATGAGGTGAAAAGAAAAAGACCTCATTAGGCAAAAAAAAAAAAAAAAAAAAAATCCTGTTTCATCAGGACACGGGCCAATCGTTCAGTCATTGCAATGGGAAAAATGTGCGAATTAAAAATCCTGCTGCATGAACATCCACCCTATTCGCATAATCTAGTACCCAGTGACTATTACCTGTTACCAAACCTCAAAAAATGCCTTGGCGGACGAACATTTCACAGAAACGAGGAGGTCATCGATGTGGTAAACAGCTATTTCTAGAGATGGTTTAATTAAATTAGAACACTGATATGACAAAGGTATTACCATTTCTGGAAATTATGTTGAGAAATAAAGAAAAAACATTTTCTTTTAATGCTGTTTTCAATGAGAGGCCTGGGACTAATCAGCCGACCCTAGTACATAGCAATAGAGAAGGTATTGCGTTCCGTCCAAAATTCCGATACCAAAATTTCGATGTTTTAGGGTCCCCTGTATCCAAAAAAAGGTCCCCGTGTGTGCGTGTGTGTGTGTGTGTGCATATCAGTGTGACCACGTGTCCATGTGTCTGTGAGCACGATAACTCAAAAACGAAAAGTCGGTAAGATACCAAACTTGGTATTTAAGTTTAGTATCTTCCAGCGTTGCGACAATAAGATTTTGTGGAAAATTCCCCACCACCAACTACCGTTTACATGGGTTTGTTGTAGGTTCTTGTTCAGTGCTGACTGATGTGGGTGTTATATTGAAGTGTCTGTTATAATTTGGCGTCACAGAGACTTGTCCCTAAAGGCATTACTCCATGAGGCATCGTCTTATAATGGAATTCTGCCTCCACAGTTCATATTTCCCAAAACTAATACGTTTGATGTCTTCGAAACGTCGGAGTTCCAATCCTTCATGGGCCGCTTGGAATCCCGAGAACAATTTGATATAAAACATTAATGTTCTCTGTAATATTTTTCCTTCTCACTGCGTAATACAGACTGCAATTATATAAAAAATCGTTTTTAGAATATTTGGGCATCCATAGATACCCAACATTTAGCTGTTTTACTCTTTCTTTGAGTTCTACAAGTATTTGATGATAGTATAACACATCTGTTTCCTAACATACTATTTTATAAATCAGCATTTTTCTCCAAATTACATTGTCACACTTTCAAAATGTTCGAAGAGTTTCAATTTTTGTTTAAATAAAAGTAACATTTCCCTGGGTGTGCAAAATATTTACTATATAATACTACAGGCGTAAAAAGTATACACCATAAAACAGTTTTTATAATAAAATTTGTATAAAACCTGATTAATTTTAAAGATTAAATTATATTCAGTAATTAAAGTAATTGAAAATCACCGCGTGAAGGTTTTGTGGTCAAAGCTTCAACTAAAGATCCCAAAAAATTTTCTCAAATTTTAAGTCACTTAGAACATTTTGGAATACCTACCTACCTACCTACCTACCTACCTACCTACCTACCTACCTACATAATAAAATGTGTGAAATAACTTAATCTTACAAAATTTCTATCCAAATTCAATGAACTTTGGTAGTCGTATAATATAACAGCTATGCAGTTACAATAAAATTTTCAGAACAATCATATAGAATGTATACATTTCAGATTTCACTCTTAAGGGTGCCTATAATTAGGATTTTTATTAATAAAAATAGCTAGTAATTTTAGTTTCCATTAAAATAGTAATGGTATTTATTCTAATTCAGAAAATATTCTTAATCTATTAGATTAAACTAAATTACGGCTGAACTAAGTGCATCAAGATTAGTCTTCGTTTGTTCCCCTGTGCCAATGGAGGAAAACAAAAAAACAAAAAAAACAAAAAAAAAAATGGACAACGCATATTCAATTACATAATCGGGTACACGGAATGCTACGCTCAGCAGTCCATCAAGTAAAGTGGTTGGAAAAGAGTGCAAAACCAAATAAAAATGTTGGAGGGGCGAGAGAGGAACTTTGCAGTTAACACAGTTTTAAGGCTTCCCTCAGTAGAAGCTATTTTCATGACCTAAAAGCAAAGTTTTAGCTCCTCAGACCCCCTCATCATTCACTCTTAAGTAGAAAAAAGAAGAGGGTGCGATGCGGTGATTGCTAGAGCATTTCATTAACATTGTTGTATATATCAGGACGAAAAAACTGTTCTAATTCTGAACTCTGCGGCAGTGAAAACTTTAAGTACTGCGGTTATTTGATTTACACAGTTTCGCAAGTTTAACTCCATAGCGGTTCCAAAAATAACCAAACACATTTGCTAATTTAACTTTCAATCTTCTAAAACCTCATTACTTTGATTTATGTAAGAAAACTTTGAATCACTGGTGTATAACAAGTGCAATGTAAAAGGACAATGGTTACGGAAGAAATAAGTAACATTTTTAAAATTGTACATTGAAATAGCAGCTACCTTTGAATGAGATATTAATAACTAATATGTGCACGAATGTACTGGTTATTGTTCCTTAACGCTTCTTCTTCTTCTTCTCTTCCTTCTCCTTCAGTCATCAATCCTTTGATTATGATTTTCAAAATACCTTGATATCGCAAGGAATTTATTCTTCTTTTTCTTGTTGGGTTTCAAATTTCTCATTTTGCTTTTCCTTTCTCATAAACTTCTGAATTAGTGTCGGATAGGAAGGACTCGCTAAACAATGCAGTATCCCAGTACTCGCCTGCCGACTCAGGGAAACTACGAAAAAATTATGGGTCAGAGACATATCTTCACCAGAGCAAGTAATTTAGTAATAACTTTATATTTTACTATAACAAGTGCGTCATAATTAATGCGTTGTGAATTTTATTGTTCTTTTTCATACTCGGTTAAAAATGACTGCGTTTGCTTTTGCTTATTCATAAACTTCTTCATTGGTAATTTTATCATTCCTCTGTATGAGAATTCCTCTGTAGCAACGTGTTTCTAATGTTTCGATTTTTCTTTCTGATTTCAGATTAGATTAGATTAGAAAGCATTCTTAGGTTCGTTTAGGCCAGAAAGCCACTGAACATAGAACTTGTCAAGGTATATACATGTATACATATGTTTATATACTATATACTTTGAAAAAAATGTATAAAGCTCTAGTCCTAAAAGCATAGGTTACAAAAATAACAGAATATTTTTTTTTGCATGCACATAAAAACAAAGAGTATCAAAATATAGTGTTAAAATGTATAAGTAAATAAATATAATTTCATTATATGTAAAACTAATGTTATGTGAGATGATAATTTTAAAATTATCTATATAATAGTTACTAGTAGTAATTATATAAACTAAAACATGATTATTGTATTATGTACTCTTCATAAATGTCAACAAATTACAACAAATATTTACAAATATGTTATAGAATTTCCAATGCAAAGATTTAGAATTATGTACTAGAGTGTAAAATATCAAAACATCAGCTTTACAGACCTTGTGTCATTGCTAAATACTAAAAAAAATTCATTTGACACATTCGTGCGAGTCAAAGTATTAATCAGTTTAATTTAATATAAAACACACACACTAATATACACAAAATGCAATACATTGTAATATTTATAAATACAATGATTATTAACGGTATTGTCAGACAGATTTGTCACTTAAATATTCGTCTACAGAGTAAAATGATTTATTGCAAAGGTACTCCTTAAGAGAGGCCTTAAAAGCCCTGAAATTGCCAACATTTTCTTTGAGATTACTGGGGAGAGCATTAAATATCTTGATTGTTTCATAATATACACCTTTCTGAAAGCAACGAAGATTGGCATTGGGACGATGAATCAATCCCTTTTGTCTAGTATTAATGTCAGGATTTCATGCATTTAATATTATGCTTCATACTTATGCATTAAAATAATTATTTATTATTTGTGAACTAATCTTATTAGATGTAAATAATTTAATTGTTTTTCTGTAGCTAAGTTCTGCTTAACATATTTTATTTACTTTGTATGTGTTCTATTAGATGTTACTTTGATATCAAGTTATTTAAATTCTTCCGCTTCATCTAATAATTTCTCGTTTAGTAAAAATTGTGTTTTTTTTTGTTACAGGATATTATCAACCGGAGCCAAATGAGGTTTTTAACAAGGTGATAGTCTTCCTCTCCTCTATTTCTATCTGGGCTTAATATTAGTACTGGCGTTAAACATTATGGCGTATGATTTTCTGAAATATGATACCTCACAAACGGCTAATATTTCGCAAAGAGCAGTGCATAATTATAGTTTTTGAATACCTTTTAAGCTTTATATTCAACGAAAAACATTCATATACAACAAAGTTATAGCTTGAGAAATTGAAGAATATTTAAAAATTCAAGCAGCTGTTGTTGCGACACATATAAGGTTGAATTGTTACTTATTAAAACATTTAAACGGTATATTCTGATTATTAATTTTCCACCCTGAGTATGAAGATCATACTTTGCTTTCTAGCAATCAAAGTAAATATACTACTTTTCTCTTTAACTTTGCTTTGCAGAATGAAGATATCCTGAATTAAAATTCAGTTAAATCTGGGTTATATCAAATAAGCATTTATGCAATCATTAATTTAAATTATTTCTTCCTTAATATTTCAAGTTCATTATGCGAATTTGCATAGCGTATTCTTTGTTGCCCTCACATATCTATAGTGTTTATAATTTTTCACTGATGCTTACAATAATATATATTATACCTTCCGGTTAAATCCCGTATTAATCATAATGCATTATTTAAAGTAATATTATTGGACGGTAAAATGATGCAGAGAAATTGCTATCGAATATGAAAGCACAGTAGCATGCATTCGATTTAATGAAAGGAAAACAAAAGCCTACGCTGTACAGTACGTTTCGGTGATAGGGCGCTGAAAATAAACGAATCTAACGCTAAAATTAACAACCGTGTAACCATGGCACCGCGTAGTCTAAGCAACAACTGAAAACCGCACGGGACGAAAAGTTGAATAACAGTGGAAAAGAGAACAGCGTGAGCTATATCACAGGCGAATACTTTTGATATTTTCTTCAGTAGGGCTATTCAATTTCAAACAGTCAGATTTGTTGGAAAATTAAGAATACTTTGGTACTGTTTCTGAGACAAGTTTAAATATATTCATGTTGGTTGCTGATAACCTAGAACAGATATGAACATTAAATGCCACTAAATTTTAATGAAATGCCAATAAATTATACTCGTTCACGGATCAAAGGTGGTTGTTCTTGTTCTTCCCACATACGACAGAAGAGTTCGTTGCAGAAATTCGATATAGGTATGTGGCATGCGTATAGCCATGTATAGCAAGCAGTGTCGGGCCGCGACAGTTGCCATGGCAGATTCTAAGCATGTATGTTGGTACTGTAGAAGGGACAGATATAGGTATCATTTTCCTTCTTTGAAGTTCCGTCGAAAAACAAATGAGAAAGCATGTAAAAAGTATATTATCCCCTTACCATAAAATAGGTGTAAACGATATGTCGGGAATGAGTTTTACCTTTTTGTGACATACATTTCGAACCAACAAAATCTGAATTTACATCTACAATTAATACCTGTGTTTAATAACAGGGTTTTAAGGTGAATCATTGGTGAAATGTGACCAAATATTGCGAAAATTTAAAGAATAATTTTTCATAATAAACGGATATTATTTCTAAAATTTAAGTAAATATATTGTTTTTACCACTGGGTATACTTTAACCACCAATTAACTGAAGCTATAAATGAGCAGGTGCATGCATATTAATAGGTATTACCAACTTCTTTTCTCGCAAACCTTTACGATAAAAAACTCACTAAGTTGTTTTAAAATATTTATATTGACTCTCAAAACCAAAATAAAGAAAATTGTCATATAATTTTTTCTAAATAATGTCCCAAATTTTAGAAACAAATTATTAAAGAATAAATTATCTGCACTGAGTAGGGCTAATATAAGGACATGTATTATGACAGAACTATTTGTAAAATTATTTAGTGTAAAAAAAGAGTTTTATGTGAATGTCTTAAAAATGTATCTCTTGTCTTATTTTTACTAGAAAAATGAATTTAGATACAAAAAGTATTGTTTTTTACTATTATTATACTAACATTATTATTAATTGATCACAATTTAAAAAAAAATGTATTCTGACAGAACAATTTAAACTTATTTGATGTTAAAATGAATTTTTATGTGAATGTTCTAAAAAATCTATTGATTAATTAATAAATCAAGCTGGAATGTTAAAATATTAAAAAAAAATCACTATTATTGTGGATGATAAGTGGTATAAATTTCAATTTGATTTATTACGTAATGCAGATTTTCCAAATTCACAGACGTATCGCCTTAATATTTATATCACTATAAACATAGAATTGTTCTATTTACATATTATCACTTGCAAAAACACATACAATTAAGATACTTTGCAGCTATACTTTTGCTTATGTTTACATGTACATATTTATTTGAGCATTTGATTTCACAAATGTATTATTTAAAGTTTGAATGCAGATCTCTTTTAACTGGCAAAAATCTGCTGGAGCAATTAAAATAATTGTAAATCGACCTGATCCTTTAAAACTAGGGTGAAAGTGTTACTACTGTCGAAATGCTGGCTCCATTTTGTTAAAGATGCAGTTTAAAAATGTACATCTAAAAATACAGACAAATACGGCATTGAAATAATGTGCATGTTTTACTCACATACTTATTGGTTGGTTAAGGTTTTGTATACACAGAACAATGAAATTATGCACAGTCTGTTCCCACCAATGATGTACTGAAACTTGTTACTCCCAACCAAGGCTCACATAGAAATACTGTGGTTAATAATTGGTTTATGTCTGTGAATTATGTGAAAAGCCGAAAGAAAACCACTCTCAAAATGAATAAACCGCAACTACATCCAGAATTTAAGCCCAATCGGAAACGTCCAACTAGTACAGCTCTAATGATAACATGACACTTTGGATAGGTAGAGTAAGACTGAAAAATTCAATGCCATAACCGGGATCTCCCGAGCTCTAGCCGTGTGCTCTGCCACTGAGCTACCGTGGCAACATGCCGGCATAGCATTAAATGTCTCAACTGAGTCGTATGTTTCCCGGTAAACCACAAGCTTTGGTGCTTCGTAGCGCAGGGGATCGTGGATTCGAGTCCCATGGGTGTTATATATTTGTGTGTATATGTGTATGTGTGTGTGTAAAAAGGAACAGCAATGCAGTAATCACATAGCAAACAAAGTAAAAAAAAAATAGGTAAATAAAAGTAGGGTATACAGTAAAAAAAATGGCAAATTACAATGTTGTGAGTACTTTAAGTCCTAGGATTCATAGTATAGTCAATATTATGTACAACTGTGATAATTTTAATTGTTTTCTCACAGAAACTATATTATGCCGGCATGTTGCCATGGTAGCTAATGTGGTAGAGCAACTGGCTAGAGACCAGGAGATCCGTGGTTCAATACCCGGTTATGACATTGAATTTTTCAGTCTGACACTACCTATCCAACTCCTGTCCTACACAAGGTTTCTATGAGAAAACACTTAAAAGTATTACAACGTGACACGTTGTTCTCATGTTCCAAACAGAAATAGGGCAGTTGTGTTACTATTTGCAGTGCACCAGGATCAAGAAGTAAGCAAAGAAAATGGAAAGACAGACATGATAAAGACTATAACACTGCTAAAGGGGTAGTTGACAGTTTGGATCAGCTTTGTGCTAACTACTCAGTATCTAGACGAACCAGCCAATGGCAATATATTTATTACTATGTTGAACTTTGCTGGCGTAAAGGGTATAAATGTTTTAAGGTCTATAAAAATGCAAAGGAAATACACTCTAGAGAAGGACTCTAATGCATTTTGGGAAAGCTGTTATTCGTCCAAGACAGGCTGACAGAAAACTAAATATCGGTATGGAAGGTGTGGTACATTTATTTGTGGGCAACATACTCACTTTTATGAAAAAATTGCCAATAACCTTGTCTCACCAGAAACTATATTTTATTTATTTATATTATGATTCATAATTGCATATTTATTGTATTTTGCATTTTTAGCAGTTTATTTTAAATTTGGAGCATAAAAGACCCCACCAACATATTAGGGCAACGTGAAAACACCAGCATAGCTAAGGGTTACATTTCTAAAAGATTTTTCTTTATGTAGCTTATCGTCGTTTAACCTGGTTGGTCATATCGGAAGATGAATGAAATTGGTGAAATGATGCTCAAATGATCTCGGAGTCCATTGAGCTTAAAGTTACTTGACATTCGTCTTCTCAGGATAAGGGAAAACACCGAAAAAACGTTATCCGGGTAACTTACCCTAAGCGAGATACGAACTCACGACTTTTGAATGTGAAGCAGACTCGCTACCACCACACTACCGAGGTGGGTCTCTAAAATATCTGTAATTCTTTTTAATTGCCTATTTAATGTTCTACATAGCTTTAATAATAGACCTTCTTCCATTATTGTTCTTGCCTTAAGTTTCAATTTTGCTATCACCAAATGGTCACTTAACTCTGTAACCTGAAATAAATAACATTAAAAACAAGGCATTCAAATTAAAAACGAGATATAAAATTTAAAATAAAAAGTTATATCAGTCAGAATAAATGATGGACGCTTTAGAAGTGTATCTTAATGACCCACGACTCTGTGAAAATATGATTTAATTTCCTTTTGGTTGGACTTATTTCTTACAATTCTTAATACATTTTGCTGATTTATTTTCCCCGTCTCAGATCAGGTTCCTGTTGTGTACAGTGGAATAAAAATAAACAAATGAAAATAAATACATATACTGTGGTAGACGAGTTGAAATACCTACTTCTATTATAAAATTATCAATTATAGTACAACAAATACAAATAATAATTTTATAAACCTTTAATATAAACTATCACAAAAAGTTTCTAGACATAAACATTTTATAAGAAAACACCCACAACTTCAGCATATGTAAGTCGCTTTCACACTTGCCTTACATCCTAGCATAGCAGCAAAGTGTCTACCAGAAAATCTGGAGGACTGCAATTTGGGGTGAGTGATCAAATATGTTTCTTAATTCGTGAAAACCAGTTACAAATAATGTACGCATGACTCATAACATTCAGCCCATCTTCAGAATAACTTTCCTAAAGAACATCATCGTATTATCACATCGTTACACCTTGAAGCGTAGCGAGTCATAAAGAGAGAACCTAGTACATTAATAATGCAAACTAAACTATATAGAAAGCGTGAAATTCATTTGAGATAGATAGAGAATAGAATAACAAAAATAATAAGAAATGTGGGATAATAATAAGAATGTAAATGAATCTGTCCCATTTGCGTGGAGGAAGAGTCGTGGACCCACATCTTGGCAAGATGTAGGGGTACGGAGGAATGGCGGGAAAAATATTTACAGCGATTCTTTACCATTGCGGATGTAGGGTTAGAAGCATGTTGGACGCTACTGGCAGGCACGGAAGACGTGGACAGGCTAGATAAATTTATACTTAAGTCAAGACAGCTGAGATCTGAGAAGCTGGACGATAGAGACGGGGGGGGGGAGGAATGAAAACAACTAAACAAAAGTGATTACAATGTTTTACATATATGTATATATATATATATATACATATATATTTTATATCATACTTAGCTTACTGCTGTGTTATGCTTTTATATACTGTGTATATATTTCTTTTAAGCGTAATTATCTATTATAGGAGGGTGCATATATGAAGGTGTACTCTATGCTGTAAATTTAAATTGCTATATTTGAATATCTTTGTATTTTTGTTTTCGGAATTTCTCTTAATTCTTTGTTGTTGTTTTAATATTGCTTTTGATTGTGTATTATCTTTGTCTTTTTATTTTCGTGTTTACTCTTTTAATTCTTTGTTGTTGTTTTAATATTGTTCTTAATGTGTATTACAAAAGCACGTACGTTCTGTGGACCTGTGCAATTGTTGAAACTTTATTTATGATATTGCTATGTCAATAAATACACCTATTCATTCATTCAAGAATATGAATGAAAGCAATATAAAGACAACGAAAAAAAAAAACTGTGTATAAAAGTTATATCATAGTAAAATGTAGAGAGATTATATTATATACAGAACTATTAGGAGATGATTAAAATTGTACGTAGCTTCTAGTTTTAGATAAGGTTCACCTCCTGCAGGTTACGGTCGGAAAACCATTAGTTGGGTTTCTTTAACGGAAGAACGCATTATGATAGAAATGGTGGGGAAAAGAACACAAATTTGAACTGAACTTTACTCACATTTCTAAAGTCAGAGTATGAGATCAAGCTAATGTCTTTTCGATATATTGCAAAGTCTATTTAAAAATCTGAAGCACTAAAAAACCCAAAAAGTGGAAAATGAGAACCAATAATATTCGTGAAAGTTTAAAATTTGTGAAAATCGGCTCATAGCCCAGAAAATAGGTGCAGCTTAGGAGTTTTTGTCTAGGCACAGAGCCCAGATGTGATGAAGATGAAATGGAAAATTACTCCTGAAATACTTAGGGATCTAAAGAGGTAAACTTGGTTGTGGAATAAAATACCTGCACACGTAACAACACGTTAAAAATTGTGGTGTTCAAAAACTTGTAAAAATCGCATGTATAAGATAATGATTTGACTATGAGCATTCTCAGGGAAAGCGGATTGGAAAATATTTATATAGGCAAACTGACTCAAAGTCCTGTGGTTTAAACTACCGATTTATTCAGAGATAAAATTAAATAACCTTGCTTCATCGGGAACTAACTAAGGCAAGGTGCATAAATTAGCTCAAAAGGAAGTCGGAGGGGCAAAATTATTTCAATTTATGTGATAAAATTGAATAAAGAGGAGATATCCGGAAACAAGTGGTTTTCATTAGATTAGATTAAAAAGCATTCTGTAGGTTCGTTTAGGCCAGAAAGCCACTGAACATAGAACTTGTCAAGGCATATAAATGTATACATATGTTTATATACTATGAAAAAAAATGTATAAAGCTGTAGTGCTAAAAGCATAGGCTACAAAAACAACAGAATAGTTTTTTGTTTTTTTTTTTGCATGCAAAAACAAAGAGTATCAAAATATAGTGTTAAAATGTATAAATAAATAAATATAATTTCAGTATATGTAAAACTAATGTTATGTCCGATGATAGTTTTCAAATTACCGATATAATAGTTACTAGTAGTAATTATATAAACTAAAACATGATTATTGTATTATGTACTCTTCATAAATGTCAACAAATTACAATACATATTTACAAATATGTTATAGAATTTCCAATGCAAAGATTTACAATTTTGTACTAGAGTGTAAAATATCAAAACATCTGGCTTTGCAGACCTTGTGTTATTGCTAAATACTAAAAAATTCATTTGACACATTCGTGCAAGTCAAAGTATAAATCAGTTTAACTTTAATATAAAACACACACACTAATATACACAAAATGCAATACATTGTAATATTTATAAATACAATGATTATTAACAGTATTGTCAGACAGATTTGTCACTTAAATATTCATCTACAGAGTAAAATGATTTATTGCAACGGTACTCTTTAAGGGAGGCCTTAAAAGCCCTGAAATTCCCAACATTTTCTTTGAGATTACTGAGGAGAGCATTAAATATCTTGATTGTTTCATAAGATACACCTTTCTGAAAGCAACGAAGATTGGCATTGGGACGATGAATCAATCCCTTTTGTCTAGTATTAATGTTATGAATATCCATGTTTGTTATAAAACTATGTTGATTAACTGCATAGAATTCTAAAATGGATAATATATAAACACAAGGTAAGGTGAGGATGCCCAATTTTTGAAGTAGTTCTTTGCATGACTGTCTGCTATAAGCATTACAGATTATTCGTATAGCTTTCTTCTGGATCCGCAATATGCATTTACTATCTACTGAATTACCCCAGAATATGATTCCATACTCGAAGATGGAGTTAAAGTAGGCAAAATACACCAACTTAAGTGTATCGATTGAGTGAAATTTAACCAGTGCATGGAGAACATAACATGCTGAGCTAAGTTTAGGTGTGATGTAGCTAGTATGTGACTTCCAGTCCAAATGCTTATCTACCTGAAGGCCAAGAAATTTGACTTCATTTAGCTGTTCTAAAAATGTATCATTAATTCCTACTTCTATATGCATTTGTGGTGAGCGAGTAGTTATAAATTTAATTGTTTTTGTTTTCTCAAGATTTACTGAGAGTTTGTTTGCTTTGAACCAATTTGACATACAATTTAGAACATAGTTTAATTTAACTACACATTCATTGAAATCTTTACTTGTTACTAGAACACTAGTGTCATCTGCGAATAAATAAATACTTGAAAAACTATTAATGTATAATGGGAGGTCATTTATGTAAACCAAGAACAAAAGAGGCCCTAAGATTGATCCCTGGGGAACACCATATTTTACTGATTTCCATTCAGAGGCACTATTTTGATACACATTGGAGTTATTAATTTCGACCCTTTGTTTTCTCTTCTCTAGGTATGAAATGAACCAATCTAATATGTTATTTTTTATTCCATAGAAATTTAGTTTAGCTATCTGAATCTCATGATTCACACAGTCAAAAGCCTTCGCTAGGTCACAAAAGATTCCACCGACATGTTCCTTTTCATTTAACGCTGTTAACACTTTATGTGTGAGCTTGTAGGTTGCATTATCTGTCGCTACTCATTTTCTAAAGCCAAACTGTTCTTTGGCAAATAAGATGTTCTTTTCCAAGTAATTATAGAGCCTATTGAACATTACTTTCTCAAATACTTTTGAGAAAACAGACAAGAGAGATATAGGTCTATAATTTGATACGTTATCTTGTTTTCCTTTTTTAAAAAGTGGTTTGACAATAGAGTACTTCATTCTGTTAGGAAATATTCCACTCTTTAGTGATTCGTTACATAAATAGCTAAGGGGAATGCATATTAGGTCAGAATATACTTTTAGGATTTTACTTGATATTTCATCATATCCAGAGAAATTGTTGGTCTTGAGCAAATTTATTATATTTTTTATTTCAAATGGTGTAGTCATTTTTACAAATGTGTTTCATACACAAAACCTGAAACCTAATTCAGGAAATCCATGCTCCTACCCAAAATCCTAAAAGGCTAGTTGGCAAAATTCCTTTACCTCCACTACATTCCTTTACGGGACTGGTGTAACTCCTCAATTACATCTATACACCCAAAAATCTCGCAACAAAATGGCGCCCGACGTTATAAAAGCATATAATAGCGCAACAATGTAGTCCACTTTATATTTCGCATTTAAGACACCAAGCAGATAGTTATTGTAGAGAAGTTTTTATTACACAGAATAAGTTCATTATTACTTATTTTAATTTGTAAAAAGTACACACGCATTGAGTGTATTATATTTCACCCAATACTCAATACCGAATTTCACTGGAAATACACGTTCTATAAAAAAAGTATTTTTAGAAAAATACCTGAGTGTGTGTGTGTGTGGAAAAGTTAGTATGTCTGTCACTGGACACAACGAAAGTCGATTAAATACCAAACTTGATGCTTAATTTCTTCAAATGATGCAGAAGATTTTCAGGAAAATTCCCCTAACCCAAACTATCATTTAGATGGAAAAAGTTTCGTAAATTTTGATGTTCTCAAAAAAGCTTTTTAACGATTTTGAATAAAATACTGTATACTCTAGATATTGTAAAGTGTTTATATAATTTTCTAAAACAGCAAATCTTCATCCGTTTATCATTGCTTTACTCCTGATTATACAAATAGAACCGAGTTTCAAGCATTTACTATCGCTTTAGCCTAGTGTCTTGTCTTGTTTTCCTTCTACTTATAAGAAATAAGCAAGAGTTATAAAATCAATTTATGCTTATGTTTATCTTGATTAGCGTGAAGTAGGGAGAAGAATAATTGGTTAGGCTGAAAAATTAAATTCCATAGCCAGGATTTGAACCACAGATCTCAAGGTCTCCAGCCGGTTGCTCTACCACTGAGGTACCATGGCAACATACCGGCATAGCATTGCATTTCTCAGCTGAGTCGCATGTTATAGACAATTGTGATAATTGTATGTTTATTTTATCAAGAGAAACCGTGTTGAAATTCATTCATTTTTCAGTTTGACTCTACCTGTCCAACTCCTGTCCTACACAGGGCTTCTGTGAGAAAAAAATTAAAATTATCAAAGTTGTCCATAATAGTTGCTATAATCCTGGGAGTTAAAGTCAAAATATTCGAAAATGGTTGCATCTAGAGGATAGTTGGGCTTGGGGGATATTCTTGAAAATCTTCCTGTCGCATCCTTGGAAGATACTGAACTTAAATACCAAGTTTAGTATTTAACGGACTTTTCGTTTTTGGGGTTGCTACCCAATGACACATACACACACATACACAGACCCACAAATAAACACACACGCACGCACACACACTAACCGACAGACTGATACACACACACATACGGCCGTTTTTCTAAGACTGTTTTTGTGTATTCAGGGGCTGTGAAATCTTGGTATCGAATTTTTGGGTACATTACAATACCTCCTCTATACACTATGTACTAGTATGTGTAGAAAAAGTAAAAATGCGTTGAAGTAATATTGCGTTCATTTTTACAGTCCTTTGATTTCACACTTTGTTTTTGGATTACAAATAATTCAACAATATCACTAACTCTCTTGAGTGGTTAAACAAATCTGCTATCATCCTGACATATCTAATCATTGTCTTCTCTTGTTTTGATGTTCCATGTTTTGAATTCTCTAATTGGGATTTTCCTAGGTTTGTTTCTTTTTCTACTTTTTAGCTTATCATTGATGCTGCTGATAGTGCTGTGAGTGGTTCAGATCTTCGTTTTTGTTAATGTTAAGCGAGTTTTTAACTAGAGTAATAAGTTTCGCTAGTGTTATTTGCCTTTTCTTGGCACATTCTGAAGTGTGGCTTGGTGTCCAATCTGATCATTTTCTGTCTAGTATTATTACTATTATTATTATTATTATTATTATTATTATTATTATTATTATTATTATTATTTTATTTTATAGGCCCACCTGTTTTCTTTGAAGCTTGTACACTCACATTTGCCATTCTGTCGCTAATCTAGCGGATTCTAACATAAAAGCACGCTGTAATGTCTGTGTGCATTCCTCGAATTTGCCTTTGTCTCAGACGTTAGTTGGTTAGCTAACAATGAACGTAGAAATTAAAAACAAAGCATGAACATTTAATTTATACCCATTAATTCGGGCTAAGAAATGAAATATTCAATGTTACTCATTTATTTGTTAAGGACAATCTCAATATTTATTTAAAATATCAGGAGTGTGTTGAAATTAAATTATTACGTATTAGAATTTTTTGTCATTTAACTTGATCATACGTTCTTCATGAATTGAACTCAAGTAATACAATGTAATACAAGCAGTATACTACTGCAACATAACAACTATACATTTTATGATATTTAAGTGGTAAATGCATTTTGAAATTTGGCCTTCGAGAAATGCCTTGAAAATGCTAGGCATCTGTCCCTAGGCTATTGCATAAAAAATACTAAAGATATTACATATTTGTATATACCTCAGTTTTCTTCCACAATTCCTGACGAGAATCTACTATATAGTTAAATAATTGCAACGCCACATATATAATAAAATTGTTCTCAGTAGAGTTCCCAAAATGCCGAAAAGTTGCTAACAAATACGCACGACTTCCCGTTTAACTCCACCCAGATATTCATGTTGCGCTGAAGAAAGAGACAAGGCCACAGGAGTACAAATTATTGTTAAAAAACTTATTCTTCTATATACTTTATGATAATTGAGATAAACATTAGCAGAAGTTGTTTTAATTATTTGCTTCCTTGAAAGTAGCAGGAAAATAAGTGAATAAACTAGGTTAAAATGATAGTGAAGTCTTTTAAAAGCTAGTTGCCATGTGGTTGAAATCCGTTTCTGTGCAGGGCCAGGAATATATAACTTTCCGTATGAGAAAAGTTTAAGTATTTTAAATCTGAAACAAATGGCAAGAAATAACTCAGACATAGTGAATTCCACGAAAAACTGTATATGACATAAATTGTGTTTTAACGTGATCTACATTTTTTGTGTAATAAGTTTCTGTCCATCTCTTACGGATTACCAAATACGCAAAATTCAGAAAAATTCATTCATAATGAAGAAGTTTTCAGAGGCTATTGCTATAAAATATATGATAAACGTTTTATTTGCCATATAAATATCGTTAATATTTGGTATTTTAATCAAAATCACTAGAGTCATATATGAGAAAAGTCAAAATTCATGTAAAGGGTAGTTTGGGTTGTAGGGGGGGACTTTTCTTAAAATTTTCGTTTCACATTCCTGGAAGATAATAAACTTAAATATCAAGTTTGGTATTTTACCGATTTTTCGTTTTTGATTTATCGTGTTCACAGACAAATAAACACAGGGACAAACACACGCGGATCTTTTTCTATTTTATACAATGGACCCTAAAACGTGTATTTCCGGTAAAATCTCAGTATCAAATTTTTGGATGGAGTACAATATCTTCTCTATACACTATGTACATATTACTTGTAGAGAAAGTACAAAAGGAAACAAAAGTATCACAAATAGGGTTTCTTGCCTTAGCTTTCAGGCGGTGGTAGTTGATAAACACTTCATGATATATTATCTAAATTAATTCCATGAAGTTCGGTCATTGTTGCTTAGGCGGTAGTCAAATGTTATAAAAGCGGGTTACTATATTATGACTTTAAAATTCGATCTCTTTGCATGACCAAGAGAAATCATAAATAATGATGTGTTGAATTCTTAAGATATTCTCTAGTAATTCACCTGTAAAGATTAATACTTAAGGATAGTATTCCGGATGTTCTGATTCCGTCTATTTGCTATTCCGCATTTGTTACGGTGTATTAAATTAACGAGTGTTCTGGGCTGGGTTCTTGGTAAGTTATCCCACACTTTTCATACTTACGCGCGTAATATAGCTTGCCTTTTCCTTCACATTCTGTTTGTGTTTTTCTTTCCCGCTCGAATCTTTGAGGTAACCCTCTTAGGGCGCAATGATTGTTAGTCGAATTAGCAATTAATAATTATAATTATTTCTTTAAAATAATATGTACTAATATATTTTTAAAGACTAGTAGAAACGTGTAGAGAAAGTAAAAGTTTAACTGACGAGAAAACGAAAAACGTAACTTTCTCTACACCTACTATATACGCACATAGTGGTTAAAGAAGGTATTGCATTCCACCCAAAAATTCTATACCGAGATTTCACTGGAAATAGTCGTTTTAGGATCCGCTGAATCAAAAAAAAATTATAAAAAGGTCCGTATGTGTCAGTGTGTCTCTGAACACGATAACTCAAAAACGAACAGTCGGTAAGATACAAAACTTGGTATATAAGTTTACTATCTTCCAAAGATTCCACATGAAGATTTCGAGGAAAGCCCCCCCCCCCACAATACTACCCTTTACGTGGAAAGTTTTTTGAAAATTTTGATTCTCTCAAAAATAGCTGTAACAAGTTTTATTAAAATACCGTATATTTAAGATAGTTGTACGATATCTATAATATGTATCTTGAATTTTCTGGAAATATCCTCTGAAAAGGTCTTTTGTTCGATTTTGCATAGCTACTAAACAGTAAGAGATAGGAAAAAACTTAATACACAAAATTATAGATCACGCGATATACATTTTTTTCATGAATTTGACCATGTCTGAGATATTTCTTATTAATGGTCTGAATTTTAAAATACCTTTGGTAATGCAAAGAAAAGAATTTTGTCCACATGGCAACCAACTTTTAAAAGATTTGATTATCGTTTTAGCCTAGCGTATTCCATTATTTCACTTGTACTTATTTATCTCGATTAGCATGAAATAGATAGAAGAATAAACTTTTTAGCAATAATTTTTTGCAGATATGTAGAGAAAGCCATGTGAATGGAACAATCAGATTTTTATATATGGTGGCGACACGTTTGATTTTCAATAAATGAACTGCTTTGGCAACCTAAGATTTTTCAGTGACCAGGTAAGATTTTAAACTTGATTCGGTTCTCCTATTGACCTCGTCGGGTAAGGAGATTCAGTGAAATAACTAATTTCTCCTCGTCGGGCAAATAAGTCAATTCTGTGTGATAATTCTTCTTCGATAGATTTTCTGGAATTTATTTAAATTATTGTCCGAAATATGTTCAAGTGAGAAAAAAAGAGGATAACTTGAAAGGGAAAGATAAGAAATACTTTTAGTATTTCGACGATACTAGTTAATTTCGTCGGAATTACATTGAGTATATTTATAAACGATTCGGTATGCTTCAAAATGTAGGGTAACATTTACGTTGGAATTATTTTATATTGGAAATTTATTAATAAAAACGAAGATTGGATAAGTGGAATCAGACTGAAAAATTCAATTCCATAGCCGAGATTTGAACCACGGATCTCCCGATCTCTAGCCGGTTGCTCTGCCATTGAGCTACCATGCCAACATTCCTAGTTTTGAATTTCTGCGACTTAAATACTAAATCGCCATTGGGATTGTCATATCAAAATAATTTGAGAACACCTTGTGGTTTACCGGTAAACATGCGTGTCAGTTGAGAAATTCAATTCCCTGCCGGCATGTTGCCATGGTAGCTCAGTGATAGAGCAACCGGCTAGAGATCGGGAGATCCGTGGTTCAAATCTTGGTTATGGCATTGCATTTTTCAGTCTGACTCTATCTACCCAACTCCTGTCCTACACACGGTTTGTGTGAAAAAACAAATTAATTACAAAATGAAGATTGCTGAAAAAGTATGTTTTCCTTTCGCATCCAATTCCGCACCACTAACGCGCCCTGAGAGGAAAGAGTTCTCGAGAAGTGCTCTGCCGAAGAGCTGTGCCAGTTGACTGATCAGCTGAATAAAATGCCACAAAGTACAAACTAACAATTCAGATGGCGAAGTATTAATATCTCGGGGTGTTTATATAAAAAAATCTGGTGTTTCATTCACATGACTTTCTCTAATTACTCTGCAAACAAACTTAATACAAAAGACTTTTCTTCTGTTTTACTTCATGCTAACCATGCTAATATTACTTCCTTATGAATAACCCCAAACAAAGATATACTGGACTAAAGGGATAGTCAAATGTTTTAAAAGCCACGATTGTCATTGAAATTCGGTTCTTTCTATGATCAGGAGTAAAATAAAGGAAACTCGGGCAACTTTCTGTTTGAGAAGTAGTAGTTTGAAATTGAAACCAATAACAAAACAAAACAAAAAAAAGCTGATTTTCCATTCATATTGTTAAAAAGCTTATGCTTCTGTTTACATCATGCTAGTCGAAAAAAAAAATAGCTGAAATAGTCTTATTACTTGCTTCTATGCAAGTGGAATGAAATAAGAGAATAGCATAGCCTAAAGTATTAGTCAAAAGCTGGTTGCTACGTGACTGAAGTTCCTTTGCGTGTAAGGACAGGAGTTGACAAATTGCCGTATGAAAAAGGTAAGTTTTTTTTAAAGCTGAAACCAATAACAAGGAATATTTAAAAAACGATTAATTCCACGAAAAAATTATGTAACATAGACTGTGTGTTTTAACGAGCTGTACATTTTGTGTTAGGTAAGTTTTTGTCTATCTCTTACAGTTTGTCAGTTACACAAAATTCCGTAAAATTCATTCAGAATAAATATCTTCAGAGGCTATTCCGAGAAAACTCAAGATATAAATTTTATTTGCCAGGTAAATATCTCTAATATATGATATTTTAATCAAAATTGTTAGAGCCATTTTTGAGAAAAGCAAACATTTCGAAAATTTATCCATTTAAAGGGTAGGGTAGTTGGGATTTTCTTGGAAATCTTTGTGCCGCATCCTTGGAAGACACTGAACTTAAATACCAAGTTTGGTATTTAAGGGACTTTACGTTTTCCAGCTATACTGTGCACAGGCACACACGCATGGAATTGTTTCCAAACATGTTTTTTTTTTTAGATTCGGGGACCCAAAACATTTACTTCCGGTGATATTTCGTATCGAATTTTTGGGTGTATTACAATACCTTCTCAATAAACTATGTACTTGTAGAGAAAGTAAAAAGCATATGGTATAGATTGTGTGTCGTAACGAGATCAATATTTTTGTGGGGTGAATTTTAGTCTATGTATTGCGATTTATCATTTGTACAAAAGTTATCCAGAATGAGGAGATATTCTAAAAAAAAAGTCAAAATATATATTTCGTTTGTCATAAAAAAACAAAAAAACTTTGAATTGTTTTTACGTGCTTCACGTTGGGGTCACCAAGTATGCGGCGTTAATTAGCCCCACGTTTGGGAGGCAAGTATGAAGCGTTCTAATGTGCACCACGTTACAGATCCAAGTATGATATTATTTGCCCCGCGCTCAGATGGGCGATGACCACTCCACTACCAGATGAGCAGATTACGTACCTTTGTTGTGTAGACCTACTACTGATGAGGCGGTGCCTCAGCTGGACTCAGCCTGCATGCTGGTTTGACTCACTCAGGGTGGAAGCAATGAGGGCAGTTTAAGGAGTGATCTTATGAAATTGCATAGACACACGTTACTTTTCCTTCAACTTATTGTCACTAGAAGACACAAGATAAGCACTTTGCTTTACAACCTGCTTAGTCAATTATTTACTAGGAGCTTTCCTTAATGCCAATTCACACGTATTTTACTTAGAACCCTGTTCTCTTTAGGTTATCTGTATATAATTAAGTATAGATGCGCGTCTGATTGGTCAGAAAGACCGCGAAACTGCAGTCGATATTACCCAAAATACATAATTTTTTCCCAGGGTGCAACATAACACCCACGTGACAAGTGTTACACAATGGAAAAATTCTGTTTTTCAAAATAAAAGGGTCTTTACCGTCACACGTAGCTCGTACGTGACCGGACAAATGAGCATCTGCTAACAACGAAAACCTCTCACTCCACTTTCCAAGTTTAGCACAAACAACTCTCAACTGCTCTTACTAAAAGCTGATTTTTACACTCTTAATACATGAAATAATAGAGTATTGGCACTCTTTAAATATAAACTCATAAACAATTAATAAAAATGACTGGTTATTATAGAGAAGTCAACTAACGGTCTCAACTTAAACATTTATTTTAATAAAAATTATAGAGTCAATTTTGTAAAATTATGTTCGTAAAGGGTAGATGTGGTTGGAGACATTTCTGGAAATCTTTGTATTACATCCTTGGAGTTTGGTATTTAGGGAATTTTTCGATTTTGAGGTTATACTGTTCCCAGTCACACACACACACACACCCGGGCGCGCGCGCGTTTTTCTAAAAATTCATTTTATTCACTTTTTCTTATTCACGGAATCCTAAAATATATATTACCGGTGAAATTCTACCAAGGATTTTTGGGTGAATGAAATCCTTTTCTAATTACTATGTACTTAGAGATACTTGGTAGAGAAACCAAAAATCCATAAAAAGAGTAGCTGGTTTGATGAAATTGCAACATGAACACTAAAGTATAACAAGATAAAATTGCACAAACCTTTTTAAATGAATGGCAGATTATTATCACATTATAAGCAGTGTACGTGTTATGTTTGAAAGCTTGTGCCGCCAGCAACATGTGCACCATTACATATTGGCGCCGTCAGCGATAATGTAAAACAGACGAGTGAGCACAATTTTTCTTTTGTTACATTGGCAGACATGCGCTCTAGGGCTTCAATAGTTATGGCCCGCAGTACATAATTCATTGAAGCTAATTTCTCCGGCTTTTGAATTTCATAGCCTTTCACAATTCCTAGGTTTTATGCAGACAAATTGAACATGCAAACAAATTAAAAACTGAATAAAAATATAAGAGTGCTTAAAAATGCATTCTTCTACTATGATACCCATTTTTTTTTTTTTTTTTTTTTTTTTTTTTTTTTTTTCTTTTTACTTTCTTTTACACGTACTATGTACATAGTGTATAGAGAAGGTGTTGAATGCACCCAAAAATTCGATACCAAGATTTCACCAGAAATACATGTTTCAGGACACCCTGAATCCAAAAAAGGAAAAGCGTTTTTTAGAAAAATGTCCATGTGTGTATCTGTGGGTAGCATAAAAACGAAAATTTCTGAAATACCAAACTTGGTATTTAAGTTCAGTATCTTCCAAGGATGTGACACGAAAATTTTGAAAAAAAAATCCCTACATTTCAACTGCGTTTCAGATGGAAATAGTTTCGAAAATTTTGATTTTCTCAAAAATGGCTCAAAGAATTTTGATTAAAATATCGTATATTAGAGATGTTTACATGGCAAATAAAACGTATATCTTGAAGTTTCTGGGAATAGCCTCTGAAACATATTTATTCTGGATGAATCTTGCTGAATTATGCACGTCTGGTAAACCTTAAGAGCTGAACAGGAACTTATCTTACAAAAAAGTGTAGCTTGTATCCATAGTTTCAGATCAATAGCTTGTTTATGTTTTCGAATGCCAACATTTTAAACAAGAGAACTCTAGAGTTTTCACGTAAATTAAGGATTTGGAAAACGAGCAGTGATTAAATACTTTCATTTGAAAGGTTTAACACGTAAAGAAATCAAAGCTCGTTAAAAATTACAATTTATGTCATATACATTTTTTTTTCTTGGAGTTGACCGTTCTTGAGATGTTCCTTGTTATTAATTTCAACTTTAAACTGCTTATACTTCTCTCATACGTGAATTTGTCAACTACTGTCCATACAAACAAAGGAACCTCAATCACATAGCAACCAGATTTTAAAATACTTGACTATGGCTTTAGCCTATGGTACTCCCTTATTTGCCGTCTACTTACAAGTGAGCAACTAATAAGATCCTTTATCCTAATGTTTTCTCGATTAGTATTAAGTAATTAGAAGAATAAGCCTTTTAACAATAATTTATTGCAAAGATGTAGAGAAAGTCATGTATATTGAACATATCGGATTTTTTTTTTTTAATCTTTCGGCTAAGTCATATTTTATAAGTCCATAAGTTTCTCATAACGCAACCTTAATTTACGTTACCATCATTTTACGAAGTTCAACTGAAGAGTAAAGTTTCTCCTTAACAAAGGAGTGCGAATAGCTAGTTTCCTAATACCACGAATGTTTATGGAAGAAGACTAGCAGCACTATGAAAAGTGGTAGTGGTGTTGGTGTTCGTGTGTGTGTTTATGCGCTTGCGCATGCGCGCATTACGGAAGAATATTTCACACTGCAGCTGTGGGTTTTTGTACGTCGGAACCCTGAAGGAAGAAAGAGATATTTCAGAGGGCGGCCGAGATTAGGACAGATAGGCAGCCGTCGTGGAGGGTCCCTAACAGTTCACAAACAGTTCTTCATCTCAACGCGGGGAGCAGCAGGAGTCTATAGCTCATTCCCGGACAGACCATCTCAGTCCGCATACAACCTCTAACGCCGTTCCACAGCCGATAGCTGTTTTTCCAGGCCGCAGTCACCTCCACGAAATGGTGCCTCTGCCGCAGTCCTCGTCGACACTTACAATCCTGAAAGAGAAAGACTGGGATGAAATGAAGGGATAGGAAATTCGTGGAAATAAAGAATCCTCTCGAGTATTCGCCTATTTAACCAGGAAAACCCGCCGAAAATCCATGGTCAGAGAGGTCATGGGGAACCGATTTTCTAACAAATGCCAGTGCCAACTTGCTCGGTCATGAAAGGTGATAGTGATGTAATCGAATTCGCATATCTGGTATTTATTCAAAGAATTAGTATTTTTTATCGATGAAGTAAATATCAAGAGGTCTATATATTGTTCAGCCGAAGTAGTTAACCTTAAACGTATAATTTAACGTAGAGAAGATAAATCTGTCTACTTTTAGGCAAAAGATCTACAAATTATTCTAAACCAGGAAGGAAGGAATCTTCCCTGGTGAAAAACGTATTAATTAAAGTTTCAACATGAAGGCTGAATTAACTGACGGTATTACACTTTCCGCCAAACTTTTTTTTTGTAATCCTACAAATAGAAGTGCTGTGTCAATGGTTCTACTATATTTTGAGGACCTTATAACAAAGAAAATATTCTTTTTCTTTGGGTTAATTGTTTTTTCACCCAAACCGCGCGTAAGACAGGAGATCAAAAGTAAGAGTAGGCATTTAATTTTTCAACTGTCTCGCATGCCATGCCGGCATGTTGCCATGGTAGCTCAGTGATAGAGCAACGAATAGAAATGGGAAGCCCATGGTTCAAATCCCGGCTATGGCATTACAGTACATTCCTACCGTTTTTCTTTACTTTTCCTTCTGACAAATAAGAGAATAGGTACTTCTCTACTTTTCTCCTACGCATATTCTTTCACTGACTAAACTTATGATGGTGTAATTCTGAGCACCTTACGTTGGATATTTTGATTTCCATGGAAAATAGTGAGATATCTGGTGCAGTACTGATTCTAAAACTCTGATGCATTCCATTCACATGACTTTCTCTACATCTCCGCAACAAATTATTGTTATAAGGCTTATGTTTCTATCTACTTCATGCTAATCGAGAAAAATTAGCAGAAATAGTCTTATTACTTGCTTCCTTGTAAGTAGAAGCAAAAGGGAGTACCATAGGTTAAAGTAATAGTCAAAAGCTGATTGGTATGCGACTGGAGTGCCTTTGTTTGTATGGACACGAGTTGACAGATTCCTGTATGAGAAAAGTATAGGTTTTTTAAATTTGAAACCAATAACAAGGAATATCTCAAAAACAATCAAATCCAAGAAAAATATGTGTTTAACATAAATTGTGTGTTTTATCGTGATCTACATGCTTTGTGTAGTAAGTTTTTATCTATTTCTTGAGGATTACCAGTTATGCAAAATTCAATAAAAATCACCCCGAATAAAGAAGTCTTTAGATGCTATTCCCAAAAAATTCAAGATATACATTTTATTTAACATATAAATATCTTAAATATAAGAGATTTTAATCAAAATCTTTATAGCCATATTTAAGAAAATAAAAAATTTCGAAAAAAGTTCCATATAAAGGGTAGTCGGGGATGGGGGGATTTTCTTACAAATCTTCGTTTCGCATCCTTGGAAGACACCAAACTTAAATACCAAGTTTGGTATTTAACGGTCTTTCCTTTTTGAGCTATGCTATTCACTGACACACACAGACACACAGACATATGCACACTCTCACGGACCTTTTTCCAAAAATGCTTTTATTGGATTTAGGGGGACCCATAACATGTATTTCCGGTGAAATCTCGGTATCGAATTTTTGGGTGCAATACAATACCTTCTCTATACACTATGTATATAGTACGTGTAGAGAAAGTAAAAATAAATAAAAATACATTTCAAGAGTTTTTACCCTCCTGGAGTGACTTGACTGAACATAGTAAATTAGCTACCGTTTAAATAAACGGGTCAAGTCGATTTTATTTCAACACCCACTCTTAAAACATCAGTTGCGAATGGAAACGTAATGGGCTTTATGTCGATTATAATAGTGATAAAGTTTATAGCTCCTACCTGCAAGGTATAAAGACTTCGCAAACAAGATGGTCACTCACTTAGAAACATGCAATATGCGCTGTAATTTTCTTGTAACTGCTCTCAGACCAGCCTTCAAGCCCAAACCAGTTAGTTCATCATAGAACATCACTCACTAATGCGGTCGGCAAAAGTAACAAGAGAAGCAGATTAACTCAATCCGTTCCATCTTGTGAACACATTAAGGCCAAACACCTGGTGAAAATTTGGAGTACTAAGGCAAAGAAATTAGCAGACGAAACAAATATTACTTCACCGGCTCAGAGGAAATTAAAACCCTAGAATCCAGCATCTTGGAGCAACAGATGGCGCGCAAGTTTCAATCATCAAGATGAGAACGTTGCATATTATTTAAACAACAGTCAACATGTGCATTTGATTTACTACATTATTGCATCAAATAATTATTACATCTGAATCAAAATCGCTGCATGTAGTTTGGGAAAACAAAAGCATAGAAACATTTTGCATCTGGTTATGGGAATGGAGAATTTTCTTTCGAATCGTCGCTACTACTAAGTTTGGCATTTATCTAACACTGAGGTTTCTTTATTTCTCTGCTTCTTCTAACAATGGGCAGTATTGCCCTAGAGCCCAAAAACTCTGTGTCCAACAGCTTTCAAGGATACGAATTGAAATTTTCCACCAAATCCTACCACCCAAACTTCTCTTCATTTAGAAAATTGTTTCTCTGTTTTCTTTCTCAAAAATGTTTATAAACACTGTCATTAAAGTACAGCATGTGCAAGACATTTAACGTTTTGATTTTTCTACGAATACGTTTGATAAATATTAATTTTAAATGTATTTGCATAATTTATATAATCACATGTTAGAGAAAACTTGTTGCACAAGAATGTCCATCTTATTAAAATACAAAATTTATGTGAAAAATAAGTTTTGTTGCATTGTCTATTAATGAATATTTTTATTATTGATATGAATGTTCAAAAACTTTAAACTCATTTTCAACCGGTAAACAATTTTTCGTGTGGTTTTAATTAACCGCATAGCTATATCAGAAGTGTGGAACCTCGTTTGGCTATCACTTTTAAAAGAACTAACTAAAACCGATTACTTTTACCTAGTCGCCCTCGTTGGTGTAATGGTTACCATGCTAACTTCACATACCCAAGGTCGCGAGCGCAAATCCGGCGGAGGGCGATGGATGTTTTCAGGAGTAAAAATCCTTTGCATGACTTCCTTCGGAAGGGAAGTAAAGCCGTTGGTCCCGTGTCATAGATTTACGGAACGTAAAAGAAACTCAAGTTTGATAAAGAGGCCTCTGAGCAAAATTAGTTTATGCTTAGCAGAGAATGGGATGCTGAGAACCACAGCAGCTATAGGGCGTCCATAAATAAAACTCCATTTCATTTGCTTTCTGTGTATTTCTTGAATACATGCATTTTCGCTGAATACCAACGATTTAGTGTATAGTACACTACAGAAGGAAGCAACTGGATATCAATTGCAAAGTTACTGGCTTACCAGTAATAATGTTGTGTTCGTAAAATATTTTGTTTATTTTATTTCGATTAAACCTTGACTGTTTATATAATCTAAATATTAATCTACTAACTTCTATAATTTAGTTTGCAGTTTAAGCAAAACATTTGGACATTTTTAAATAACAGATAAAATTTGTAATGCTTTGTGGAAATAATAATAAAGGCTGAATATATTCCTTGATAAAGTTACTTAGGAGCCAGGGTTAAAAGAATTTTTGCTCAAATTCAAACTTTTAAGAAAAAAATAAAATATTGGTTCTAAAGAACTTCTCTCCCTTTAATCAAAGGAATAACCAAAACCTTATCCTTTAAATGAAGACTGACACTTATTTTATTATTTTTTATACTTTTGGTTGGATATTCATATTTTAGTATTGTTTTACTTCTTTATATTTTAGTCTTTGTATTCTTGTGATTAAATGCGAAATAAAACATTTCTGCTAATGTTCTGAACCTAAAGTTTCACAAGTAAAAGCCCCCGTTATGACCATTGATGTTAAAGGGGACTGTACAAATGAAGCAATAAAAAAAATTGAAAAAAAAACATTTCTGCAAATGTTTAACATGGATAACATAGGAGAAATACCTTTTGTAAGAACAGATTGTACAATTCGGTTGGAGAAACTTCCACGAATGCCCCTAATAATATTTATGTTAATTTCTTATGAAAAACTAATTTAATATGGTACTTAATGTCACCCCAGGCGGTCTGATAAACAAACACATTCAAAACATTGAAAACATTTTCTGCGCTACCAAAGGTTTTAGACCTTTGAGCTAGAGAAAACATAACTTAAGATATAAACACGAACTGAGAAAGTGTGGTTTCAGGCTGAACCTTTCTTGGAAGATAAGCCGGTTTGCCTCCAGCAAGACATAGTTTATTAACAGTGAAAAAAGTGAAAGAAATCCGTGGAAAGTTTCAGCTCATGTACCATGGAATGATGCCTACTGGCAAATTTAAGATATGTAAGTTAGTTTTTGTGTCAAGAAAGTATGCAGAAGCTATTTAACTGACTTTTCCAAAGTATACCCTCTTTCACAACTGAAATAAACTTATGTCTGAAAGCTATTTTATATAGATGATATGAGTGATTTTCTTAATGCTATGTTAAGGTAAATTTTTATACTCACACAACCCAAATTTAAAAATCTAAAGTGTTACATTCACATGACTTTCTTGACCTACGCTGCAACAAACTAGTTTTATAAAAGCTAGTTTTTCTACATACCTTACGTATACCCATTAAAATATTTACAGGAATAGCTTTATTAAATATTTCTTTGTAGACTGTAAGAATAAGAGAGTACACTAGGCTAAATTCATAGTCAATTTCAAGAGCTGGTTGCTATGTGATTCATTGACATGTTGTCTGCTTGATCACAAGAAACAAAAATCTGATGTGTACTATTCACATGACTTTCTCTATATCCTTGCAACAAATTATTCTTAGAAAGGTTATACTTCTATTTACTTTATGCTAATCAGAAAAAAAAAAAAATAGCAGAAATAGTCTGATTACTCGCTTCCTGTAAGTAGAAGCGAAATAAGCGACAACCATAGGTTAAAGTGATAATCAAAAGCTGGTTGCTATGTCAATGAAGTTCCTTTGTTTGTATGGATAAGAGTTGACAAGTTCCTGTATGAGAAAGGTATACGTTTTTCATAGCAGAAACAAAAAATAAGGAATGTCTCAAAAACGACGAACTCCACGAAACAAAAATGATATAACATAAATTGTGTGTTTTAATGTGCTCTACATTTTTTGTGTAGTAAGTTTTTGTCCATCTCTTACGGTTTAGCAGTTATTCAAAATTGCGTAAACTTCATCCAGAATAAACTACTCTTCAGAGGCTATTCCCAGAAAATTCAATATATGCATTTTATTTGTCAGGTAAATGTCTTTAATTTACGAAATTTTAATGTAAATCGTTGGAGCCATTTTTGAGAAAATCAAAATTTTCGAAAAAAGTTCCATGTAAAGGATAGTTGGGGGTGGGGGGATTTTTCTCAAAATCTTCGTGTTGTATCCCTGGAAGATACTAAACTTAAATACTAAGTTTGGCATTTTACCGACTTTTCGTTTTTGAGTCATCGTGTTCACGGACACACGGACACACACACACACGGACACACACACACACACACACACACACACACACACACACACACGGACCTTTTAGTGAAAATGTTTTTTTTGGATATTGGGGACCCTAAAACATATATTTCCGGTGAAATCTCGATATCGAATTTTGGGTGGAATGCAATACCTTCTCTATACACTATTACATAGTGCGTATAGAGAAAGTAAAAATGAATGACGGTATTACATTTTAAAAACATATTTTAAAATACAAATAACAATAACTCAGAAACAGTTAAATCTACAAGAATGCTAACACATAAATTGTGTTTTAACGAGTGCTATATCTCGTGTAGTAAGATTTTCTCTATCTCTCATAGTTTACCCGTTTATCATCCACGATAAACATATTCCTCAGAGAATACTCCAATTAAATTCCAGATATATGTTTTATTTGTCATTCTAATATATTCAACTTATTATATCTTATTCAAAACCGTTTGAGCCACTTTTGAGAAAAAAACAATTCTGAAAAATATTCCACGAAAGGGGTAACTTGGGGTGTGGAGTTTTCTTGAACATCGTCGTGTAAATATGCTTGTAAAATGGACTTAGGATTTCACTAATAATTGTGAACTTCTTTTTTTCATAATGAACTAATATAAATTCTAAACTTTCAGAACACATATTATTTATGTCACTTAAACTACCAATTAATTGAAACCATAGAAAGTTAGGCGATTGCTTACTAATAGACAATCCAAAATTCAAGACTTATTTGGTCGCAAAGTTTTCCATACTTCTCCATACTTAAAATATTCTATAGGATGCAATTTTTCATACAGTTGTTTCAAAAATATAGCCGCCTCTTAAAAGCACTTTAAAGAAAACTGTTTATATTGTTTTTTCCGAAATATTGGTCCGATTTTGTAAAAACTAAAATATTAAATTTTGAAAAATCAAATGATTTGAATACGGGGAGTAATTAATTTTTTTACACTAATTTTATCTAATAAAATAATATAATATGACAGATCTCTACGTAAACTGAGTTGCTATAAAATGGTGTTTTATATCTAAAAATGCATCACGTGACTCAATTTTATTAGAGCAATGAATTTATACAATACAAGGTAGTATTAAAATAACCTTGCAAGCTAGAATTTTGGTACATGAAAAATATCACTCTTATTGTTTATAAAACTTTATATAAATAACAATAAGATATATTAGAGATTTTGATTTTCCAAATTCACAGATGCATCACCTTAAATATCAAATTGGTATGTAACCGTATAGTCAATTTTGAGATATTTTACACACAGAAACACATAAGTAGAAACACATACACACATTTTTCATTTATGGTCACCTCAAAATCTGTATTTTTGTTGAAATTTTGGTAGAGAAATTTTAAGTAGAATACAATACATTCTCTAACTACTGTGCACATCGTATGTAGGCGGTAGAGAATGTTAAAAACCATAAGATAGGTACATAATACTTGTCATTAATAAGACATGGTTCCATGTCCAAAATTAAACTTATGCCTGTGAATGGTTTTAAATATATATCAAATTATCACCTTCAATGTTTCTTCTCCCTTAGAAAACTAAACAGACGTTATCTCTTACAGATTGCAGACTGCATATTATATCCACTGTTACTTGTATGCAGTGTTTTAAACATATAAGTGTCTTTTTACTTTCTCTACATGCACTATGTACTTAGTTTATAGAGAAGGAAATTTATTACACTTAAAATTCAATGTCGGTATATATGTTTTGGGACCCCATAAATCCAAAAATAGAATTTTGAGAAAAATGTCCGTATGTGCATGTCTGCCTCTGTGTGTGTGTGTGTGTGTGTGTGTGTGTGTGTGTGTGTGTGTGTCAGTAAACAGCATAGCTCTAACGATTTTGATTAAAATACCTTATATATAACATATTTTTATGACAAACGAAATGTATATCTGGAATTTATAGGAATAGTCTCTAAAGACCTCTTAGAGATCGTTAGAGATACATAAAAAAACTTACTGCACAAAAAATTTAGATCTCATCATAGCACACAATTTTTGTTATATACATTTTGTTGTTGTAGAAATAACCGTTTTCGGGATATTTCGGATTATTATTTTTAATTCTAAGCCGCTCAAACTTTTTCTCAAACGGAAACAATTTTTTTTTCTCGTTCCTCGTTTGATTACTTCTAGCAAGCAAAGATATTGGAATTTCAACTGTTTCACATAGCGACAGGATTTTAAAGGACGAGACTGTCGCTTTAACATGTACATTTTCTTATTCCCTTTCTATTTACAAGAAAGCTAGAAATAACACTAATTCTGCTTATGATTAGCATGATGTAGATAAAAGATAAATGTTTTGAATAAAAGGTTGGTTTACAGAAGAACTAGAGGGCAGCACGTGAATGAATACATTAGATGTTTGATCTTATACTTACAGGGAACTATGTAATGCTTATGTTTATCTCAATTATCATGAAGTAGATTGAAGAATAAGCTTTTTAAAATAATTTGTTACAGTAATATAGAGAAAGTCATGTAAATGGAACACATCAGATTTTTTAAGTTGCATGATTCTAGGCGAACTGAAAGAACGATCTAATTTCCCCTCGCATTGCATTAGAATATAGTGTGCCCAAGAAATCAATGGGGAATGAAAATATTGTAAGAGAAACAGGGAGAAGTTGGGAAGATTCGGGAATGCGATGATGGTGGTGGTGATGCTGGTAGTGGTGGTGGTGCTGTTGGTGATGCTGGTGGTGATGCTGGTTGTGGTGGTGATGCTGGTAGTGGTGGTGCTGGTGGTGATGCTAGTGGTGTTGGTGATGATGATGGTAGTGGTCCTGGTGGTGGTGCTGGTGGTACTGGTGATGGAACTGGTGGTGATGATGCTGGTGATGCTAGTGGTGTTGGTGATGATGATGCTGGTGATGCTAGTGGTGTTGGTGGTACTGGTGGTGGTGCTGATGGTGATGATGCTGGTGATGCTAGTGGTGTTGGTGGTACTGGTGGTGGTGCTGGTGGTGATGATGCTGGTGATGCTAGTGGTGTTGGTGGTACTGGTGGTGGTGCTGGTGGTGATGATGCTGGTGATGCTAGTGGTGTTGGTGGTACTGGTGGTGGTGCTGGTGGTGATGATGCTGGTGATGCTAGTGGTGTTGGTGGTACTGGTGGTGGTGCTGGTGGTGATGATGCTGGTGATGCTAGTGGTGTTGGTGGTACTGGTGGTGGTGCTGGTGGTGATGATGCTGGTGATGCTAGTGGTGTTGGTGGTACTGGTGGTGGTGCTGGTGGTGATGATGCTGGTGGTGATGATGCTGGTGGTGATGATGCTGGTGATGCTAGTGGTGTTGGTGGTACTGGTGGTGGTGCTGGTGGTGATGATGCTGGTGATGCTAGTGGTGTTGGTGGTACTGGTGGTGGTGCTGGTGGTGATGATGCTGGTGGTGATGATGCTGGTGGTGATGATGCTGGTGATGCTAGTGGTGTTGGTGGTACTGGTGGTGGTGCTGGTGGTGATGATGCTGGTGATGCTAGTGGTGTTGGTGGTACTGGTGGTGGTGCTGGTGGTGATGATGCTGGTGGTGATGATGCTGGTGGTGATGATGCTGGTGGTGTTGGTGGTACTGGTGGTGGTGCTGGTGGTGATGATGCTGGTGATGCTAGTGGTGTTGGTGGTACTGGTGGTGGTGCTGGTGGTGATGATGCTGGTGGTGATGATGCTGGTGGTGATGATGCTGGTGGTGTTGGTGGTACTGGTGGTGGTGCTGGTGGTGATGATGCTGGTGATGCTAGTGGTGTTGGTGGTACTGATGGTGGTGCTGGTGGTGATGATGCTGGTGATGCTAGTGGTGCTGCTACTGGTGGTGGTGCTCGTGGTGATGATGCTGGTGATGCTAGTGGTGTTGGTGGTGATGGTAGTGGTGTTGGTGGTGATGATGCTGGTGATGCTAGTGGTGTTGGTGATGATGCTGGTGATGGTAGTGGTGTTGGTGGTGATGATGCTGGTGATGGTAGTGGTAGTCATGGTGGTGCTGGTGGTGGTGCTGGTGGTACTGGTGGTGGTGCTGGTGATGCCAGTGGTGCTGGTGGTACTGGTGGTGGTGCTGGTGGTGATGATGCTGGTGATGCTAGTGGTGTTGGTGGTGATGATGCTGGTGATGCTAGTGGTGTTGGTGGTGATGATGCTGGTGATGGTAGTGGTGTTGGTGGTGATGATGCTGGTGATGCTAGTGGTGTTGGTGATGATGATGCTGGTGATGGTAGTGGTGTTGGTGGTGATGATGCTGGTGATGGTAGTGGTGTTGGTGGTGATGATGCTGGTGATGGTAGTGGTAGTCATGGTGGTGCTGGTGGTGGTGCTGGTGGTACTGGTGGTGGTGCTGGTGATGCCAGTGGTGCTGGTGGTACTGGTGGTGGTGCTGGTGGTGATGATGCTGGTGATGCTAGTGGTGTTGGTGGTGATGATGCTGGTGATGCTAGTGGTGTTGGTGGTGATGATGCTGGTGATGGTAGTGGTGTTGGTGGTGATGATGCTGGTGATGCTAGTGGTGTTGGTGATGATGATGCTGGTGATGGTAGTGGTGTTGGTGGTGATGATGCTGGTGATGGTAGTGGTAGTCATGGTGGTGCTGGTGGTGGTGATGGTGGTACTGGTGGTGGTGCTGGTGGTGATGATGCTGGTGATGGTAGTGGTGTTGGTAATGATGATGCTGGTGATGCTCGTGGTGTTGGTGATGATGATGTTGGTGATGGTAGTGGTGTTGGTGGTGATGTTGCTGGTGATGGTAGTGGTGTTGGTGGTGATGATGCTGGTGATGGTAGTGGTGTTGGTGGTGATGATGCTGGTGATGGTAGTGGTGTTGGTGATGATGATGCTGGTGTTGGTGGTGATGATGCTGGTGATGGTAGTGGTAGTCATGGTGGTGCTGGTGGTGGTGATGGTGGTAGTGGTGGTGGTACTGGTGATGGTGGTCCTGGTGGTGGTGATGCTAGTGGTGGTGATGCTAGTGGCGGTGATACTGATGTTGGCGATGCTGGTGATGATGCTGGTACTGGTTATCGTACTGGTGCTGGCGGTGATGATACTGGTGGTAGTGATGCTGGTGGTGATGATGCCAGTGGTGGTGATGGTGATTCTGGTGGTGGCGGCATTGGTTGTGATGATGCTGGTGTAAATTAACAACTCGTTATAACACATAAACAAATGTATCAAATTTAGTAAACAAACATTCTTCTTATTCATCATCATATCCAAAGGGAGATAATACGGTGCATACCCTGCCTCCAGTTCATAACGAATTGCAAAATATCTATTGATTATCATAAAAGTAGTTAGTTTGGTGTGGGTACAACCAATCCATCATCCTTTTATACTAACAGTATTCCGATCTTTGTCATATTATGTGTACAAGGGTTTACTCAGGCCAAAATTAACTACATCGCTTAGTGTCAGAGAATCAAGCAAGGCCATCCATTCCATTCACCTCGAACCTGCGCTGTGGCTGAATTTTACCGTACTCTGGCATCCGAGATCAAACGCTGCACTCGTTATTACTTTCTCTACACGTACTATGTACACATTGTATAGAGAAACATTGCATTCCACCCAAAAATTCTATACTGAGATTTCACTGGAAATAAACGTTTTAGGTCCCTCTGTATCCAAATAAGCATTTTTAGAAAAATGTCTATGTATCCGCATGTCTGTGTGTCATGTGTCTGAAAACTTGGTATTTAACTTAAGTATCTTCCAGGGATGTGACACAAAGATTTTGAGAAATCTCCCACCCCCAAAAAATTGTCGAAAATTGTTGATTTTCTCAAACGATTTTGATTAAAATACCATATATTAAACATATTTATACGAAAAATAAAATGCGTATCTTGCATTTTCTGGTAATAGCCCCTTAAGACCTCTTTATTCTGGATGAATTTCAGTAACTTTTGCATAGCTGGTAGATCTTAAGAGATAGACAAATACCTACTACGCAAATAATAATTGAAACACACAATTTATATCATATTCTTTTTTCTCGTGGGCTTAACCATTTCCGAGATATCTCTTGTAGTTTGTTTCAGATTTAAAATACTTTAGCTTTTCTCACACGGTAATTTTTAAACTCCTGGCCATAGAAACGGATTTCAACCACATGATAATTAGGTTTTGAATGATTTGACTATCGTTTTAGCATAGGATATTGCCTTATTTCCCTTCCACTTACAGGAAGCAAGTAATAAGACCATGTTGGATAATCTATTAGAATGAAGATAGAAGGATAAGCTTATTGACCGTAATTTGTTACCGAGATGTAGAGAAAGTCATGAGAATGGAGCACATTAGATTTTTTTTTTTTTTATGGTTACATATTCAGCAAGACTTACGTTACATCACCTCGTCTTGATCTCCCTCTGATGTTCGAACAGTTCAAGCTACTAGAACATATTTATTATATATTTCATTAAATCAGATTTTTTTTATGGTTACATATTGAGACGGGAGCGACGACTGGACCCTTCTCTGAAGTCGCAGCTGGAGGTGGCATTTTGGGCGTTCAGGGCTATATTCACTCAGCGGCGAGCAATGCAGACTTATTTGCCTATGACAGTAGGCGGACGGAGATCTCGGAGAAGTGATACGTGAACTTATCTCACATTAACCATCGGCACTTATACAGGGTTCCTGGTTTTATTTCCTTACAATTTACGTTCGCGTCGAAAGTTCCTGGCGCGCTTCAACACAGTTGCGTCTCTTACAAGAGAGCATAGGCTCGCGCTAAAGAAACTTTAATTTAGGCGGCACTAATCCAATTAACATTAAAAAATGTTTATGGACACTTCGCTTTTTGGCGCGGATTCCGTATTCAAGCGACGCAGGTTCCACATGGTGTTACATTATAACAGTGTGTGGATTCGGACGAACACTCTACATCTATACCAAATTTTACCCACGCGCAAAGCTCTAAACTAACAATTTCATTGGCTCGTTTTGGCGCCAAGATGGCTTGGGGTGCGCTTTGTACATGACGTACCTATTTGCGATTGGTCTATCCACCTCATGTGTGATTTTTTTACCTCAATTTACTAGTAGTTCCCCCCAATGTACACTACGCCAACTTTCTTTTTACGAGACAAGGCTTAATAAATCATTTCTCCCCTTTAGCATTGCAACAGCTATCATTGTATAAACAACTAAAATTGGCCCTCAAAAACCCGCTAGAAATCGCTTTCCAGGAACATTCTTCCCTGAACTTACTACATACATTATAACAAATAATTACATAATATTAGAACATACACCAAAACTTAATATTATATGTTAGAAATTAACTTATATAGTATAATTATTTGAAGTATATACTATGGGCTCGTTCAGCTGGGCCACAATCCATTTAAGTATTTAGCAAGGTTTACGTTACATCGACCTCGTCTTGATTTCCAGTCTGATGTTCGAAGAGGGCAAGTTGGTGGAACATATTTATTATACATTTAAATGCTATGCGCTCGTACTTGTGCCGCTTAAATTTCAAGCTTTAACCAAACGTATATCCCATATATTTTCGACATTAAACATACATCACAGCTAATTGGCTTAGTGGAATGCTGAAACCGAGTGAAATAGTCCTTTTAAGTTGATCCTTTAATACAGCAGCATGCAACCTCGGCAGCTGTGTCGATAAAACAAACCGAAATGTTTGTTCGGGAGTCGGGCCGTATTTTCCCCCCAGAAGCTGGTAGGGTAGAGATGAAGCTAGATCTTTATCAGAGGTGGGCGAAGCGATCCGGCAGGAAGGTTGGGGTGGTAGTTTTGCCTCCCTATTTCTCAATCCTTTTGCAAATAAACTTTCTCTACTCAGTCCCTGCTTCTCGACTCCCTTTAATCTTTCTATCACTGCCTAATCCTTGCTTCGTCTTATCCTGCACAGCTAATAGGCTACGCTTGCCTGTTGTAGGCCGATCTGTGAAACTGCTTTTGCTTTTACTAAAATCAAGACGTATGTAAGGACATTGAAATGCTATTTTTCTGATTTAATTTTGAATCAAAACGTATGTAAGGACATTGAAATGCTAGTCTTCCGATTTAATTTTGATTTGTAAGAGGAATAATAAATTTTAGTGTAATTTCAACCATGCCAATAGCCCATACAGTTTAAAATATCAATTACATATAAGGAATATGGAGATTAATTGTTAAATACGAGGTACGTCCAGAAAGTAAGTTCGTTTCAATTTATCTCCGCTGCAGCGCTGCGATCGCAGTTCTGCACATGCACGGTAGACGCTCTGTATCAAGGAGAAGAAACGTGCGCAATTTTGAGATCACTGTCAGCCACATACGCTTTGTTGTACTTGTTTACAATGTCGGTGTTGATTGAAAATCCCACTGCTTGTGAAATCAGATCAGTGATTCGTTTTTCTGAATGCTAGGAAAGTGAAACCAATTGAAATTTATCGCCGAGGATTGCTGTCAAAGGTGTTGTTTCTCTTCACGACAACACACGACCACACACTGCAAATATGACGAAAAACAGGGATTTGGCTGGGACGTGTTTGGCCATCCTCCGTACAGCCCTGACGGTCAACACTTCAGCAATGACGAAGAGCTGAAAGAAAATGTTTCCAACTTTTTGAAGACACAGGCGGCAAACTTCTATGAAGAAGGTATACAAAAACTTGTGCCACGCTGTGATAAATGCCTGCAAAATTTCGGCAGTTATGTGGAAAAGTAGTTTAAGAGTTGTAGAATTTTGTCAATAAATAATTATTCTGTATCTGTACACAATTTAATTTTATTGTCAAACGGAACTTACTTTCTGAACGTACCTCGTATATTTCAGACACATTTCATTCAAATGAATATCTATTTATTTAATGAGAAAACATATTTAGACTACTTTGGTAGTGGATAAATAGAAGTTAAATCTTCACATGCCAATATATACATAATTATGAACTTCGATTTTTTTAAATATAGATATATCATCTGTAACTTTAACGACTAGATATCTTATCACACATAGAGTGGACATAATGCGAAATGAGTATGAGTAAAAGTAGATCACTTAAGGCAGGAAATCAAATTCATCTAAAATAATTTTTCAATTTTAATTTAGCGTTATTTGTTCATTCAACATAAATAGTGAATCTGACTTACAACAATAACTAGGTGTTCTCAAAACTGCTAGTCAAGGAAATATATTTGCGCATAAATTGTCATCTTAAACGTTTTATATTTAAATAAGCTCTTTAGACTTTGAGTAAACAAAGACAACTTCATGCAAGAAACTACATTTTATTGGGGAGAGGTTATTTCAAAATTATAGAATTTTCGAAATCTAGGCATTATATTATAAATTATTAAACACCTGGGTGTTGGCTGACTGACTGACTGACTGACTAACTGATTGACTGAGGACTACTGACTGACTGAATTAACTTTTGGTTTTTAGATTCAGTTAATTTTACAGGTCATCTCGAGAAAAGCAGAAAAAATTTACTATTGGATCATATTTACTAAAAGAATGAAACACACCAATGTAAGCTGATTATTTTCAAATTAGACTCTAGAATCCGGTTTTCAAAACGACAAACATCCATCTTGGTAAAGCAAATGCTCTGATTGATTGCTGATCACAATATTTTATGTGTGGATCTTAATGCAATTCTACCCTCCATTAATCCCAAGTCACTCAAATCTGCAGATGAAAAATAAAGAAATAAATAACAAAAATTCCGAGAAAAGAGACAATATAATTTATTAATTAAGATAAGGCAGATTTAGAATGTGAAAATAATAATATTATATATTGAGAAATCAAGATAATCTATAGAATATAATAATCTATATGTATTATTTGCTCTATTTGTCAGCGGAAAAATCGAAGAGCTATATGAAAGTGTTTCAAATTATATTTATTTTTGTTTTACAGTAAGAAGCGTAATTTCATAACTATTTTCTTGCAGGAAAGGTGAGCATTTCTTCATCTTCCAGCCCAAGGATAAGTTGAGGCCTGCTCCATTCTCCATTACCCATAGTCTAGTTGATTTCTCTACTTTGAAAGACAGCCCTAGGCATTAATTTTTTACACTCTCTCTCTTTCTTCTTTCTATTTCTGTACGGATATACTAGTAAGCAACACTAAGACAGCATTCAGACATAATTATTTTCCAATATCTCTTAGGTGTAAATGTTTTGTACAGTCAAAGACATTGAAAATACCCCTGGAAATACTTATTATAAATACGGGATCTTTTTGCTGACTTCACCCATGTCTTTTATCTGCCACATTACCGCAGAGAGGCGGATAATATGAAACGTAACTTGCGAGAAATGAAGTTCTTAATTGCAAGCTGGTGATGCCCAAACTCTCCTTTGAACAACACTCAACTCTTTTCACTGGGTGATACAAAATTATATTAATATTTCTCTGCACTACATATTAAAGTACTAGTGCCAAGGTAATGCGCGCACGTAGTGGACTAAATTAACACACTGCTTACTCAAGTTGTCAAAGTGTTCTGTGAGAGCGTGCAGCAGGATTGTGGGTTGAAGTGGTGGATTGTCCAATCGTTAGAGGGAAGGCGCCAATGAAAATCGTCGTAAGATCCGAGGCCCAGTCAAACGTTCATATGTTCAGAAAATCACAGCGCTAGGCGTGTTTTTATTTGGGCAGCTGGAATTTACGTTTATAACTATCTTTAATTATTATACATATCCAACTTATAAATAGATCCATCTTAGAATATAATCTTAAATTCGTCTTATTTATTACTTTAATTTGCTGCAACTGAAGAAATGTTCCAAAAATAGCTTGGAACTTAAAAATGAGTTCTGTTTACTATTATCCTCACTGTAAAAGAAGACATTCTAAACCTTGGACTTTAGTTCTATCGCTGTCTTCTAACGTAATCTTTGATCTTACGGATATTTACTTGATCTAACGACACTATGCGATTGGAACTGTAACGAAACTTTGTGAGATTGGAACCAAAGCTAGGAAAGTTGCGTCAGATGATGTTGACAGTTGTGGCGGTATTGCTCGTGTCCTGGCGCAGGTTATATGTATTGGAATGATGTGGAATAATGGTTGGATTTGCTCAAGGTTTTTATAGGCATGGAGACTCTTTCAGGTTGTGGTGAGACACAGGTGCTTTATTAACTGAGTTCGGCCTTTTTCCGCCGTAGAACACACGTGTATACCTCTTAATTTTTCTACTGTGACGTTACACTTTACTCGCCCGCTAATGTTATTGTTTATTAATGTTGAGGCCGTGATTTATTACGTACTATGATTGGTCTTAAAATCACTTACTTCCGTCACAACTAAGGGTTACACCACGCGTTCAAATATCACATCTTGGGCGTGCTGGGGTTCTTCGTCAGGTGCCTTACAATTAAAAGGTAGCCTGTTTCGGCTCCATCACGAATTCTAAATTTCACATCTTGGGTTTTCGGAGGTCCTTCACTAAGTGCCTCATAATGTCGCCTGACCAGCAGAGAGCATTGCTCACTGTGTCCCGTTAGTTGCCTCGGGCAGGGTCTATTCATATTCACCCCTTCGGTTCAATGCATGTGGCGGTATCTTGTACCCCGAGTTCGTGACTTATACGTGTTAAAAGTCTTTCTACCCTTCCCATTTTTATTGTACATTTATATTTTCTCTTCTGAAAATATAATTTTGCCCCGGGCCAAGACATGTAGTCTCACAGTAAATTGCCGATCTGGACATCGAAAACATATTGTTGGTCACGTAAGTAGAACAAAGTTTTACTTATGGTGACCGTGAGGACGCTGCACCAAAGACACGTTATTTTGAGTTTCGAATCAGTCCTTTTAGTAGTTATTGGTATTAGATTAATAGTGCTTCAAGATCTCCCATAACTATTTTAAGATAAGTGAAAGTGAGTTACTTGACGTTTGCACTGAGGTGTCTCGGTGGGACTCATCAAAAAGTGAATTAAATGTTATAGAATGACATAAACCTTTTAAAATGCTCCCCCTCTTCCCGATAGAAACTTTCCTCGTCCCATCACACGTAACATCCCTACCACCAAGTCTATTGCCCCCCCCCCTGTTGTAAACACCACTTCTCCAGAGACCCACTTACAGCTTGCAATGTTTTACTTTCTCTATACGTACCATGTACAGTGTGTATAGAGAAGGTATTGCATTCCACCCTAAAATTCGATATCGAGAATTCACCGGGAGTACATGTTTCGAGAATATCTAAATAAAAATAAAAGCTTTTTTTTAGAAAAATGTCCGGGTGTGTGTCTGTCTGCCTATGAGTGTGATGTCTGTGGGCAGCATAATTCAAAAACGAAAAATCTTGTTGTATACCAAACTTGGTATTTAAGTTCGGTATCTTCCAGGGATGCGACACGAAGATTTCAAAGAAAATCCCCCCATTCCCAACTACATGGAAAAAATTTCAAAATTTTGACTTTCTCAAAAATGGCTCTAAAGTTCAGGATGAAAATATCGTATACTGAAGATATTTACAAAACAAATAAAATGTATATCTTGAATTTTCTTGAGTAGCTCTGAGGACATGTTTACTCTGAATGAATTTTGCAGAGTTTCGCATAGCTGGTAAACCGTGAGAGATAGACGAGCAAACTTACTTAATGAGATAGAGCTCGTTAAAACACACAATTGATGTTATATACATTTTTATCGTTGAGTTATTCCTTGTTATTGATTTCAGTTTTAAAATACTTAAACTTTACTCATTCGGGAACTTGTCAACGCTTGGCCACGGAAAGAAATGGATTACTATAGCATAGAAGCCACATTTTAAAACATTTGACTGTCGGTTTAGCTAGTGTATGTCCTTACTTTCCTACTACTGATAAGAAGCTCATAAGTACATAGAAGAATTAGCTTATTAACAACAATGTTTACAGATGTATACAGAAAGTCATGTGAATGGAGCACATCAGATTTTTTTCTCTTATTTTATTTTTTGAAGACAAAGGATGAGGGGAACAGTAATCCCAAAAGTGACAGGACTCGGGCAACGTGTTGTTTCTTTTTTTTGGGGGGGGGGATTACAGGGTATGTGATATTTTTGCACCTAGAGTCTCCTTAATTCGGGATATCTAAAGACAGAGGAGTCAGCTTTTCTAACTCACAGCTATTTCCGGATGAAAATCTGGAAGTGTGGTAGATGTGTCGCGTCTGCAACCAGCAGTATGCAAATATGATCCATGACAGGGTATCCAACAGTTGCCTGTTTGCCTGTTGGAATTTCAAGGTCAAATAGTTTTTTAATGAAGACCCGAAGAATGGGTAGAGAAGTATGCTCCTCCATATGGTGGTATGATGGTTAGAGGTGGCCAATGGGTTAATGAGTTAGGGAAACCCTTAATGTGGAAGTGCGTAATATGGTTCCTGCTTAATGATTCTGCGTCTTTTCTCTGAGTATATGATCCTGTCAGGAATGTCCTCTATGTGACAAGTTCATATTTGGGCCGGTTCGTCGCCCTCCGTGATGGCTTCATATATCCAAGGTCGTGGGTTCAGGCCCGGCGGAGGAAGATGGATTTTTTCGGATGTAAAGGTCCTTAGCATGGCTTCTTTCGGAAGGGAAGTAAAGTCGTTGGTCCCGTGTCCTAGATTTACGGCACGTAAAAGAACCTGAAGCCTGATAAAGAGACCGCTGAGCAAAATTAAGCAGTATATAAAATGGGGCCGCGCCGGGCCGAGTGATTAGACCACTCGCCTCTCACCTAGACGGCCCGGGTTCGATCGTATGCATGAAAAAAGCGGCGCAGAAGCGGGTTTTCTCCAGGTTTTCCAGTTTCCCCGCCGTCGCATTCCACCAGTGCTCCATCTTCATTCCAGGTAACATTAATGTCATTGACTGAGGTGTCACAAGTAGTAAAAGCGGGCGTTAAACACTACTAAAAATAGAATTGGACGCTGAGAACCACATAAATAAAACTCCATTTTATTTTGACATTTTCGTCTGAAATTTCTGTTAGAGACTAATGAATTTTCTGTTATTTTTAGAAAAGGCAATTTGTTTCGTTAATGCTTGTTGCAAAACGACTCATAATGGATCATCTTCTTAGCGAGCTGGTAGCGCAGCTGCTTACTAAGCGGGAGTTCTGTGTTTGACTCCTGGTACCGGAATACCGCTGGGAGACTCGGGCCTGGATGCACTCAGCCTCGTCAAGTCGCTGGGGACGGGCTATTGAAGAGCTCTACTTGAGGGAAAAGAAAATGTCTGCGGACCAAAGGGACAGAAGGGACTCGGGGCGCTAACCTCGTCCCACTGTCTAGTGATAACCATTTCTGACATATATATTATTATTACTATTAGTTTAATTGTTAAGATACCTATGATAATTTAGAAAATATATTAGCTTTAAGTATTTTACCCAACAACTACTCAAGAGTATTCTTCTTAAATGGGTAGTCTTTTTCATTAGTTTTCTCATACTAAGCAAAGAGAACAACATTTCAAATCTGTCACATAATGACCAGCGCCTAAAGTATTTGTCTATATATTTTACGTTCCTTTAATTACTATATATGTCATAATGTAACTGAGATATTCGCTGCTTAATATGAGGCCTTCTAGGTCACATCCCCGAACTATACTACAGATTGTGTAGTCTAGCTGCTTTCACAGTCGTAGTCAAATGTCGCCCTCCCTAGTTGGATGGTGCAGTATACCTAGTTTTCTTTCTAACATATTGCTTTGTTCAGAGGCAAGAATATAGCGTCCAGTCTACTTTCTGTCACTAGATAAATTACTACGCAATTACCACATAGTTTCAGTTTTAGTATTGTTTTAGAATATAGGTGGAAGTTTTGGTAATTCTATTAATTATGCAATCCAGTGTTTACTTTGAATCTGAGGGAAACCACACAAAAAAAAAACAAAAAAAAAAAAACAGGGAAAATTGTTCCACCCACAGATTTGAACCCAGGACCTTGAATTTTGGACAACAGAAGCCACCACCAGTCCCCTTTGGTTTAAAATATTTAACTATCGTTTAGACCACCGCATTTCTTTATTTCCCTTGAACCTTTAAGAGAATATATTACATAATCATTTATGCTAATGTATATCCTGTTTAGCTTAAACTAAATAGAAGAATAAGCTTTTGTAAAAGCAGTTTATGGCAGAATAGGTAGAGAAAGACATGTGAATATAACACATCCAAATTTTGCAGTTATAATTTTGATTCTGGTTATACCGTACAAATGCTGGTATTGTCAAGCAATATACCAATTCATTCTGCAGGTCAATGGTAAAGTATAGTCACTACACACTTCAAGCTATGTGAAGGTGCATAGTTACATTGTGACAGTCATTCATTCCAGACGGTATACCCACATACCTACCGACCGACTTACCTAACTCCAACCGACCTACCTTCCGAACGACTGACCGCCTACACACCTACCTTCCGACCGACTGATCGACTAAGCACCTACCTACTAATCTACCTACTGACCTACCCACCCTCCTACCTACCGACTGACTGACTTACCTACCTTCCGGCTGACTGACCCACCTACCTAATAACTGACCGATCTAGCCACCAACCGACCTATCTACTATCCACCGACTGCCTAAACATCTACCTCTCTACCGACCTACCCACATATCGACCGACCTATTTACTTATTGATCGACCTATCTGCCGACCGACCTACCTACCTACCTATCCCCTTATCGACCGACCTACTTACCTACCAATCCACCTACCTGCTCGCCTGCCTACCTATCTACCGACCAACATACCTACCTACCCACTTATCGACCGACCTACTTACCTACCAATCGACCTATCTACCGACAAATCTGCTTGCCTGCTTACCTGCCAACCTACCTACCTACCTACCTACCTACCTACCTACCTACCTACCTACCTACCTACCTACCTACCTACCTACCTACCTACCTACCTACCTACCTACCTACCTACCTACGCACCCACTTATCGACCGACCTACGTTCCTACCGATCGACCTAATTACCGACCTATCTGCTTGCCTGCTTACCTGCCCACCTAACTACTCACTTATCGACCGACCTACTTACCTATCGATCGACCTAATTTCCAATCTATCTGCTTATCCACCTACCTGCCAACGTAACTAAACTACCTGCCGACCTACCTTCTTGCTTGCTTACCTACCTATCTACGAGTTTGTCTGCCTACCTACGTATCTATCTGCTTGCCTACCTATCTAACGAAAGATCGATCTACCTAATGACCTACCTACTCACCTATCAACCTGCCTGTCTGGTTACCTATCTACCCAGCTACCTAACTACATACATGCCTACCTACCTATTTACCTGCCTACTTGCATAACTACGTAACTATGCACAGGGTCCTTTCATAGTTTACACTCATTATTTGCCGAATATTAGGGTCGTACCTGTTGTTGAATATCCGATATAAAAATCCGTATCCTCAGGTGGGTCATTGCTCGGTTGAACTGAATTTCGGAAATATATTCATAGTACTCTTTTGTTGCTTCTCAAATTGACCATCAACCTTCAAATGAAAACGGGACCGATTCAATGACATTTGAGGTTGAGAAACACAATCTACAAGTTGGTGTAGAATATGATGGACAAGCAGAGAGAAATTAGAGTGTATTTGTCATTTTTGCAGTTGATCTGATCTAGAGTTATTTTGTTATACCACGTTACTTGAGAACTTTAAAAATAACACCATTGTTTGTTGGTAGCACAGCCACCGACAATGATTCCTGTTTTGTGAGTTTCAATTTACACAGATATCGATTATGCGCGTTTTCTGGTAACATATTCTTGACATAAATTGGGAGCTGCCCGTGATGGTTATCTGTGGGTTTTATTTTTTCAGCGTATTTTCGAGGTAAAATTCATTGCCACATATAAACGTGCCACACAAGTACGCTATACGATTTATTGTGCCTGCTGTCAGAGAAGTAAATCATATTACATAGCTAATGCTAGATATAAGCTCATTTCTTATTCTAACTCAATTAAGCACATATTGCCTAAACTAGAAAACATAAATGTGGCACGATAAGCGTAGCTACTGAGACAGAGAGAGAGAGAGAGAGAGAGAGAGAGAGAGAGAGAGAGAGAGAAGTGTTACACAAAGTTAAGAAAAAAGTTTTGACTTAAAAAGGACTAAAGGTTATTTTATTTTAAAACATATTTATACATTTTTAATGGTATGCGCAACTAAGGTTTACAAAAATGTTTTACTATCTCTATCGCGTATGTACAATGTAACAGTGTATACAGAAGCTACTGTGTTCTACGTAAAAATTCGATGCCTAAATTTCATCGAAATACACATTTTGAGATCACCTAAATAAAAACGTATTTTTAGAAAAATGTCCATGAATGTCTGTGTGTATGTGTGCGTGACGTTAAATACCAAACTTTGTATTTAAGCTCAGTATCTTCCAAAGATGCGACACGAAGTTTTTTCAAGAAAATTCCCCAACTACCCCTTACATGGAAAAAAATTCGAAAATTTTCTAAAATTTGGATTTACTTAGAATACCGTATATTAACTTTCTACACAAAAAATGTAGATACCATTAAAACACATTATTTATGTAATATATATTCTTTATGGAGTTTGTGGTTTCCGAGATATTCTTTGTTATTGGTTTTTATTTAAAACACTTAAATATTTTTCATACGGAAACTTGTCAACTTCTGGCATCGAAAAGAAAAGGATTTCAATTACGTAGCAAGCAGCTTTTAAAATATTTAACTATTGTTTTAGCCTATAGTTTCCCTTATTTCGCTTCTACTTACAAGGAAGCAAGTAATAAGGCTATTTCTGCAAATGTTTAGCTGAATTAGCATGAAATACAGTTGAAGAATAAGCTTTATAACAATAATTTGTTATATAGGTGTAGAGGAAGCCATGTGAATAGAATACAACTGATTTTAGAAACATATCCGTGTGTGCGTGTGTGTGTCTGTGGGCAGCACAGCTCAAAAACGAAATTCGGTTAAATGCCGAACTTGGTATTTAAATTTAGTATCCTTCACTACATTTTCTGTAATGTTTATTATCTTGATTTGCATGATGTAGATAAAAGAATAATCTGTTGTAAGAAACGAGTATTGGACAGGTAGAAAAAGTCATGTGAATGGAACACATCAGAGTTTTATCATTACGATAGATAAGTCAGAGTGAATTTTTTTTTTTCTCCAAGTACTTTCGTTACGATTTCAATGAGGTTGTTGAAATGAGGAGAAATGTATTAATTTTTGTATTATGACACTTCAATATTATGAATATCATACTTTTAAAATAAGAACTGAAGCTTTCCTGGCGACGTATTAATTCAAAATCTTCTCGGGCTTCTAGCCAGGTAAAAACTTGGCTTGACACCAACGTTTCGAAGAAGTGCATCTTCCTCGTCTTCAGGGTGAACTGATGGTTTAAGCTTGCGGAGACTGGTATTTATAAGAGCTGGGATGAAGCGAACTTTTATTTTTTATTTATACTTTTATTTACTTCATGCTAATCACGCGAACCAATCAGATGTTAGCTTCATCCCAGCTCTTATAAATACCAGTCTCCGCAAGCTCAAACCATCAGTTCACCCTGAAGACGAGGAAGATGCACTTCTTCGAAACGTTGGTGTCAAGCCAAGTTTTTACCTGGCTAGAAGCCCGAGAAGATTTTGAATCATACTTTTAAATATACAAGATACCCCACTTTTCAGCCCTTATTATATAAGAAAGTGATAATTAATTATGTTTCATATTGAATGAAGTATAAACTAAACAGGATATTTTCCAATATACTTTTTGTTGTATTTTGCATCCAATATGAAATATAATAAAGAATCTAATGTGATCCATTCACATGACTTTCTCTACGTATTTATAACAAATTATTGTTAAAGAGTTTATACTTTTATTTACTTCATGCTAATCAAGAAAATCTGAGCAGGAATAAGACTTTATTACTTATTTCCTTGGAAGTAGAAGCGAAATAAGGGAACACCATAGGTTAAAGTGATAGTCAACAGCTGGTTACCATGTGACTGAAATTCCTTTGTTTGTATGGACAAGAGTTGACAAATTCCTGTGAGAAAAGCGTAAGATTTTAAAGATGCAACCAAACATAAGGAATATCTAAAGAAAATGATTAACTCCACGAAAAAAATGTATGTAACATAAACTGTGAGCTTTAACGTGCTCTACATTTTTTGTGTGTTAAGTTTTTGTCCATTTCTTACGGTTTAGGACTTAAGCAAAATTTCGTACAATTCATCCACAATAAAGTAATCTTTAGAGGCTATTCCCAGAAAATTCAGGATATACATTTTATTTGTGGGGTAAATATCTTTAATATACGACATTTTAATCAAAATTGTTAGAGCCATTTTTAATAAAATCAAAATTTTCGAAAAAAGTTCCATGTAATGGGTAGTTTGGGGTGGGGTCTCTTTCTAGAAATCTTCGCGTTGTATCCCTGGAAGATATTACACCTCAGTACCAAGTTTGGTACTTTACCGACTTTTCGTTTTTGAGTTATCGTGTTCACAAACACACACACACGGACCTTTTTCTGAAAATGCTTTTTTTGGATAAAGGGGACCCTAAAACATTTATTTATTGTGAAATCTCTGTATCGAATTTTGGGTGGAGTGCAATACTTTCTCTATACTCTGTGTACAGAGAAAGTGAAGAGAAAAAAAAAACTGTTACTCTTATATAATAGGAGGCTCAGAATTGGGGAAATCTTATATAAGATTAGTGTTCATGATGTTTATATGTTATAATCTTAAAATTACTATAATCCCTAAATGCTGATCTCCTTTTTATAATGTGACACCACTAACTCTAATTTTCATATTAAACATGATACAAAATAAAATATATGTGTAAATATTTATAAAATGATATGTTTTTGAGCCCTGTGCATATTATAGCCCATTAACAGACAGATAATTAGCTCCAGTTTGTGGTAAAATGTTTAATAATGTGTTAGGCTAACACTGCCCGACTATAATTCATAAGGTAAGAATAATCCTGAAGAACATGTTAATGAAATATTGTAATTTCAAACTTAATTTACCAGAAAGTGTCCAGAATTAATGCCACTGCTGTATTACTAATCATTTTAAGAACAATTGAAATAGGGCAGAAACAAAAGGAAGGATTTATTGATCCTTCTCAACCAGAATTGCTCCTACAAATTCTGCAGTAGATGTAAGTATTATCTCTTACTAAATTAATTTTCTATCACCACCACTATATCCCAAGCTGCTGCCATCACCTTACCACCAACAGACTGGAAACAATTAGCTCCCTTTTCATTATAAGGTTGGTATAAGCTACCTAGACTTAGTTTGCACTTTTAGTAATCTTGACAGTGGTGATGATAATTATATAATAACATTTTAATATAATAGTCCATTATTCAAACCGACTTCAGTATTGCTGGTGATTAAAATCAGAGCACATGCGTAGATTCCGCTGCATATAATATTGTTATACATTTAGATCAACAAACTCTATGCTGCATATAGAATCCACAAAACAGAAAAAATAATACGTGGTAGTGGTTTCTTTTGAACGATTTCCCTTCTAAATGAAACAGGAAAAACCGCATTATATGGAAATTAGTAAAAACGAGCATCCACATATTTAAAAACGAAGTGTAACTGATCATCAGCTTCATTAAATGAGAATAGAAATCTCTGAACTCATTGCCAATAATGTTCATTTTGAAGTACAAAAGCAACATATAAGTGTTTGCTTTTTAAGTATAATCAGGAAACTAGTGTAAGATAAAAATTATTCTATTTATAGAAATGCGGCAATAGTTATACATTTTTTAAAACTTTTTAATACTCCACAGTCACACGATTTATTCCAAATATCTTCAATAAAATTCAGGGGGTGCAGATATTCCTGCATGCATTAGAAGAGGTGCAGAACTTGACGGGGCTATTTCAAGTTAAATCCGACCTTCGTTTTAACCCTGTGAATGAGCGGACCGTCTCCGCGATAAACAAGTAAAACAAAGATCGCTCAGCCAGTTCCTTACTTACCGGATTTAACTTGAAATAGCCCCGTTGAGTTCTGCAACTCTTTTGAAGCACAAAGGAATAACTACACACGCCCAATACAATGCAGTTGACCCACCTGTTACACTTTACGTTAATCGAGATAAATTACCAGAATGCTTTTGTTGTAGAATGCCTTGTAGATGGGATGTGAATGGGAATTTATTACGTACTCAATTCTTTCAAGCTCACCTCTTGTGGTAGCGTGTATGCCTTACGTTTAAGAAGACCATAGTTTGACTCAAGCTTAGGGTGAGTTATTCTGATAAGGCTCTATTTGAGGTTTCCCTTATCCAGAGAAAACGAATGTTGAGAAACTTTAACCTCCGTGATCATTAAGATCATGTGAGCATTATGTTATTCATTGTCCGATATGACCAACCAGGTTAAAAGACAAACTATGAAAATTATAGTTATAAAATACCGTTCTCTTTACTTGACCAGGTGAAAGGAAAACGAATAACAATTCCCCATGTGAGGAGATTCTTAAGTACTGCAAAACTGAAACCAGTAGGTATTAATATCCCAGAAATGATCAAACACAAAAAAGTTACTAGTGTTACGAGTATGGTTTTTTTGTACAATATTTTTTTTTCTATTTTTTTCGTTTTCCAGCTAATCAAAAGTCATCCAGAATGATGCGGGCTTGAAATTCTATTCCCAAAAAATTCAAGTCATACATTTTATAGCTATGGGATGAAAATATCCCAAACATATGGTATTTTAATCAAAATCATTAGAGCCATTAATAACATATCAACATTTTGGAAAATGTTTTCATGTAAAGGGCAATATGTAGTGAGAGAATTTTCTTACAAATCTTCTAAAAAAAAGATGCGGGATTTAACTACTAAGTTTCTGAGTTCAGACCCCAAGGACACGCACACACACACACACACACACACACACACACACACACACACACACACACACACACGTGCACGCTCTGGGAGCTATTCCAAATTTTAAGGTGGGATGAATACCTTCTTTATCTCTATTTGCATAATGGTATAGTAGTGGTAAAGAAGCGGTAGAGAATGCAAAATCTAATTTTTTTTTATCTCGAAATAAACAAGATACATGTAAGAGCTGTAGTTTCAAAAACTTTGTTCATCTTGAAGTAGAATTTCAGCTTGAAGCAATCAAGGCACATAAAATTAAAAATGTATTGCCCTAAAGCTGTACTAAAGGCATAAGCTATTATTCTTTGGCACGTGAAAGCAAAGGAAATGGTTGTGAAGAAATTAAAACGTGACGAACTCGCTTCACGATACGCACGAAGACTTCTTAAAATGGCGTGTTTAATGAAAGTAACATAGCCAAGAATATGTAATGAACATACTTTGTCATTATTATGTATAAAATAACTAAAAATTGGCGTTTATGAACGTCTAATAAGCAAATGAAAGCTAAATAAACATGGTATATGGGACGAGAAGAAGTAGAAGGAGAACAAAAGGAGCTTACGATATACCGGATGCTATAATTTGTGTAATAATGTGACAAAGGAGGAACTCTAAAATTAGCAAATGGATAATTTAGAAGACTGTAGGAACATTATTATGTAAATAATTTAAATTCATTAATTTTAATCACTATGGATATATAAAAATATATATTGTATATGTATTTACCGAAAAGTGAGAACAAGGAATGTGTCATCCCCATGGTGGACGTAAGAGTCGACAGCAAAATATTTATGCTCTATGAATGTCTAAAATAGATTTCGATTTTTTCACTGAATATAGTAATACGTGTATTCCAAGTATCCCTTAATGTACTGAGCTTCTCTCCAATTTATTTAATGCTTTTAATTAGATTAAAACACGGAATTTCTAATTAATAGAGAAGCTAGTACAATTTAAGCTCTTATTCATCATATAAAATAATTACTGGAGGTAGAGGTCTACCACTAATTTTCCCTAATTTACAACCCTAGTGCATATAGAGTTTTAGTATGGTCATATTTAACTCTTTTGGATTCACGATTAATTACCACCAATACTGTGCTTGGTTTCCAATCTGATAGTACTATGATTCGTAATGATACCACAAATCGTTTTAAGCTCATTAAGCTAATGGAATGAACATTATTGGTCAGAATTCCAATGTAGAATTCTCGATGCTGTGTAACTAAGTCTATGATGAGTTTATGTAAAGTAAGCAGTGCTTAGTGTGCTACGATATTCACGGAACTGCTTAAGTTTCTGAAATATATTTTTTTTAAACTACCATTATAAAAAGTGTGAATTTAATACTCTAGTTTACTAATTGCTTGGAACATTCTAAGATACACACTTTCTGAGACATGCAGTGATATCTACAGATATTTTCTGAAATCTGTTTCTCAGTAACCGAGTTGTACATCATCATCTTCCTTAGTGCACTTCAGAGCCTTCGTGAGCTGTACAATTACCATCATCAAGTGTTGTGCATTCAGGACATCCTCCACATTTTGCATGCTTCGGGTGTTAATGTGGAGTGCGCCTGGATTCCCGGACACGTTGGTTTACCGGGGAATGAACTGGCGGATTTGGCGGCAAAGAAGGCAACAATTGCGCCCAGTGTTATAACGTACTATGTCACAGCCGAAGGCTTGTTGTGCGAAGAGGGGTTGTTTTGTGCTGGCATGGAGAGTGGTCCACTCTCCGCGGCAACAAACTTAGGGAGGTGAAGGAGTTCCCTGTACACTGGGTTACTTAGGTTTACTAGGTTTTTAGCTCGAATACGTATTGGCCACCGTGTTTTTACTCATAGCCACTTATTTAGGAATGAACCTTCACTTATTTGTCCACTCTGCAGCGAGGCACTTTCTGTCCGCCATGTCTTCGTAGAGTTTAATTTTTTTTAGTAGTGTTTAACGCCCGCTTTAACTACTTGTGGCACCGCGGACGATGACACTAATGATACATGAATGGAGATGGAGCACCGGTGGATAGCGATGGAAGAGGAAACCGGAAAACCCGGAGAAAACCCGCCGCTGCGCCGCTTTGTCCACCACAAATCTCACATCGGTCGCTTTGGATCGAACCCGGGCCGTCTAGGTGAGAGGTGAGTGGTCTAGCGGCGCGGCCTTTCTTTCTAGCACCACTTCGAGCCATTCCGCAACTGCCGGTCAGGAATTCGGAGGTACTGGCCGATGATTCCGGAACGGTGAATACGGTTTTTAAGTTTTTATCCAAAGTGACGCATGTCTTAGGAATCTAGTTTTATTTTGACGGCAGACAATAGAGTACAATGTGTCGCTTCTAAATATTTTATCACTTTTACACTTTGCGTCCTCCGTTTTAATTATATTGACACCCTTTTCTCTACATTGTTTCATTTTTATAGGTTGTATTAGTCACATTAGCTGTATTGTTATTCACAGAATTATTTTAATATTGTTTTTTATGTAAAATTCTTACAAACCCAACTTTATTAAGTCCTTTACGTAGAAGAGTACATCCTAATACTTTACGATCTCCAGGTTGTCCTAATTCGGTTCAAATTAAAATTCCTAAATATATTCCTAATATTCCTGCTCAAGCATCAAAAATAAAATATAGTGTTGCGATGTATTTATGATTGGTTGAGAATAATCTCCGTTGCAAGACATACTCATTGAACTGCATCAATACCTAAATAAGGGATAGCTGATAATAAATAGGTAATTACTGTAGCTCCTCGATTCCTTGCGGGGGTTTTATTGATTTCTTTTAATTTATTTCTGGTTTTAGCCGATATTTTATTTTCTGAAGGCGCTAATAAGGGAACAAAGAGCACACGTCGCATCTCCATCCACTGCGAATCTTATTTGGTCACAGCTTCCAGGTGGGACGGATGAAATGAAAACAACATATCAATCTATAGTTCTAATATATGTTGACCAACCTACGCGCAGAGGTTCATCGGCCCGGTTTCGATCCCAACCAACCGTATGTGAGATTTGTGGTGGACAAAGCGGTGCTGGGGCGGGTTTACTCCGGGCTCTCCGGTTTTCCCCGCCATCGCATTCCACCGGTGCTCTATCTTCATTCATGTATCATCAGTGTCACCGCCTGCGGTGCCGTAAGTAGTTAAAGCGGGCGTTAAACTCTACAAAAAAAAAAAAAAAAAAAAGAGGTTCATAACGATTGCACGTTTGCTGTCACCCGTCACATCAACGCTCCTGAACCTGGTGGAACCAAGAAGAACGCGGCCCACCGAGGCGGCCTACAGAATACTGCCAACTGGCAGGGCCAAGAAGAAAATCCCAACGACCAAACACCTGCACCATCTAAATACACCGACCGAAACTGCATACCCCTACGCTTGAAACATATAAAAAAAAAAAAAAAAAAAAATCTGATAAATTCACATGACTTTCTCTAGCTACTCTACAAATTTCTTACAAAAGATTATTCTTCTTTCTACAACATGCTAATCCAGATATGCATTAGCAGAATATTCTTATTATTCAATTCCTTGTACGTATAAGGAAACTTGGGAATGTACTAGGCTAAAGTGATAGTCAAATGTTTTATGAGCCGTCGTTATGCGATTGTCATTGCAAATCGCTTCAGGAGTAGAACAAAAGAAAATGGACACCTCTTGTTTGAGAAAAATATAGGTACTTTGCAGCTGAAACCAATAACAAGGCATATCTCGGAAACGGTTACCTTCACGACAAAAACGCAAAGGACATAAATTGTGTTTTGAGGAGATCTACATTTTCTTGTGAAATAAGTTTTTGTTTATCTCTTACGGTTTACCAGTTACGCAAAATTCCGCAAAATTCATCCGTAATGTAAAAAATTCAGAGCGTATTCCCAGAAAATTCAAAATATACATTTTATTTGTGATGTAAATATCTTTAAGATACAGGATTTTAATCATAATCGTCAGAGCCATTTTTGAGAAAACCAAAAATTTCCAAATGTTTGTCCATGTGGTGGGGGGATTGTCTTGAAAATTTTCGCGTGGCATCCTCAGAAGAAACTAAACCTAAGTACCAAGTTTGGGATTTCACGGTCTTTTCTTTTTACTTTTTCTACACGTACTATGTACATAGTATATAGAGACGGTATTGTACTACAACCAAAATTCAATACCGAGATTTAACTGAACATATATGCTTTAGGATCCCCTTAATAAAAAAAAAAAACATTTTCAGAAAAAGGTTCGTGTGTGTGTCCGTGTTCCGTATGACCGTGTGTCTATGTGCCTGTGAACACGATAACTCAAAAACGAAAATTCGATAAAATACCAAAGTTGGTACTTAGCTATAGTATCTCCCAAGGATGCGACACGTAGATTTTGACAAAAATCCCCCCACGCCAAAACTACCCTTGCAGGGAACTTTTTTGAAATGTTTTGATTTTCTTAAAACTGGCTCTATCGATTTAGATTAAAATATCGTATATTAAAATAAAACAAATAAAACGTATATCTTGAATTTTCTGGGAATATCATTTGAAGACTAAATTATTCAGGATGAATTTTACGAATTTTGCATAGCTCCTAAACCGTAAGAGATGGATAAAAACTTACCACACAAACAATATAAAGCACGTTGAAACACACAACTTATGTTTTACACATTTTTTTCGTGGAGTTGGTCGTTTTTGAGATATTCCTGGTTTTTGGTTTCACCTTTAAAAAACTTACTTTTCTCATACAACAATTTCTCAACTCCTGTCCATACAAACAAAGAAACTTCAGTGACATAGCAACCAGTTTTTGACTATCACTTTAACATATGGCACTAACTTATTTCAATTATGCTGCTCACAGACACACACACACACACACACACACACACACACACACACACACACACACAGGGGACCCCCCCCCATACATTTATGTTGGGTGAAATTTAGACATCGAATTTTGGGGTGGAATCTAATACCTTCTCTAACCACTATGTACATTGTATATGCGGGCTAGAGAAAGTAAAAAGATCAGAATAACCTTCCACAAAAATCGGACCCAGAACATCAATTGCGAGCCTGGGGTTTTACCATGGCGACAACTCGCAAGGTTATTCTTCTCTTATTTTGTACACTATTCAATCCAAAGTTTTATTACGTTATTCACCGCGGATACTATGTACAATGTATATAGGTATTCCAGCTTGGGTGGGTACCACAAGAACACCGAATACCTTCGCACTCACAGGAGTCCACCTAGAACATGCAATAAAGAACAGCATTGCGGGTAAGCTGAAACAAAACTGGAAATGAAGTGGCAGAACACGTATTTTGTTATGACCACGCTTGCCATCTTATTCCCTATATAAATTCTGAACAGTTTGATTGACAGATGAACTTAGTGCTGCCGGTGAAAATTTTGTTTTATATTACTTTCTCTATACGTACTATGTGCATAGTGTATAGAGAAAGTATTGCACTCCACCCAAAAGTAGGAGATTTTAACGGAAATATAAGTTTTAGGGTCCCCTGTATCCAAAAAAAGGATTTTCACAAAAAGGTCCGTGTGTGTGTGTACGTGTGTCCGTGTGTCCGTGTGTCAGTGTGTCATGTGTCAGTGTGTCCGTGTGTGTCCGTGTGTCAGTGTGTCATGTGTCAGTGTGTCCGTGTGTCAGTGAACACGATAACTCAAAAACAAAATGTCGGTAAAATACCAAACTTGGTATTTAAGTTTAAGGGATGCGACACGAAGATTTTGAAAAACATCTCCCCACCCCAAACTACCCTTTACATGAAACTTTTTTCTAAAAGTTTTATTTTCTTAAAAATGGTTCTAACGATTTTGATGAAAATTTCGTATATTAAAGATATTTTACCTGAGTTATGAAATCTTGAATTTTCGGGGAATAGCCTCTGAAGCCTACTTTATTCTGGTTGAATTTTACGGAATTTTGAATAGCTGCTAAACCGTAGGAAATGGACAAAAGCTTATTATACGAAAAATGTAGAGCACCTTAAAGCACACAATTTATGTTATATACATTTTTTCGTGGAGTTTTGAGTTATTCCTTGGTTTTGGTTTCTGCTATGAAAACTTTTACTTTTCACATATAGGAATTTGTCAACTGCTGTCCATACAAACAAAGGAACTTCAGTGACATAGCAACCAGCTTTTGGCTATCACTTTAACCTATGGCAGTCTCTTATTTCGCTTCTACTTACAAGGAACCAAGTAATAAGACTATTTCTGCTATTTTTTCTGATTTTTAAGAGTAGATGTAGAGAAGGTCATGTAAATGGTACACATCAGATATTTTAGTATAAACCACACACCTTTTCAATGATAATTTTAAAATATAAATATACGTGGAATAATCCTAATTAAAATTTGAATATTACGTACAACCTAAATGAAATTCCAATCGTTGAATTTATAAATTAGATCATAAGACTACAAAAACAACCGAATATTATGCTTCTGTTTATACTTTTAATATTTCTAACACAAACACAACATTTCTATAGTGTTTTTCTATTTTCAGTTTGTAACAAACCTAAAATGATATGTTTCTACGACATTTTTGTTAGGTTTGTCTGCATACTTTTTAATGAAAATGCTCTTTTTATACATTACTTCATTTATTTGTTTAAGTCGTTTTCATATTTGAGTTTATCGGAGAAAACGTTATATTCCACTTAAATTTGTTTGCATATGTTTTAAACCCTGAGGTCTTTTCCTTCGAAAAATGAGTCTTAATTATACAACGCGTATTTAAAATGGGTAAACCATTTTTAAAGTTTTAGTCTATTATGCAGTGTTTCCACATTAACATTTATATTTTTAGTTATCTGAATTAATAAGAAAAAAGAACTATAAGACAAAACCGAAAGGTAGAGCCAGACTGAAAAATTCTGTGCATATTGAACTAATAGTTGGATAAACTATTTTTTATGATATTGTAATTCGTATTTGGAATATAGTATCTTAACTATTTGAGGTTTCCCTAAGGTTTACCGGAAGAAAACTAAATTCATTAGGGGAATTTTATGTCGTTTCGTCACGTTGCAATGGTAGCTAAATGGCTTTTGCAACGGACAGAGACCGAGAGATACATGATTTAAATCCCGGCTATGGCGTTGCATTTTTCAGTCTAATTCTAGCTTTCAAACTCCTGTCTCAAACACAGCTAGTGTGGCGATACTGATAAGTAACAGTTCTTTCGATTACTTTTGCGTACAGAATACGTTACGGCCAAAATTATGAGGAATTCAAGAACCTTCATAGAAATTAAAAGTATCTATATCTAGAATTAGATAGAAAATATAATTAAAACTTAAAAACAGAACTGAATATATCTTCGGCAAATCAAAATATTCATATAATAGATTGATTCAACATCTATAAGGAGTGCAAATTTAAAACCATAAGCAAGAACGCATTTAGGAAGTTGTATTACAAATCAGACCAACTAGTGGAGGATGAAACTGAGGATGGAACAGTTAGTTATAGCCCTCTCCTAAGCGTAGCTGCTTACCAACCGGGACACTTGGGTTCGATTCCCGGTACCGGTGTAAGGGTTTTTTCCCCTCTGGGTGACCTGGTACGGGGTACACTCAGCCTCGTGAGGTCCCTGGGTGGCCAATGGAGAAGTAGCGGCTCCAGGTCATGAAGACCACATTAACCGGCCGGGGTTGGGGGGAGTTCGAGGCCCTGACCACGTCTCACCCTCCAATACTGCACACCACCCATGAGGTCTGTCATGGAGCGAGATGGGGGCCGAAGCGGCCGGGCGGTAGGCCAAGTTTCCTTGTGAGCTATCGTGCCATGAAGTTAACAGCTAGGGATTATATTTTTCTTAACGTTGTCCTCTAATTGGACAAATTGAAATTGCATTTGAAATTCTCCTGCCTTTAAATAGGAAATCCAAGGATCTCTTAAATGATAAAAGCGTTAGTTTATCTTTAGACTTGATTTATGGAAGCTTATAAGCAATAGTATTTTGTGTTACAACGTGGGTTATATTGTAACAAGGTGAGTACATGATTGTTGAACCTCTTGCTCCTGTTGAGGAGTTCAAAGTACTTTTAATTTAGAAGAGCCCTGGAGAATTTTGAACGCCTGGAACTCGTAGCTGCGGCGGTATTTGTGAAATCGAGAGTTTGTGGGCAGAGGTGCACAGAGTGCATTTGTGGAGGGCTGAAGAGCGTAAATTTGCGGAGTGAAGGTTGAAACAAAATACGAGCTGAAACTTTGATGTCAGTCATACGTTTACTCCGAGATCACTTTTGGGAGTTTGTCTAATAGAGTTCGGTCGGGGGTCACGAAATTGCCGGATTGAGGTTCGGTGTACACAGAGACGTGATGGAGTAAGCGTGGTCTCTACATCCCATTTCGAAACGTGTTGCACTATCTAGCATTGCTCACTGCCTTGCCTCGTTCAATTCTTGCTTGTAGATAAACCAGTGAACACTGAAAGAGAGCGCAGATTGAAAAATGCGAACAGTTTGGCTTTTGATACTGAACAAACTTTTGGATGATTCAAACATATTTTGAGTGACAGGAAGAGAGCATTTTCTTTCGATACAGTAAAGAGGTATTTTGTAATTCATTGCAATCAATTCTGAGTGAGTTTAGTTGATTTATGTCAATAGTCTTTTCAAAGCCCTCCGCATTGTCATTCTGGATTTTTTGTATCAAGCGTTATACCTTTACAGTCGTCTCCTTAGCACGGTGGTAGCGCAGCTGCTTACCAAGCGGGAGACCTAGGTTCGATCCTCAGTACCGGCGTGGGGATTTTTCCCCCGCTGGGAGACCTGGTCCGGGTTGCACTCAGCCTCGTAAGGTCCCTGGGGGGCCAATTGAGGAGCTACTTGATGGAGAAGTAGCGGCTCCAGGTCATTAGTACCGCATTAACCGGCCGGGAGGCTCGAGGCGCTGACCACGTCTCACCCTCCAATTCTGCACCCCATCCATGACGCCTGTAATGGACCGCGATGGGGGACGCAGCGGCCGGGCGGTAGGCCAAGGTTCCCCGTGAGCTGTCGTGCCATGGAGTTAATGTTGTTATACTTTTATCTGTAAAAGTACAAGATTATTATTTATCAATCATATTATAAAATAATTCTTTTACTGTGTTAATCTATGAATTAGAGCGATCTTTATGTCTGTACTTCTTTCGGAAAAGATTATTCCTCAACGTTTGCATGTTTATGTTACATCTATCTCCCCACTACCCTTCTGTATACCCCTGACTGCCCTGTGTGTTTGTTACGGTGTGGGCTTCGGAACCCAAAACAGAGTCGTATTGTATAATTGAGGGGAATATCAACTTAACCGTTGAACAGAATAATGATAATATAATTCTCTAAAGTCATAAACCAACTATGTCCTCTCTGTTGTTTTTGAGCGGTTCTTTAAGCTACCACGCTATAATGTGTTTTGAGTGGACAAGCTACTAAGTATTGAAATTTATTAATACCCATAAATATAAAGGTAAGCTTAACAATAACTGTTATGGCTGGTGCTGTACGCGATAGTCTTTCCTAAAACTTTCTGTAAATTGAAGAACCCAGTTATTTAATAGGTCTACGGCGTCACAGAACCGAGCCTCATAGCTACTCCTACCCAGTCAGGCTTTTCCAACTGAAAATGATATGACGTCAGAGCTTGGTTTCGCCTGCAGAGAAACCTTACGGAGCGAGCAGAAGAGCCAAGTTTAGAACAACGGCGGTGTACTTGTATGTTATATAGTGTATCGGCGTGTATTCTCATGGCTTTAAAGAGTGGTATGCGCGCTTGCAGATTCTATTTACTTTCTCTTCACAAACCTTCTACATAGTGTATAGAGAAGGTATTGTGTTGCACCCAAAAATTCTATACCGATATTTCACCGGAAATATATGTTTAGTTTAACTGAATCCAAAGAAGCATTTTTGAAAAGGTCCGTGTGTGTGCGTGAGTATGAGTGTGTGTGTGTGTGTGTGTCTGTGAACACCATAGCTCAAAAACGAAAACACCGATAAAAACCAAATTTGGTATTTAAGTTTGGTATCTTCCAAGGATGCTACACGAAGATTTTCAAGAAAATCCCCCACCCCAAACTACCCTTTAAATGGAAAGCATTTCGAAAATTTCTATTTTCTAAAAAATGACTAAGGATTTTGATTGAAATCTATTATGTTTTATGTATTTACAGGCTAATAAAGGGTATATCTTGAATTTTCTGGAAATAGCCTCTGAAGACCTCTTTATTACAGATGATTTTTATTGAATTTTGCATAACTGGTAAACCGTAACAGATAGACAAAAACTTACTGCACCAAAAATGTAGATCACGATAAAACATACAATTTATGTCATATACATTTTTTTTTTTTTTTTTCGTGGAGTGGATTGTTTTTTTAAATGTTTCTTGTTATTGGTTTCACTTTTAAAAACATTATACATTTCTCATACAGGAATTTGTCAACTTCTGTCCAGAAACCCCAAAAACTGATTTTGACCACCACTTTACCCTATGACACTACCTTATTTCACTTCTACTTACAAGGAAGCAAGTAATAAGAGTATTTCTGCTAATTTTTCTCGATTAGCATGAAGTAAATACGAGCATAAGTTTTTATCATTAATTTATTGCAGATATGTAGAGAAAGTCATGAGAATGGTGAACACCAGATTTTTCAGTTTTAGACTGATCCTTTCTTATCGGTTACGGAGACAATATAGCTACGGGACAGTGAACGAAATGTTTTGAGATTTCGTCGAGGTTAAGTTACATCAGAATAGGTTAGGTGTGCGTAAATAAATTGGATCGAAATAAGGGTTAATATCTGATGTGTTCCATTCACATGACTTTCTCTACATCTCTGTAACAAATTATAGCTAAAAAGCTTATTCTTCATTTACTTGTTAATTTAGAAAAATTAGCAGAAATGGTCTTATTACTTGCTCCCTTGCAAGTAGAAGGGAAATAAGGGAGTACCATAGGCTAAACCTTCTTTTTTAATTTATTTATTCATTTTGTTAATTACAAAAGTTATATTATAAATACAGTATATCAGTTCACAATTTTATATATATATATATATATATATATATATATATATATATATAATATAGTTATGAACAATGTTGTCTGTGCGTTTAAATTGAACATGTGCAGGAAGATGGTAACAAAATGAGAAGGTGTTGTAAGCGCTATAGAATGAGCAAGGCAAATGCTGTTGCCGAATGCAGTGAAAGACGCTTATGTTTTTGCAGATCTTCTCTTGCTGCTCTAAGATGACAACGTAAACCGTCGACGCTGGGATGCGTTTCAGACAGGATATAATGCTGAAAGCCTAGAGCGAGCCACACCTGTGCGAAGCGGACAGTAGTACTTTGAGTCTCTAGTTGTATTAATGTGCGAGCATAATCGTTGGGATTTTGCGAAGCAGCAAGACGGTGCAATTGCGAAACAACCCAGTGCCAGATCTGTCGTGCTGTTCTGCAGGTAACAAAACGATGGCGTAGAGTATCTCGCACACCGCAAATGTTGCATGGGGGGGTCCTCACCATGTTGTATTGGAATTTTTTATCCTCTGTAGCCACAACATCATTGATGACCAAATATGCGCATGTAGTCCACTCCGTAGATATGTTGCGCAAATGGATGTTCCGCCATACCTGACACCAGGGTCTGTTGGGCATCCTATCCACCCCATGAATTGGTGCAAGCAGCCGCTGTAGGAAAAGCTTATAGAGCTCAGTTGATAGTCCTCTAGGTTGTTGAGGTAGGACATCGACATAATGCCATCCAAAACATGGAGTGCTCTCTTAAAACCCGCAGGAGCAGCCCGAACTGGAGTTCCAAGAGAATTCTTGAAGGGTTCCCAAAATGCTATTTCTTGTTCCTCTCCATATCCCCTAGTGGCAAGTATAATAGATTTAACAAGAAGCGCTTTACTCTTAGGTCCCGCTGCAATTAAACCTAAGCCACGTTCGTTACGTTTTCGCCACAATTGGGTTTTAGCTATACAAAAGGGCTGTGCTCTCCATAAATAGTATCCAATAAGTCGCTCAATTCGGGAGACGTGCTGTTCAGGCATTGGTAGTATCTGCGCCATATACCATAATTTTGCCAAAACAAACTGATTGATGTGCCACGCTTTCTGTAGAAGAATCAAGTTCCGGCCAAGATGTGCAGTGGTATTCAGCCTAATCAAATTGCGAGCAATCATCGATGTAAACGGCTTGGAGAAGATGATGCCGAGAATCTTGACACTATATTGTATCGGGATATCGAGCAATGTGTCATCAGTCGGCCACGATCCAGGAGGGAGCAGTTGCGACTTCGCAGTGTTCATTTTGGCATTAAAAGCTTCCTCAAAAAGTGTGATGGCGGTATGTACCAAGGGTAAGGGCTCACGCCTACGGATGAGCAGCGTGACGTCATCAGCATAAGCTCTGGCACAAAATAATCGAGCTGGAGTGACAGTCCCGGTCAACTTAGCCTGAAGATAGCGAAGAAAGGGTTCTAAAGGAAGGGAGAAGAAAATCATTGATAGTGGACAACCCTGGCGTACTAAGTTAGTAAGCTTTATAGGCTTACTGAAGTATATATTGACTTGCACCTTCGAAGACATCCCACTGTAGACGGTTCTGATTGCAGATATTAGCAACGGTGGAAGTTTGAATTTCTGAAGCGTTTTAAACATATAAGCATGTCCAACTCTATTAAAGGCTTTATCAAAATCCAGACTGACCAACGCAGCAGCCTCCGGCGGATTCCGTTCATAATGGAGAATTGTATCTCGGAAGACCAGAAGGTTGTCAATTATGGTTCTGCCCGGGATGCCACATGTTTGTCCGGAGGTTACAATTGTAGGTAAAATAACCCTTAATCTGGATGCAAGTACTTTCATCACAATTTTGTAGTCACTGTTTAAAAGTGTGATGGGTCTATAGTCCCAGACACTCATTGGAGACCTTTTCTTTGGGATTAAGATGACGATGCCATCTGCGAATCCAGGGCAACAGTTCGATCCAATAAGGATCTCATTTACCAACTCTACATCTTCTGCTTTGATTATACTCCAAAAGGTCTTGTAGAATGAATATGTCAGGCCATCTTCTCCTGGGCAGGATTGGAGGTTAGCGGAATTAATGGTTTGCAGAATCTCGGTGGCAGAATATCGCTGCTCCAAGGAACGCTGTTCCTCGACAGTTATACCGGTGTCAACATATTGGAAGAGCTCCTCCATGGCGTCATTGCGTAGGTCAGTGGTGTCAAACATGGTGCTATAAGATGTATGGATAGTCTGTAGGATTTGAGGTACAGAGGTGACCTTGGCGCCTACCGGTGTCAGAAGAGCATGGATGTAACGACCACTACCAGCACACTTCTCCTTAATGGTATGAAACAATGAAGCTTTCTCCTGTGCCACGACGGAGTCATGAGTACGCGAACGGGTCATAGTTCCCGCCAAAACATGTTGCTGTATTTCCACGAGCTTCCACTTCACAGCATGAAGGCGATGGGATACGTCTTGACCACTCTGTTGTCTAGAGAGAAGACCCATTAATGTTTCTTGGTAAAAGTCGAGGTTGTGCCGTCGTTCAATTGCCCTCCCACGACCTTTGATCTTGAAGAAGGTCGTAATACCAGGCTTAAATATACGTCGCCATTTCTCCACCACCGACAGCGGGGAGCGTCAAGCTTTACCCTGAAGACTTTGCCACAACTTGGCAAAATCAACAGCAATAATTTTGTCATGTAATAAAGCTTCGTTTAAAATCCAATAACCTCTGCCATATAGCAGAATGCGACTCTCAGCGATTAATTGCAGTTTGACAGCATGGTGGTCAGTAAAGGCAACAGGTAAAACTCGCACTGTGTGAATCAGAGAGTTGAACTGAGCGCTTAAATAGAAACGTCTATCCTTGAGGCACAGTTCGCTCGACAGTAAGTAAATTCTACAGACGTAGCGTTCATATGTTCACAAAGACGTAGCCCGGTTACCAGCTGATCCAATGCCAAAGACTTATTATAACCAGGACGCTGATCCTTAGCATGTAGCACGCAATTGAAGTCTCCACCTACTATAAGCAGGGCATAATTCCATCTCAAATAATAGGGTAAAGTGCTTGTTATAAATTCTTCTCGCTCATGGCGCCTATCATTCCCTGAAGGCAGGTATAGGTTAAGTAGCAGCATGTTGTCCATTCTAGCACTTATAACACGACCACTAGGATGCATCTCTATCTCGGCAAACGTCAAAGCTGCTCTGTACAAAATAACAGTACCATGCATATGTTCTCCAACATTCACCACACAATTGTACTGTGGACCCATAAAGCCAAAGTCGGTTATGTTAACTTCTTGGAGGAAAACTATATCTAAATCATGAGTCCGCACAAAATCACGTAAAAGAGCCTGTTTGGCAGTGCAGCGTAGGGAGTTGATGTTAACAGTGGCAAAGGTACGTAAGACAACCATCAAAACAAGGCCAGAAGTAAACCAGACCAGGTCACCGTCCAATATGTATCTAGTCATTTTCAACGGCATGAATATGTGTTCGTGATACCCGTGGAAACTTTTTCGGTAGGCTTCCAGACCGAGAAGGCAAGTGTTTCCTGAGTCGAGAGTCTCTCACGGTCTCCCACGCGATGTTAGACTCCGTTTCTTCGGTGCCCTACTCCTCACTAACAGACAGCGGGCGTTCTC